>ML682126.1:1290272-1370959 GCA_007922195.1 Podocnemis expansa | reverse complement strand
GGTGGGTGCCTGCAATGCCCTCCCCAGGCGGAATAGCATGTTCACACTGTGGACATGCTATTTCGCTGCCTTATTTCGAGGACAAAGTTTTTTGTCCTCGAAATAAGTTGTTTCGAAATAATATGTTATTTCGAAACAGCCTGTTTCGAAACCTCTTGTTTCGAAACAAGCCCTCCCTGTGTGAACATAGCCTTAAAGTTCAAACTAAGTGCTTAGTCTGAACTAACCACTCAAACTTATTAGTTCAGACTAAGCTTTCCTTAGTCTGAACTAAGAAATTTTTTAGTTCAGACAAGTTAAAGGCTAGTGTAGACCTGGACCAAATTAGTCTGGCCTAAGCTTGCTTAGTCTGGACAAATTGGCTAGTGTAGACATAGCTCTTGTGTCTCTGTCTTCAACCCTTTCTTTTTCCTTGCAGGATGACAGGCATTCTCCCTGGCTTAGCATGCTCAGTGCCTTTCCCCATGTTGGCTTCCTCCAACACTGGAGCTTTCTCCTCTTCCTCCTTCATCCTGGGGTTGGAGAATAAGCATCAATGGGTCTTCATCCCCTTCGGTTCCATCTACATCAGTGCTCTGCCGGGCAATGCTGTACTGCTTTTCCACTCCCTGGTAGATGGCTGGCATGATCAGCACCCTGACAAGACAATCCCCTTCACCTGTTTGGAGGATCCTTCAGATCATTCCTGGCTGGACCACATTTATTTCTCAGGCACCATCTCTCATGAGCCCACTTCTCCAGCATCCAGCTGACACAATTTCTATATTATCACTTGGTGACTATGACAGCCTGTCTCACTGCGGAGAAGGTGGGGCCAGTCTTTTGGCATTTTAATAACAGCCTGCTGAAAGATGTAGGCTTCATGACATCCTTCTTGGAGTTCTGTCTGACTTGGTGGGGGAAGAGACAGGCCTGTCCCTCAGTGCCATGCTGGTGGGACATAGGGAAAGTACATGCCCAGTTCTTCTGCTGTGGATGGCCAAATGGAAGAGGGATATGAGGATAGAGCAACTGGAGTGGGAGGTCTTAGAGTCAGTGAGGCTTTTGGCTGCCAGCCCTGAGGATCCATCCCTTTGTGGAACATACCAGGAACAGTGGGAGGAACTCCAGGCCCACAAGGACCTTCAGGTCCGAGTAGTCTTCCTTTAATCCTGCATCTGTCTCCTTTGGAAGATGAATCATGGCTATCGCTTCTGCTAAGCCCTGTAGAAACAGAGGTGGGCCAAAAAACACACCATATGCCTTCTTGTGGAGGACACAGCCCGCCTGACTGATCTAGATGACATAAGTTGAAGGACCAGGGCTATCTTTGCTGGGCTCTTCTTTGCAGATCCAACCAAAACAACCACCTGCAAGGTGCTCTGGAGCAAACTTCCCATGGCCAGTGAGTACGACTGGGACCAGCTAGAAGCAGGAGTGTCTGACCTAGTTGTCTTAGGGGCCACACTGGAATTCTTTTCTGACTTGGGGGCTGGGGAGCAAATTTGGGATGGATAAGGCATAAAAATTGGATTTACTAGTAAGAAAATTTAAACAGTCAAAAATAACTTTGGTTTACAAACTCAGTTTGGTTCTGTAAACCCAGAAACTTACATTTCATAATTAAACACAATTCTCAAATAATATCCATCCTCCCTACAGGAACCTTTATGTAAGTGTCACTGTCACAGCTGTACATAAGTTTTCACTTGTTAATTAAACCATGTTTTGTCAAAATTTGAGAAAGCTTATCTTTATTATTTTTTTTCAGGAAGCATTCATGTGTACAGGTGTCAGAGAACCATGGCAAGGCTCTAGTGGAGGTTGGGATGACCATGGTTGGGGCAGGGGAAAAATGTGGGGAGTACGGCTGGGCAGGGGAGCATAGGGGGCACAGCAGGTATGGTCACGGCCAGTGTCAGGGAACCCTTATGGACCTTGCTGCCATTGTTCTAGTTTCCTCCACTGCCCTGGACCTCACTGCTGCTGCCCTCCTGGAGCTCCCCCAGGCTCTGCTACTGCCCCATCTGGACCCTGAAATCTTGCCACTGCCCTGGTGTCCCGCTGGCTCTGCTGCCAACCTGGACTCTGTGGACACACATGGCCCCCATGACCTCACCAAATGCCCACTGAGATCCTGCTGCTGGGCACTCATGGCATCCTCAGTATTTGTTGCTGCCTTTCTGAGCCCCTACCCAGTTTTGCCGTCTCCCACCCCAGCCACCATTCAGTCCTCCTCATGCTCTTCATGGCCTCGCCATTGCCTCCCAGGATGACGACAGTCTTCCCAGATCCTACAATAGCAGACACCAGGCTGCCTCCCAGCATCCCCAACTCACCTCACTGGAGCAGGTGAAATGTATGGCTGGTGTCCCAGCATGCTCAGAGTGGAAGATTTTAAAAGGGTTTCATGGGGTTTCTCCAGGTGCTGTATGCCTCCACCTTTGGCCAAGGATAGCATTGAGGCCGTCTGCTGTCAGGCCAGCTGGCCATGGCGTCCTTTCTCTGTCTCCTCTCTGGGGTTTGACAGTATTGGTGCTTCATGAGCCAGAGCTGAGGCTAATCCTCTCAGCATACAAGAAGGACTTATTCCTCATTATCCAGGACCCAGGTGACCTTGAATGGTTGGACGCCTGCCTATCTGTCTACTTAGCAGACTTCTCTCAGGTCTACAGAGTCAAGAGCTCTGGCCTCATGTTAGGGGCTGGGTGGCCAATGAACTCCCTCTTACCTGTACTTCAAACCATCCAGTGAGTGTGGGTCCACTGCTCTAGCTGGGCATTTATCTCTCTGTCTCCCATCCCTCTCTGGATGAGAACTGGCATGATTTGCAAGGCAGGGTTGATGGGCAGCTGCTTAGATGGATGGCACCGCTGTGGTGCCTCTCTCTCTTTTTGGGGAGGACATTGCTTGTGAACCAGCTTGTCCTATCCATGCTCTGGCACCAGCTCAACACTGTGGTACTACCCCTGAGTTTCTTGACCAGCCTCCAGGAGACAATTCTGGAGTTCTTTTGGCCAGGATTGCACTGTGTTTCTGCAAGGATCCTGAGTTTTCCCCTGGAGGAGGGAGGGCAGGGCTTGTGCTGTTTTCACAGCCAGGTCCATGTTTTCCACCTGCAGGCTCTGCAGAGACTCCTTTATAATGCAGGTCACCTGGCATAGAACTGTCTGGCACACTCCTTCCTCTGCTGCTTCTGGGGCTTGGATGTGACCAGCAGCTCTTTTATCTCTGTCTGAGAGGTTTTCCACAGCATGTGGAAATTTTTACCTTTTGAATCTTCTCCCATCCCTGGCATGTACTCCAGTAGCTGAAGGCAGCCTTGCCTCCTGCTGCTTGAGTTTACTTTGAGCAGGGCCTGTAAGAGGGTGCTTCTCATCTCCCCATCAGTCCTAGCACTCCAGATATTTTAATCTGGGTCTTGTCTCATCCTCACCTAGCCTGCCTCACCCCACACTGTGAACCAGCTATTAGATTTGCACTCAGTCCTCTTCAGAATCGCACCAAAGGACCATCTGTGCATGCTTGTGCTCCACATTATCCATTTCTTTGCCCTTATATCCTGCACTGACACTAAGTGGCAGGACTTAATTCCACCTCAGGAAAGTGAAGAGACCCAGTGAGGCAGTCTTTATTCCACATTGACCCCACAGCTCACTAGAGGCATCAGTTGGCATGTCCTGCTGGGAGCCATGATCATGGGAATGTACCTGGTATTAGCCACCATCAATCCCAATACGTTCTCCTTCTGTTGTGTGAGGTGGACCTTGGTGCATGTATACCTTGGGTGTGCTGAAGTACGGCCCCTGTTCTGGATCTCCCAGAACCTTTTGTTGAGGTTCTGGCTGAATTTTTCCCCTCACCTATTTCTGTAGGCACAGCCCATTCATGGCACCACAAAATCAGGGAATCTCTTCCTCCTACTAGAGCTGGCCAAGGTATCCATTTATAGCACCTGAGAGGAGGTTGGTTGAGGGGATTCTCCAATACCATGGGGCCTATTTCCATTCCCCAGCTGTTCACGCATCTAGGCTGAGTTCCTCTAGGCAGCATCCACTGGCTCCATTCACATCTTCTAGGAATAGTGGGCACTGTCTGGGGTTCTCTGCTCAGTGTCCCCAACTGGTTCCCTCCTTCTCTACCTTTGACTCCCTATCCTCCTCCCTGTTTTTTGTCATTTGTCCCCACTAATCAGTTGGATCCTAAATCCAGTGGCTCCTCTCCTCCAGGCTATGGGAGGGGCCTTTAGCAGTGGATGTACTTGTACCCTCCCATTTTCTAGAATTCAAATAGTAGAATCCTTTTAGAGCATTGCTATTGGAAAGGGAGGTGCTACTCCTGCTGATTGGGGGTCCTGCCATCCCCTGCAGGAGGTGGGTGACTGGCCACATCACTGCTGCCACACAACTCCACGACCTGCAAGGTGCCTTTGCTTCTACTGCTGTTTGCTAGCGGTGAGGAGCAGGAGAGCTACCCCACTGCTGCTTGTGGTGGAAGAGACCACTTCAAGACCTTGTGGAGAAGATTTGTGCTTTTGCTGGACTGAGTGACTAACATCTCTGCTTTGTGGTGGTGGTGGAAGCCTCTGTCATCACTGTGGAGAGAAAGGGAAGTGTTATGCAGCCTTCCCCTGGTTTCTTTGCACCCCAACCCAGCCCACAATGACCACCACTGCTGCCATTTCCCCCTCCACTATTCCCAGCCACCATTTGCATGGCCTCCTCCCTCTGGCCTCAGCTATTATTGTAATTCCCAAGTTTGTTAATGAGAAGGTGATGTGAGGCCATATTAAAAGCCTTACTAAAGTCTAGGTACCCCACATCTACCACTTCCCCTATATCCATAAAGCTTGTTACCCATCATAGGAAGTTGTCAAGTTGGTTCAACACAATTTGTTCATGACAAATCCATGCTGACTATCTTAACATCTTATTCTCTTCTAGATTTTTGTTAATGGATACTTTATTTATTTGCTCTATTATTTTTTCCTGGTACAGAAATTAAAGTGACTGGTGTATAATACCCTGGGTTATCATTATTTTCCTCTTTATAGATGGACACTAGATATGCTCTTTTCCAGTCCTCTGGGACCCCTCCCATCTTTTATGATTTTTCAAAGATAAAATCCAGTTGCTCAGATATCTCCTGAATCAGCCGTTTGAGTAAACTAGGTTGCATATTATCAGGCTCTAGTAACTTTAAGACTTCAAATTTGTCTAATTTTTGACTTGCCCTTTCCCTATTTTAGCTTCTGATACTATTTCATCTTTACTGACCTTCACTATGTCAGGCACCCAATCACCACCCAGATCTCTTGGTGAAGAATGAAACAAAATCATTTAGTTCCTCTGCCCTTTACACATTTGCTGTTATTGTTTTTTCTTCTTTATTAAGTAATAGACCTTTGCTGTCCTTGGTCTTTGAAAAATGTTCTTTTGCCTTCAGCTAGTTTGGTCTTGGTTTGTGCCTCAGCCTTCCTGCTTTTTCGTCTGTATAATTGTGTTGTTTGTAGCTATTGTGACCTGGACCTTCTGGGATAGGCACCTACATGTGCACAAAATCAGGGCAAGCTGCAAAACTGAGAGTCAAACTCTCCAAATACTGACAGGTGGCACTTAATTCAGACTCCTAATCAGTGACAAATGATTTTTCTAATTCCCCACAGGTTATCAAGAAACACAAAGCATAAATGGCCCCTGTAAAAGAGAGAGATGGACTCCTGTATATAAGGAGGCAAGATGGCCACCCTTATATACAGGAACAAAATGGCCTCCCCCAACAACAAGCAGGCAGGGCCGCTCCGCCCTTCCAGGGGTGGAGCTAGATGTGACCTGTCCATCAGACAAGAGACAAGGGGGCGGGCCAGGAAGTATAAGAGGCAAGCCATGGAGCTCAGTCAGGGCTTGGTGGCTGAAGGGGAAGGAGCTCCCTGTGTTCTCTCCATAGGCTCAGCTGGAGGCTGGCCCAGTGGAGAATCTGCCAACACCATGGGGACCAGATGGCTGTGTGGACATACCAGTGGAGCCCCAATGGAAAGCCTGGCCTATTGAGAACCCTCTGGCACCCTGGGTTCCAGGCACCCAGCTAAATGGGCTGGCAGAACCCCGATAGAAGGCCTGGCCTACCAGAAGCCTGGCCACAATCAGGGAGTGGGACAGCCTGGTGGTGCTGTCAGTGCTGGAACCACAGGGGCAGGCCCGCCCTGGAGCTGACTCGGCCGAGTGTCCAGAGCTCTGCAGCCCAGCACCTAGCCCCAGCCTAGCAGTGGCACCCATCTACCCTTCCATCACCACCAATCTAGAGGAGCTTCCCTGGCAAGAGACAATGACACTGGGGAAGCTGGCTATGACCTAGAGGAACTCCCATTGGCGGAGGACATACCTGGCCTGCTGGCCCTCCAGGATCCTGACAACCATTCAATGGAGGGCAACAATCTACCCTGGGGGTGCTACCCAGAAGAACTCGAGGAAGGCCAGGTACCTCAGGCCCTAAATGTGGGTGAGAGATGGGGTGGTGAGGACCCCGGCATCCAGGAGACCAACTTGGGGGAGGAACCAGCATGTTGCGGATCAGACCCCGATGGTCCCCTCCAATGTTCCCTCTAAGCCCATGCTGCAGCTGAGCAAGTTCTGGATGCAGCTGAGCAGGTTCTGAATGCCTCTGAACAAGTTCCCTGCTGGTTCCCCAACTCCCACTGGGCCCCTTCCCTGCTGCCTTCCAGCACGTCCAGTGCATCCAACAGCTTGTTCAGCTGCACCATCAGCTTTGAGGGAACACTGACTGTGTACATAAACAAAAAGCAAGAAAACAGAATTAGATTAGAAATATCTTTCTCTTCTACTCCCCAAATTCACTGGAAGCCTGAGAGGCAGATTTAGTGTTTGGGTTCTTGTCACAGTCGTTAGGGGTCTCAAACACTCGGCCCCTGTTATGAGATTTGTATGAGACCACAAACTTGTGAGCATAAGTGACTCTATCTTAGCACTGTTCCCTTGATATTATTTTAACCGCTAGCCTGACTAACAAAAGTATAGAGCCCCTCTTATCCTTGAACAGTCTATAAGCAGAAGATTAGGGAAACTGCACCAGTCTCGAGGTCACCTATTAATCAACAATTTCTCCTGTTTATTACATTCCCAGGCTCTGAGGAGCCTGCTTGACCTTCTTTACTAATTCTCCTATCTTATATGAATATGTATGAAAACTATCCCTATACGGTACTAATAAATGTATTAATCTTGTTACCTTGAATATATTAACCATTTTTAGATTTCCTTGAATTAAATTGTTGTACTTGGGTATAAAACCCTTTTAGCATCGGTCCTTTGGGGCCAGCTGCACTCAGTAGCTCTGAGTGTCAATAAACTTGTGATTCTTCCTCCTGTTGTCCGGCTCCTTCATTGACCAGAGCAGAGAACGAGCTTTTTCTCTCAACACCCCTAAAGCTATTTCTTGTGGCCTGCACTGACACCATTGTTACTAGTGTTTGCAATATTAGTGTATGAAAAGGTTTCAGTGGTGCAGCCCTCAGGCCAGAATATTAGTCCTCATGCAACCCTATACTAATCCTCATGGAGCCATCATGATGATTTGAGTTTGAGAGCCCTGCACTATGTCAAACATTAGCCAAATAAAAACTGGCATACAGTTTAGTTAGAACCAGACAGTAACCCTTGATTAAACATACTTCTTAATTAAGAATTCATCCTGATCCTAAGATTTAACCCTTCTTGAAATTGTAGAGCCTTTTATCAACAGCCAACTTATTGATATCCCTGTCTTTACCATACATAGCTATTAATTTTCCTGCCCATATGACCAGTTTAGCAGAGGTTGGAAATTCAAGCTGCCATTTACTGGAGCAAGTAGTTTCCTTTCTTTTTCTGACAAAGCCCATAATAGAATATGCAAAAAAGAGGGGTACAATTATACAGTATTGTGAATAGCAAGGGAAAAATAGACTGAAAGAACAGAATTTCTGGATATGTTTTTCTCCTCTGCTGCTACTTTATTGCAATGGATTCTGCTTACAACCCTATATAGAGAACATTGTTGCACTGTTGTGAAGTTATATTGAGCCAGAATGTTTACATAAACACTAAAGAAATGAGATGCATACACACGAACTTAAGAGTGATATACGTTTTGTGTATTCACACTGTGGTGCTCATCTGTTTCAGAAATGAAGAAGTTTAAAAAACTCTATTAGGTGAAATACAACATCCTTTCAAGCTCCAAAGGGGCAGCTGTGTTAGTCTAATTCAGTAAAACAAAGAAGGATCCTTTGGCACCTAAAGACTAACAACTATATTTATTGCATGAGCTTTTGTGGGAGAAAATCCAGTTCATCCGATGCTTTGAAGATGAAGGAACTTAGAATGTAAATCTGAAGTGGGATTTTCCTCCCACAAAAGCTCATGCAGTAAATATAATTGTTAGTCTTTAAGTGCCACAGGACTTCTTGTTCATTATACAACATACTGGGTACAAGCTGAGTTGCTATGCTGACATTGCTTAGTGCTTGTATTGGTGGCTCTGTGTGTGTGTGTGTGTGTGTGTGTGTGTGTGTGTGTGTGTGTCTCTCTCTCTCTCTCTCTTTCTGTCTAGCTGTCTGGGATGGCTGTGTGGGGGGGGGTCTGTCTGGGGGTAGCTCTGTCTGTCTGTCTGTTTGGGGATGTCTCTGTGTGTGTCTGGGGGTGATTATTGGGTGGCCCACCTCTGCGGGAGGGGGCACCTGTGCTAGAGGGCTCCGGGGCCAGCAAACTACACTCTAACCCCTGCAGCAGGGGTAGTTTATGCAACTCATCCCAAAACACCTCATCTTTACCTACACTACATTGATGACATCTTCATCATCTGGACACATGGCAGGGACGCTCTTGAAGATTTTCAAAGAGATTTCAACAATTTCCACTCCACCATCAAATTGAGCTTGGAACGCTCCACACAGGAGATCCACTTTCTGGGCACTACAGTACAAATCAGGGATAGACACATCACCACCACCCTATACCGAAAACCTACTGATCGGTATAGTTGCCTACATCCTTCGAGCTTCCATCCTAAACACACCCCATGATCCATTCTCTACAGCCAAGCCCTAAGACATAACCACATCTGCTCTGATCCCTCAGACAGAGACAGACATCTTGAGGATCTCTGTCAAGCATTCTTGAAACTACAGTACCCACCTGGGGAAGTGAGAAAACAAATTGACAGAGCTAGATGGGTTTCCTGAAGTCATCTACTACAGGAGAGGCCCAAGAAAGAAAACAGAACACCACTAGTCACCACATACAACCCTCAAGTCCAATCTCTGCAATAGATCATTAAGGACCTACAGCCTATTCTAAAAGATGAGTCCTCTTTCTCTCTCTCTCAAGCCTTGGGAGACAGACCTCTTCTTGCCTACAGATACTCACCAGCAACTGCAGATCTAACAACAGAAACACTGAAGCAGGCACACACCCCTGCAACAAACCATGCTGCCAAGTCTGCCCACATATCTGCACAACAGACACCATCATAGGTCCTAATCAAGCGTGCTACTCCATCAAAGGCTCATTTACCTGCTCATCTACTAATGTGATCTATGCCATCATGTGCAAGAAATGCCCTGACACTTTACATATTGGACAAACAGGATGATCCCTGCGCAAAAGGATAAATGAACACGGAGCTGATATCAGAAATCACAAAACAAAGAAACCAGTTGCTGAACACTTCCATCTTTCTAATCACTTGATGAATGATTTGCTAACAACCGTTGTCAGAGATGTGGCTGGGACATCAAAACTTCAAAGAGAAACAGCTGAACTCGAATTAATATGCAAGCTAAATTCTGTGAAAGCAGGACTTAATCGGGACTATGGGTTCTTTTCCCATTACAAAAGGTAATTTGACTTCAGGCTCCCCATAGTTATAACCTAACTGCTCTGATTTGCTGTTACTGTATGACCTGATCCTATGTTTTATACCCCCTTGGATTTATTTTCATTCCATTCTGTAAGTTCACACATCTTCGAAGCATCTGACAAAGTGGGATTTTCTCCCACAAGAGCTCATGCAAAAAATAAATTTGTTAGTCTTAAAGTGCCACACAACTCCTTGTTTATTTTTTGCTGAACTAGACTAACATGGCTATCCCTTTGGAAATGGATCCTGGCCAAGAGCCTTTCCTGCCTATGTGCCGGTTTCTCCAGCCAACCTGCAGTTGGGCTCCTTCCCAGCCAACCCCACTGCCGCACTTCCCCTACTCCTCACTCTGACTCCCCTAAAATCCCCCTTTCCTGCTTGCCTGGCCACCGGAGCTGCTCCTTGGCCACAGGCTGCTGCCGCCCCGACTGTCATCAGGGCGGGACATTTCAAACCGATGCAGCCCCCTGCCAGCCAGAAGACTGTGTCTTCTGGCTCGCGGAGGTCCGTGGCTGGGCTGTGTGCTGCCAGCAGTGATCTGTGTGCCAGAAAGTAATTGTTGCTGCATGTGTGCACGCACGCAGCTTACAGGGAGCATTGGTCCCCTCCCAAATGTGGCGGCCCCAGTGCAAAGTTTGGATGAGGGACAGATCCCCTATGTGGCAGTGGCTGATCCCAGGGCCTCACCCGCGTGTTACAGTTCAGACCCCGCCAGCTCCCTACCCGGAGTAGTGACACAGGAATTGGGCTTAGATTGGGAACAGGAACTCTATCCAGGAAAGGCTGACTCCGAGGTTGTACCGGCATGCTGCAGTTTGGACCCCACTGACTCCCTTTCTGAAGTGGCAGCCCTGGAGCTGGATGTGGCCAAGGAACTGGAACCCTATACAGGGGAGGTGGACTCAGGGCCTGTACTGGTGTGTTGCAGTTGGGACCCGACTGACTGGGTCCCACATGAATTGACACCAGGTCAGGACCTGGGCTGAGTCCCAGTGAAGTTGGGCCTGCCAGCAGCCACCCACCTCCCTGCTTCCTGCTTGAATCAGGAAGCTCTTCTTTCCTCACCTTTAGAACTTCGCTCTTTTTGTTTTAATAGCACTATTGTGTCTTGTTTGCCTGGCCCCTCTGCAGGGCCAAGGACAGTAACTGTTTCTGTCTCACCTCAAGGCAGTAGAGACAATTGCCTTTGTCCTCCTACTCCAAATTAGGGTCCAGAATATTAGCTGCTGCCCGCCAAGGGATGTGGTGGCGGGGAAAGACCTATTGACAGGCATGCTATAAGGAGGCAAGGGCACTTAGCCCACGGGTGCCTGGCTTACATCCCCTTTATTGCACATTAGCTCCTCTGGTCCTCAACTAACCACTGAGTCTCTTAAAGAAATTGATTCTCCTGACCCCAAAAGGCCAGCCATATTACCCAGAGCAACATAAGTTTGGATCTTACCCAAAATATCATACTTGCATCCAATTCTTCAGTAACTAAAACTAAAGGTGTAATATAAAAAGAAAAGGAACAAAGTGTGAGATGTGAAATGGTCAAAATGAATCACATACATATATATTATTTAGAGTCTGTGTAAAGCAAGTCATTAGAAGAATTTGGAGTTTGCAGAATTGTCCAGTTCCTCTGATAGACACCCATTATCTAGGTGGGCCTCAGTCCTTTGGCCAGTCACGGAGGAATAGTTCCGGAGATGGGTGTTGGTTGTAGACTGGAGTTGATGCTACTGCTTTTTATCTCCTCTGACCTTCCCCATGCTGAGAGTTTTTGCAAATCAAAATGTTAGTCACATAATCAGTCTGGGTGACTCATTGAGCAGGTTTCTCCCTCAAACTATTGTCCTGTGTTTCCTTTAATGGGGCATTAAGGGGCCAATGACTGTAAACATCCAGTCTGGGGACTTTCCCAGAATCAAATAAGTTGAAACAGAGACATAACAAATATATTCCTAACTTCTAATACAGATACAATTTCTACATATAAACCACAGAATAATTCTTAGTAAGTAACAGACTTTCTTTTGGTACCAAAGATGGCATAGTTCCTATGCATTATTGCAATTATGAAATATCAATATGAAACCTAATCATAAATGCTCTTCTAAATCCAATGAGAATAACAATCATCGTTTGTAATTTGACTCGGTTTCCTTTGCTTGTAGGACTCTTTTTATTTGTAGATTATTGAAAATATCCTGGTTAAATTGGGGTGGTCTCTCGCCATGTTTCCTATCATTCCTACATAGTGGAATAGTTTTCTTAGTGACCATAATACTGTCTCTTTGAAAAACTGCCAACAGTCTTCAATTGTTTTTTCCTTCTAGACAAGCTTCCCATGGGATCCTACCCATTAACTTTCTGTGTCCACCCTTCACAACACTCTGAGCATTATTTTAGCATCATTTCAAGCGAGATAGATTTCAATGCCTCACCCAGATGTACTTCATTAACTGTTCAGTGCTGGCTTTTAGGATCTTTGTGGCAGAGTCTGGATCATGATGTGGCTGTCTGTATCTCCTGAGATATTCCATCATCCAAACAAACCCCTTTGTGGCCATAATTGGCCTTGTTATGCTGCTGTGGGGTTGTCTCCTCATACTGCCCTATCCCTTCCTGGGTAGAGGGTGACTGTACTGCAGAATGGGCACCATCACATGAATGAACTACATGTCCTTATGCATGATGAAGCTGGCCTGTGCTGACATCCACAACAGCATTTACAACAGCCGTTTGCTGGCATTCTTAGTAACAGGCCCAGATTTATCACCTTGTTCTATACTCAGATTCTCATGGCCACCTTCAGTTTCTTTCCAAAGGACACTTTGGTCAAGACTTTTGGTTCCTGTGGCTCCCACCTCAGTGCCATGTTAGCCTTTTACATCTGTCTCTCTTCTCCTTTGTCACATAAAGGTTTGGCCACAATGCCCCCTTGCATTTCCCCATCATCACTGAAAACATGTAGCTCCTGGTTCCCAACCCCCTCTGCCTAAGGCAAATACCATCCTCTATGGAGTGAGGAACAAAGATCTCAGAAAGGCTGCTCCAGCTTTTTGCTCATAAAGTGACCTGTTGGTGCCCTGGTTCTGAGATTGAGCATCAATGAAGAGCTGGCTAGATTACTTACAGGGTGGTCAGAGAGACATTAGAGTCTTCCCTGCTCTTAAAAACACAGTGACTGGGTGAATCAGAAAGATAGAAGATGCTTGAGTCAAAATGATGTACAAAGGCACCCAAGGGGACTCTGGTTGCAGGGCTACAGCTGCAGCAGAGAGATGAACTCCAGGGGGAGGAGAAATGATGAGTTGCAGGACATGTGTCCTAGACACCCTAGTGGGCTTGGACCAGACCCCAAATAATGCTCCATGGTAGCGAGGTCACTGAGGGAGGGAGTAACATGCCAGTGTTGTATGGTTTTTAACCTTGATCTGGGAATCTTTTGTACTGTCCTAAGTAGACACAGACTCTGCTGGAGGATCTCATCAGCCTTCACTTCAATAGCAAATTCCATTTGGGAGAACATGGCAATCCACAAGGTTATGGCTGGTGATCAGCTCCAGGGTCTGCCAGGGCACAGGTTCTGTGATGGCTCAGCACAGATGCTACCGAGGCCAGTTGCTGACCTGGACATGCAGCTCCTCACCATCCCAGTGGAATGATAACCACCAACAGTAGAAGGTGCCATGTATAACGGTCCTTAACTGGTTCTCAGACCCACTTCTCTGGCAGTCTCTTAGAAAGAGAGCTGGGGGGGGGCACTGTCTGATAAGGGGCTCTTCAGTCAAACCGACAAAGGTCTAATGTCATTCAGTGGCTAAAGGTTGAAGCTGGACAAATGCAGGATAGAAATAATGTGAACACTTTAACGAGGGAGGATGACTGACCAATGCAACCACTTACCCAGGGCTGTGGTGGATTCTCCATCAATTTTTCAATCAAGACCAGATCTTCAAAGAGATCCACTTTAGGAATTTTTTGGGGGCAGGTCTCTGGCCTGGGATATAGAGGAGGCCAGATGGCACAATCACAGTGGTATGGAAGCTGTGAATTACAAAAGAGCTGGAAGATCAGGGTATGATGGGGCCATCTGTCTCTACCCCAGATACTGTATGCAGTCCTGGCCAGCCCATCTCAGAAGGGCAGAGCAGAATCATGGCAGTCCAGAGCATGGCAACACCAACTGGCAAGATTGAATGTGATACAGATGTTAGAGAGTGCACTTCAGTTTCCTCCCTTCTGCACATAACAGCAAGGGGCAGTGGATGTAGTAGAAAGGGAGGATGGGAACAGCAAATAGTCCTGTGCATAATGAAGCAATTCTGAGAACAAGGCTGGAGATAAGAACAACCAAAGACCACCACGTCAATGAAAAACACTGATGTGTTTCTAAAAGGAATCTATGCCCTTTTTTCAACTTCTAACGAGCTGGCATAGAGGGTGGGCTCTCCAAGAGCAGGCTCTGGCCGGGTTCTTGCACCATCCTACAACACCCTGGCTCCAGTAACTGTCTGAGACACTGGTGGGGATGTCCATTATCCAGAATTGTATATTTAAGATTATTCTTTTATTAAAGGTCATACCATTGGATGATGCCTCCAGGAGTACATCCAACCAGAACCAGCAATCCTAGACCCTGGGTAATTTGTGCTCTGGCATCTGGAATGTCCTCTGTCACAGCCCTTTTGGGATAAACTGTTCCCCAAATCCAGTCTCGTGTTCTGCTGTGACCCCCCAATTCTCACTCCCGAACTCTGATTTGCCCCACTTTGCCAACTGACCACCCACTCCTGACTCTGGCCTCTGGCATGCAACTGGTCCCAAGCAGTGGGAGTATGCCTCTGGCTACTTAGGGGACGGCCCCCAGCAAGCACTCCTGGCCCCAGTTACTACACTAGGAGCCAGTCTCTACAGAGACTGGGAACCATTCTCAACTACCATACACTCTAGTCCATCCATTTAACAAAGAAATGGATTGTGCCCAGCCTTCTTCACGCACACCCTCTAAAGATCACACAGCTTTAGAGAAAACAACCACCAGTTTATATAATTCTAAGTGAGATTATGACCAATCATGGCAGAATCACAATATAAATGACTCAGGAGAGACCACAAGAAAACAAAAGGCAAAACACGCCCTAGTACATTACCCTAGTATTTCTACTTAAACAAAGCTCATAGTTCAAGTTCATGCTCAAGGTATTTGGCTGTCAGATGTATGTACAGCCAGTGTCTGCCCGTGATCAGCCAGGGCCAAGATCTTGCTTAAAGTTGTTTCAGGATGGGGAGTCCCAGTTCAAAACCCTCCAAAATCTTCCAGGTTTCACTCTTTGTTTCCTAAAACTTTTTCTAAACCCTCCTTTTCTGGGCAGAGGTAATATCTTAGTCTCACCAGAGCCAGTGAACTTAATTAGCATATCTTTTGTTTCCTCCAGGTGCTTGCTTGCTGCTGTTGTCGCCCAACCCCTGAGCCATGCTAAACATCTGTGCACATGCATGATGTTGCAGGAAACATGTCATCATAGTAATCATGTAGAATAGGTTATAAGCTCCCATAAAGAAACATTGCATGGTGCAATTGGCAACAAATCATACAAACCCAGTGCACAAGTGAACAGGAAAATCAGAGATCCTAACCCAGGATGCACAGATATGCATCCCATGACATCATTGTCACTTCATCCTTGACTGATTCTAGTGAAATGTAGGAACATGCGAAGAGGAAAAAAAAAAAAAAACCTTAGCTTCCAAGGAGAGTCGTTCCCAGCTATTTTACTAAAGGCATCAGAAAGGTCCTAGGATTTTTCTGCATCATTCAGACAGTCCCTGGTACAGACCACTCTGACCCCCCAGAGATCAGCACTCACCAGAACATGAGTGGGCTGAGAAAGAGGCAGGTGCCACTAGCCAGAAAACAGGTGCAGGCCACAGAGTAGGTGTGGGCCACAGAACAGGCCTGTGACATTAGGGGCCCTGAAAGTGGCTGATGAAAACTTGTGCTCATTGTCTAAAGCCTCCCCCACTTGGAAACTTCTTCCTTCTGTTTCAGTCCCCACGGATCTCCCTGTTCCTGCTGGATTGTGGTGATATGGCAATAAAGCGCTCCTTTAAGTGACACCCTGTACGCTTCTGTCTGTCCTGAATCAAGCCTCCTTGAGTTCCAGGTGTCACGGCACAACAGAACCATGAGGCTCACATTGCATGACCACATGTAGACACTGGGCACACATCTGTGCGCGTGAAATTCCTCTGAGAGCTAGAGCAGGTCTTACAGTAAACCAAACACCCTTATTTAAAAATTAACAAATTAGAGAAGGACAGCCTAGATTGAGCTACTGTAACATGGGTGAGTAACTGGTTGGTTAACCACTCCAAGAGAATAATCATCAGTGGTTCAATGTCATGCTGGAATGGCATAATGAGCAGGGGATCACTTCTTTGTCTGGTTCTGTTCAATATTTTCATCAATTATTTAGATAATGGTGTGACACCGTCTGGATTCAGGGGATCATTTATGATTGCTTTTCATATTAATATTTTATATTTGCAATAATTCATAGGTGATATTCCAGGTTTGGTACCAGTAGAAAAGCTGTAACCAGCTGGGAATGATTCTATGGTTTGTATGGAGGTGTTATATCTGTATTAGAAGCTAGGAATATGTTTTTGCTATTTGTGTTTCAAGTTATTGGATTGTGGGAAACTTCCCAGTCTTTGTTTCTTAATGGCCTGTTAAAGAAGCTGAGAAGTATAGCAGGGCCAGGGAAGAAACCTGTTGAGCCACTATGACTTGCCCATATGATTCAACTCTATTTTCATTTGCAAAAAGTCCACACAACATGGGGAAGGTCAGAGGTGATAAAAGGCAGCATCATCCTCTCCATTTTATCTTCAGCCTCCAGCCTACAACAAACACCTTTTTTGGATCTATTCCTCTGTGACTGGAAAAGGACTGAGACTCAACCAAGGTTTGGGTGTCTACCAGAATAATCGGATTAACCTGCAAACTCTAAATTCTTCAAGTACTTGCTTTCTGTGGACTCTAAATCATTTGTATGTATGTGATTCACTTTGTCCCTTTAACATCTCATATTTGGTTTATTTTCTTTTTTTTTATTAATCTTTTAGTTGTAGTTACTAAAGGATTGGCTGGCAGTGTGGTAATTTGGGTAAGATCCAAGCCTATATTATTCTGGATGATGTGGCTGGCTGTTTGGGGTCAGAAGAACCTATTTTTTTAAGAGACCCTGTGGCTAGGTTGGGACCAGAGGAGCTGAACTGCAATAAAGAGGGCTGTTTCTATTCTGTTATGCTTCATGATAACCAGTGTGGGGGGTCAGAAATAGGGTTTTTGACCAATTGCTAGATTGGTTTAAGTACCATCTGTCAGTGTCTGGAGAGTTTGGCTCTCAGATTTGCAGCTTGCCCTTAATTTGCATATTCAGGTTATGCCAAGAGACTCAGATCAAAAATAGAGAAAACACTTATAAAGTTTGCAAATGATACCAAGTTGGGAGGGGTTTAAAGTGCTTTGGAGGACAGGATCATACTTTAAAATGATTTATAGAATCATAGAAACTGGAAGGAACCATGAGAGGTCATCAATTCCAGTCCCCTGCACTCATGGCTGGACCAAGTACCCTCTTAAACCATCTCTGAGTGGTGTTTGTCTAACGTGCTCTTAAAAACTCCAGTGATGGAGATTCCACGTCTTTCCTAGGTAACTTATTCTAGTGGTTAATCAGCCTGACAGTTAGAACTGGACACATTACTCCCAGCGCTCAAACTAGGTATTTTGGTGTCCAGGGCATGCCTGGAGCAAGTAGCATGAAAAGCATCCCTCAAATCACACACTCACATGGTGTCGCTTGATACAGTGGCTGCTGCTCGATATGGCGTCCAGGACTTTACCATGCTCACCCTGCCCTGATTATTCCAATTGAGGCCTTATCAGTGCAGAAGTATTACTTCGTGTGTCTTACTTACTATGCTCCTGAGTATAGGGGCACTGAAGACCTTACTAAGGTGTGTATGGAACAAACCAGCTCAGCACTCCAGGAACAGAAGGCAGGCCTAGACAGCGATGAAAGCAACTACTGTATAGTGATGCCCCTGACTTGACACTGGCCAAGCACATGCTGAGCTGGAAACTCTGTGGCTTGGTCAGGCCCAGCTGACAGGACAGAAACTGTCAGGTGCAGAGCCCAGATATCCTGGCCCAGTGTTTCAGCCCAGAGGAGGAATTTTCTGTGCCTGTGAGAGAACCTGAATTGCCTGGATGTCATAAAGGGCAGCATGCCCCAACTCAAGTCAGGTCCCCTTCTAAGGGAGCGGGCTGGGAAGCTGCCTGTCATGTTAAAAAACTCAGTCGTTGCCCCCTCTGGCCAGCCGTCATCCTCCTGCTTCCATGAGATATGGGGGGAAGCAAGTTGACTCCCACTGCTCTAGTCCCAGCCCCCTGCCCTCAGCAATGCTAACACTGTCACACATAGCTTTAACCCTGCCTCATGCAGATTGAATTGTCACAGTGGTGTACTAAAGCATCTGACTGCCCCAGTTTTTCACTGTGGGATAGTTCTGCAGCAACATCACCATGAGCTTCTGTAGCTGGGATGAGCCCTGTCTGCTCCCACTCTTCTAAGCCCAAGGTGTGATGGGCAAAGCTGTGTGACTGACCTGCCCATTGCGCCACAGCTCAGCTCTGACTTGTAGTCAGCATGCACACCCCTCCACACACAGTTGGCTGCAGCACACAGAGTGCAAGAAGCGAGCTCCAAGGATATTGTCTAGCCTGCAACTTGGTCCTGCCAACCTGGCCAGCAGACCCAACACTCAAGCTTCATAAAGCCCTCAGAGCTTCCCAAGCAGCTTAATGAAGCATTCTTGGCCAGGCTGAGGGTTTCTTGGGGTGATCACTCCCTGGCACTGGACTGAGAGCATGGTTTGCCCCCTTCCCCCCCCCCCCCGACTAGAAGTCTACAGCCCAGGATTTTATCTGCCAGAAACAGGGCTGAATGAATGGGGGCCTGGGTCTATGAGGAGGGGGTCATCTGCTCAAAGCACACAGAACAGCACAAGAGAACAGTGGCCAGTGGCTGGGTTTAGATGACCATTGGTCTTTCCTCCCACTTTGCATGGATAGCCTGCCCCTGGTTCATCCAATGTCCCACAGTGGTTTCCTTCAATGGCAGGTCAGAATCCACACTTGTACAGAGCATGACTGCCTCCGTGGAGCCATGCGTCACTAGGTTTGAGTGCTGCAGTCACAGACCCTCATCCCAGGCACTGGAAATTGTTTATAACCAGCCCAAGGGGCTGAGCAGTGAGGCATGGACCTGTCTTCTAATCTGACATCTTGGGGTATATCCACATACACTGTTTAAATCGAAATAATGCTGGTTATTTTGATTTAAAAAATGGTAGGTCCACACAACATTCCATTATTTTGAAATGAGGTGCTCCCTCATTTCAATATAAGGAAAGTTGTATCGATATAATAAAACCTAGTATTATATCGATATGACGGTTAAATCGAAATTGTTATTTTGAAATATCAGAGTTTGGACATGCTATTTCGATTTAATTGTTAAATCATAGAATCATAGAATCATAGGGTTGGAAGGGACCCCACGAGGTCATCTAGTCCAACCCCCTGCCAAAAAAAGCAGGACCACTCCCATTAGATCATCCCAGTCAGGGTTTTGTCCAGCTGGGCCTTGAACACCTCCAGAGATGGAGATTCCACCACCTCCCTAGGCAACTTATTCCAATGCTTCACCACTTGCCTAGTAAGGAAGTTTCTCCTAATATCCAGCCTGGACTGCCCCAGCTGTAACTTGAAGCCATTGCTTCTCGTTCTGCCCTCTGTTACTACCGAGAACAGTTGAGCTCCATCCTCCTTGGAGCAACCCTTCAAGTAGTTGAAGGTTGCTATCAAATCTCCCCTCAGTCTTCTCTTCTGCAGGCTAAATAAGCCTAGTTCCTTCAGTCTTTCTTCATAGGGCTTGTGCTCCAGCCCTTTGATCATTTTTGTTGCCCTCCTCTGGACTCTCTCTAATTTGTCCATGTCCTTTCTGTAGTGAGGAGCCCAAAACTGGACGCACTTTTTGATTTAACACTTTTTGCCCTTCTCCTTCCCAGGTGCTTTCCTTTTTCTATATATTGGGTGGGGGCATGGCCCAGTGAGGGGGCCATGTTGCCACACCTCCCATGGTGCTCCTCTCCTGAATCAAAATAGCAAGTCCTGTTTAAGTTAAATCAATTTAACTGATTGTGTATGGACATAGCCCTGGCATGCAGAAGGGAGTTGATCTTTGACCTCCCCACCCATAGGAACTGATTAATTGCCTGGGGAAGAGCAGAAACCTGGTGTCAGAGCCGTGCACATCTATGTGACACCATGGGTGATCTGCGTGCAGCGAAAAGGACACTCAGTAGTTCCATTGACTGATGTTCTTGGAAAGGGGCCCCCGACATCCTTCTGGAAGGGGATACGTTCAAGGGCTGGAAGCATTATTTTATTGACCAAACAGAGCCATTTCCCAGTAAAATGGGCATCCCAGCATGTACACATGGACTGTTTTGTCAGAAAAAAAAACCTTTTGTCTTCAAAAGTTTCTAGTGTAGACAAGGCCTTTGTGTGATCTGCTCAGCTACTGGGCCATGACTGGTTAGAGAATTATGTTTCAATATGTTACAACTAGTTAAAGAATCATCATGTTATCTTATTAATGATTGGTCAAAACACATTATGTAAGTTGAGGTAAACTAACAATTCCTTGGGGAGGGCTTGGTGTAAGTAAGTTTAAGGGGTGTTGGGTGGCTAAGACCTCCTGAGACCCACACCACAGGTCACAGCCCGAGTCACCCCACTGACAGGTCACAACATGTGACAAGACACTAGCAGAATGAACCGCATTGGCTAAGCAATCTGGGCCTGTAGGTAACGTCATATGTGGCTGCTGCAGGGCGCAAAACCAGGCCAATGAAAAGTGGTGGCTGGGCAGACATTGCCCTTCAAGGCCTAGAAACAAACCAGTTTAGAACTGGATTAAGGAGAACCAAAACCTGGGAAATTCCAGTATCAGCCAGACAAGGCAAACTGTCAAAGGTATAAAAATGCCAGGTTAGGGGACAGCAACTCAGAGCCAACAGAGTAGTGCCTGCTGGGCCAAGGGACTGATCCCCCTGAGGATTCCCCTGCCGCTTGTGAGTGAGCAATCACTACAAGGGCAGACACACCTCTGCAGGGCCCATTGAGGGAAGATGGAGACAAGCCCCGTGAAAAACAGAAAGAGCTGACTCGAGCTGGTACCTTGGGTCTCCCTCCATGAGAGGCAGGGCTTTAGTAGGTTTTAAGTAGCCTATAACTGGCCTCAGGTGTTTCCAGTTAACCTGCAATAAGCTTTTCTCTGCCTGCCTGTAGGAAAAAGGGCTTAACCCTTCTGTTGCTGACACATCTATGGGGGTGGATGAACTGCATCCAAGGGTGCTGAAGGAGTTGGCTGATAATGATAGCAGAGCTGCTGGCCATTATTTTGGAAAAACTTGGAAGACTTGTGGTGAATGGGGGAGATGCCGGAGGACTGGAAAAAAGCAAATATAGTACCTATCTTTAAAAAAGGGAAAAAAGAGGATCTGGGGAATTACAGACCCATCTGCCTCACCTCAGTTCCTGGAAACATCATGGCGTAGGTCCCCAAAGAATCCATTCTGAAACACTTGGAGGAAAATGGAGTGATCGGGAGAAATCAGCATGGATTCACCCAGGGCAACCTGATTGCTTTTATGATGACTGGATTTGTGGGTGCAGGAGTAGCTGTTGATGTGATATACCTCAAATTTAGAAAGGCTTTTGGTATGGTTTCCCACAGCATTCTCGTTGGCAAGTAAAGGAAATATGGATTGGAGGTGTGGACTGTAAGCTGGATAGAAAACTGGCTAGGTCAACAGTTTCAGTGAGTAGGAAACAATGGCTCAATGTCTAGTTGGCAACCAGTAATGAGTGGAGTGCCCCAGAGGTCAGTCCTAGTGACCATTCTGGTCAACATCTTCCTTAATGATCTTGATGATAGGATAGATTGCATGCTTAGTAAGCTAGAGGATAACACCAAGCAGAGGGGAATGGTAAACACACTGGAGGGCAGGGACAAGATTCGGGGAGACTTTGACAAATCGGAGTGGTGGGCCAAAAGAAATCTGATGCGGTTCAACAAGGACAAGTACAAAGTCCTGCACTTGGGATGGAAAAGCCTCATGCACTTCTACAGGCTGGGAAGGGATCGGCTAAGCAGCAATACTATAGAAAAGGACCTTGGTGTTATGGTCATAGAATCATAGGGTTAGAAGGCACATTATGAGGCCATCTAGTCCAACCCCCTGGTAAAAGCAGGACCACTCCCACTAAATCATCCCAGCCAGGGTTTTCTCTAACTGAGACTTAAATATCTCCAAAGATGGAGATTCTACCACCTCCCTAGGCAACCCATTCCAATGCTTCACCACTCTCCTAGGGTATGTCCACACACACTTCTTATTTCAAAACAACAGGGGTTGTTTTGAAATAAGAAGTGCCATGGCCACACGACGCATGGCCATTTCGAAACAAGCAAACCGCTTGTTTTGAAATGGCCGCTGTTCTTTCAAAATGGCTTAAACCATTTCATTTAGAAACAGGGTTGTTTCGAAACCAGTTGTTTCAAAACAGCCCTGTGCGGACATGTTGTTTCAGACCAAAGTGTTCCAAAACACTATGTGACCTTCCTCCCAGGGTGCCTAGCACCCTGGGAGGACGGGCTGCCCCCTCAGCACCCTGGCCAGGGTGTTGAGGGGTGTCTGTGGGGGGGCGCGGGGCTGCGCCTCACCTGGAGGGTGCCTGCAGTCCCCTGCCAGGAGAGGCGCAGTGGGGCACCTCACCCCAGGGGCTTTAAAGCCCTGGCTGCCACCAAACCTTGTGGCGCGGTCCCGGTGCATGGCTGGAGCCCGCTGCTGCCGGGGCCGGAGTGAGCGCTTGCCTGGGATTCCCTGGCGCAGCTGCTCCTGCCGGGGGCATGGCCAGGGCATCCCCGGCCATGCCCCCGGAATCCCCTGCGCCCCCACTCCTGGCCACGAACCCGGAAACCCCCACGCCCCCGGAATCCACTGTGCCCCCGCTCCCGGCCATGCCCCCAGAATCCCCTGTGCCCCTGCTCCCAGCCATGCCACTGGAATCCCTGGCACCCCCGCTCCTGCTGGCAGACGCGGGGGCGCCAGGGTTTCCATGGTTGTGGCCGGGAGCGGGGTCGTGGGGGATTCCGGGGGCGTGGCCAGGAGTGGGGGTGCCGGGGATTCCAGGGGCATGGCTGGGGATGCCCCGGCCACGCCCCCGGCAGGAGTGGCTGTGCCGGGGAATCCCGGGCAGGTGCTCACTCCGGGCCCGGCAGCAGCGGGCTCCAGCCGTGTGCTGGGACCGCGCCACCAGGTTTGGCGGCAGCCAGGCTTTAAACCCCCTGGGGTGAGATGCCCCACTGTGCCTCTCCTGGCAGGGGACTGCAGGCACCCTCCAGGTGAGCCGCGGGGCTGCACCTCGCTCCGCCGGTGCCGTAGCCCCACTCCTGACTCAGCCGGTGCCTGCAGCCCTCTGCAGGCACCCGTGGGGTGCAGTGCCCCTCTGCACTGCACCCTGCGAGTGCCTGCAGTCCCCTCCCCAAGTGAAATAGCAGGTCCACACTGTGGACCTGCTATTTTGCTCCCTTATTTCGAGGACAAAGTTTTTGTCCTTCGAAATAAGGTGTTTCGAAATAACATGTTATTTCAAAACAGCTTGTTTCGAAACATCTTGTTTCAAAACAAGCCTGCCCTGTGTGAACATAGCCCTAGTGAGAAAGTTTTTCCTAATATCCAACCTCAACCTCCACAGCTGAAACTTGAAACCATTGCTCCTTGTTCTGTCCCCTGTTACTACTGAGAACAGCCGAGCTCCGGCCTCCTTGGAGCATCCCTTCAGGTAGTTGAAGGTTGCTATCAAATCCCCCCTCAGTCTCCTCTTCTGCCGGCTAAATAAGCCTAGTTCCTTTAGTCTCTCCTCATAAGTCATGTGCTCTAGCCCCTTGATAATTTTTGTTGCTCTCCTCTGGACACTTTCTAATTTGTCCACATCCTTTTTGTGGTGGGGAGCCCAAAACTGGACACAGTATTCCAGATGCAGCCTCACCAGTGCCAAATAGATGGGAATAATCACATCCCTTGATCTGCTGGCAACGATCCTACTGAATCAGCGCAATATGCCATTGGCCTTTCTGGCAACAAGAGCACATTGTTGACTCATATCCAGCTTCTCATCCACCATAACCCCCAGGTCCTTTTCTACAGTGCTGCTACCTAGCTGATCGCTCCCCAGCCTGTAGCAGTACATGGGGTTCACTTCTCTGTAAAAGCTGCTCAGACAACAGGGTCTGGTAAACAAGCATGTTCAGTGGGTGTGCTCTGACTTGGCTGCCCTCTTCCATAACGTAAACCCAGCCCCTAGTGCTATCCTCTTGGAGGGGTCCTGCACTAACACTCCATATTATATGAATCATCCCAGAAATGAACAGTTAATGACCGTTGGTTCCAGAGGAGCAAAACCAGTACCTAATTAAGCAACTCCATCGGTATGTGCCAATGGTCCATCATGGACTTTCCTAGCAGCTGGTACCAAATTTTATAATTACTTCAGAATTTAGAATAGCCAATAGTGATTTTATCAAGCCAGTTTGCAGGATGAGGTTCTAGTCTGGACCTGACCACAGATAAATCAAGACTGAAACCAATCTGCTATTTACTACTCCCAGGGATGAGCGGAAGTACACAGATTTAAACGATTTTAAAACAATTTTTTTTATTGCTAAAAGCATGGAGCGTATAACAGAGAAGAATACTAATTGATAAATGTATAATGAAATGGCAGCATATACATCAATACATCCAGCAAATCCTATACAGTTAATAATAATAAGCTGTAACAAGTAATGATTTCTGTAAAAGAGCATACATGTAATTTATACTTGCATTCCCCTGAAGTAAGAGTTTTGATGCTTCAGTTTGAATTCAGAGCCTGCCATCCCTGATATGTTGAACTAAGATAAAACAATAGACGATGTAAGAGAAAGTAAGTTTGTAGGTCTGTGAAAATCGAAAGTTGAGCTCATGTTTAAGGAAATGGAAGCTTCTAATTCTCTCCCATATGTTAGGCCTTAAATATCTTTTCTTACATGTAGCAAGCTCAATACCTTTATATCCCTCTAAAAATGAGATAAATTATCTGATCCTTCCTTACCGAAATATGAGTCTTGACCTTAAAATTGTTGGAGTGCTTTTAGGCCATTGGTTCGTAGATTCATGCCTATAATTGATTATTCTCTCTATTAGAACATCCACTTCACCTTTCCCATATTTCTATTCATGAATTTTATGGGTTTTGTGGGGTTCTACAGAAATGTCACAGGTCTTCCCTCCACTTGTTACTCACCTGTTGGCCCACATAAGTGATCCAAAGTAGCTTATCTGAGGGTTTTCATCAAAGACTCTGGAACACAGATTCACCTTTCACAGATATTTTTGCTTCACAGTTACCACCTGCCTCCTAGTGCAAAGCTATTGCCTATAGACTTGTCATTTCTACAAGGCTTGCAGGTTTCTTGCATTATCAGCTTCTCGTAAAAAAGATATGCTAACTTACTTACTTATGCCAAGTCAAATAGTATAAACCAGAATTGCTAAAATTTTTAAGGCAAGATATATGTATATGGAATAAGATAGACAGTAATATTTGAAGGCAAGCTACATATGAGTATAATCAAGGGCTACAAGCAAGGCAGGATTTTGGTGTGCATAGGCCCTAGGCATTTTCACTCCAAAGAAAGAAACTTTCTTAGGAAATGCCTAGAAATTCTGGAATTATGTTTTTGAAATATAATTTTGAAGTTTTAGTTGCATTAAATTTCTGTCTCTCAATCTTTTCTCCATATTTTTTCCTCATTTTTTCTGCTTTTTAAATTTTTTCCATCATTCTTTGGCCCTAAAAATTTCATAGGCCCTAGGCACTGTGCCTAGAGTACCTAATGGGAAATCCAGCCCTGGCTATAAGCTGGTGGGGTGGCACAGTGGCCCTCAGGACAGGTTGTTATATGCTGCCTCTTGTGCCAAAATAAAAGAACGTACAGCATCCCTGATTTCCCCTCCTCACTAGGAGTTACCACCCACGTCATGTGGGTGGGATCTAACTGCCTATACACAGTGTGTAAACCAACGCTGTGCAGCATCCATGTGGGACAGAAGCATTCCACTTTAAGCCAAAGTTTTAGTGCAGGCAATGATTAGAATAATTTCGCTGGACACATTTGCAGCCAGATGGGTCTCTAGGTCGCACTGATGCGCTTTCAGCCTTCCAAAGAGGGACTTGGCAGCCATTCCAGAGCCACCAGCTCATTAACTGATGTCCCTTGTCCACAGTCCCTGCTGTTGGGCTTTAGTTTCTGTAGTGAAGCTAGCACTGGGCCTGGGGGGCACCCCAGATGACTGCTGTCACAGACTCACTGGATGAAACACTGTCATTTCAAGTGCACTCTCAATTTCCTTAGTGCATCCTTGAAATCCTGTCATTGACATGTCGATATTCAGGAATTTGCCTCTGTGGGTCCCCCTAAGTGTGGCAGAACAACCTGCAATTCCCATCTTCACTCACCCCCTTTGGTGGGCAAAATGTTGGGTTGTGTGTGCCATCAGTGGCCCCTACACAGCTTGAAAACCCAGCATCTAAAGTCTTGCTATTATTTTAGAAATTATATTTTTGGCAACCACCTGTGAGTAGTTTCCTGCATCACAAACACACACTGCCACAACTCCACCGGTGCACTTCCAATCGTACAGTGGTTTGCAATGTCTGGTGTTGCCATCTTTCATATGGCAGAAGCCACCTTTATTGCACTGGTCTCGTTTATGTGACTCAAGGGTCTTGGGTGCCAGAGGGTTGGAGTGAGCTCTTTACACTTCTGTTAAAGTTTGTTTTCTCAACTGAAAGTTCTGAAGCTACTGTTGGTCACCCCAGTTTCCGAAAAAGCATCTGACAAAGTGGGATTTTCTCCCATGAAAGCTTATCTGAAAAATAAATCTGTTAGTCTTTAAGTGCCACATGACGACTTGGTTCTTTTTTTGATTCCCTTACACTGCCTTGTTTCTCATGCACTAGAAGGGGCCGTCTACTCTTGGGCCTTCTACAGCAATACTGGAGTTCACCATTCCTCTACCATGGGATCTGAGTGAGTCCTCACTGATTTTGAAGATCAGCTGTCAAAAGGGCAACTGAAAGTTCTGCCCAAAATCCATCCATCATCTCGTCAATCCTCCACTCTATCTTAGAATCATAAAATCTTAGGGTTCGAATGGACCTCATGAGGTCATCTAGTCCAACCCCCTGAAAAAAGCAGGACTGCTCCCACTAAATCATCCCAGTCAGAGTTTTTTCTAACCAGGACTTAAATGTTTCCAAAGATGGAGATTCCACCACCTCCCTAAGTAACCAGTTCCAGTGCTTCATAATCCTTCTAGTGAGAAAGGTTTTCCTAATACCCAGCCTCAACTGTCCTGGCTGCAGCTAGAAACCATTGCTCCTAGTTCTGTCCTTTACTACTGCGAACAGCCTAGCTCCTTCCTCTTTGGAGCATCCCTTTGAGTAGCTGAAGGTTATCAAATCCCTCCATAGTCTTCTCTTCTGCAGATGAAGTAAGCCTGAAGGAAATAGTCTTTCCTCGTAAGCAATGTGCCCCAACCCCTAACCATTTTTGTTGTCCTCCACTGGACTCTTTCTAATTTGTCAACATAATTCTGTAGCATGGAGCCCAAAACTGGATACAGTATTCCAGATGTGGCCTCACCAGCGCTGTATAGAGGGGAATAATCACATTCCTCCATCTGCAGGCAACACTTCTAATGTTCTCATCAACCCCAGTCCTGTAAAAAAGGAGCAGGTGCAGAGAAAAGTTATCATTCAGTTGCTCCAAGTTTTCCACAGATATCCTCCAGCTCAGAGAATTAGGTGACCCATGTGGAGTGTTAGTTTAGGGAATGTTTACATTGAAGTGCTGAAGCAGAGCCACTTTAGAATTTGTGTTTAGAGAACCTCACAATCGTATCTTCCAGGAAAACAAGTAGTTTTGAAATGAAGATATGAAGACTTGGAGAATCCAGCACATCCCTTCAATTTTATAACAGGCATTAGCCCCCGCCCCCGCCTCCCTGTTAAACACTGTTTTATATTTATTTGAATTGTTCCTGGTCTTATATTCATAGGAATTTTTTCAGGCTTCAGCTTTCATCCACAGCATCTTGCTCTGCCTTTCTCCCCTTGATTAGTGACCCTCTTGTTATCTAGCTCTATTACTACACTTAAATTTTTACTTAATCCCATATCAGCTTTCCCACTGTTTTTCCCACCATGGAAGTCAGGCAAAACAACCTATAGTTACTTGTGTCCTCTTGCTCACCCTTTAGAACTACTGGTGATCCATGAGTACTCCTCCAGGCTAACCTGGAGTTTTCACAGAATTTCAAGATTCATTCAAAATGTCCATAAGTGGGTGGAGGATTTTTACTCCCAGCTGCAAGTTTTCTAGATGGAAGTGGAAATGCCAGTGATGAAGTTTGTTTCCAGTTTTCCATTTGAAAAGATTTATTTCCTAGGAAATGTTTTTTTGACATCCTCCATGATAGCTAATGGACTGGAAGGGTTCAGAAACCTCATATGATACTAGTACATCAGACTGCTTCTTTCTGGATAAGAACTAAAATAATTATTGAACACATCTACCTATTTCTCAACATTAGCACCAGGTCCCCAGCCAGCTCACCACTGAAGCTCAGCCTTAGAACAAGGGCACCGACAGGTCCTGTTATGAGTAAAGAGCTGGATCAACCTGACCCGTATCTGTTTGGTCCTCACCCCATAGATGATGGGATTGAGCATGGGGGGCACCAGGAGGTGCACGTTGGCAGTGATGATGTGGAAATGCAGTGGCACGCTCTGGCCAAACCGGTGTGTAAAGAAAGAGAAGAAACCTGGAATACTAAAGGCTAAGATGACACAGAGGTGGGAGCCACACGTGCCAAAAGTTTTGAGTCGAGCGTGCTTTGTGGGGAGGCTGAAGATGGCCCTGAGAATCTGAATATAGGAGAAGGTGATAAAGGAGATATCTGGGCAAGTTACTAAGAATGTCACCAAGCTGCCATAGTAGTTGCTGATGCTGATGTCAGCACAGGCTAGCTTAATCAGGGCTATGTGTTCACAGTATGTGTGGGCAATGACATTGGTTCTGCAGTAGGGCAACCTCCTTGCCAGGAAGGGAAGGGGTAGCAAGAACAAGACACCCCGCAGCAGAAGTCCCAGGCTGATCATGGCAACCATGGAGTTTGTCAGGATGGTGGAATATCTCAGGGGATAACAGATAGCCACATAGCGATCCAAACCCAGGGCCACAAGGATCCCTGACTCCATCACAGAGAAGCAGTGAATGAAATAGAACTGGGTGAGACAGGCACTGAAGTGTATCTCCCTGGAATTGAACCAGAAGATGCTCAGCATTTTGGGGAGGGTGGACGTAGACAAGACCAGGTCAGTGGCAGCCAGCATGCAGAGGAAATAGTACGTGGGTGATTGGAGGCTCGGTTCTACCCTCACAATGCATAGGATGGTGCAGTTCCCCAAGATGGCTATCATATACATGGCGCAGAAGGGGATGGAGAACCAGATGTGTAAAGCCTCTAGCCCAGGAATGCCCAGCAGGATGAAGGTAGACAGGTTGGTGAAGTCAGATATGTTAGTATATGACATGGTATAGCAGATGAGGTGTCAGAGTCTGAGGCAGAACCGTGTGTCCTGAATAGGTTGTAGGTTCTTTTTACTTCCTCTATGTGCCCATGATCAAGGGTGATGGTCGCAGTGCAAATGCCTGGGTGAAAAGACATTGTTAAAAATGAGATGCTATATGACAAAGGGTCAGCTTCTTCTCAGGGGAAACATTTAATATTTTAGTTTGATTTAAAATAAATTTAGGGATGATTTAATAGAACATCTGTGGATTCAGTTCTGAAGTTTTCACTGTCTAGTTCAACAAAGGTACCACTGCTTGTCTTAAAGACATAGCTCACAAGAATCTATGAAGGACTAGACAAGGAACATAGACAGTCACAGGAATAAGTACTAATATTGTTTATGGGTTAATATGGAAGTCTCCAATGAAGTCAGGAATGTCACAGCATACAGTGGCGTTGCTGGCAGGGGGTGCTCCGGGGGGCTTCAGCCCCCCCCAATACTGAGGGCCAGCCCCTGAGTAGCACAGCACTAAACTGGAGGGGTGTACCGTCATGCCCCTGCACAGGGAACACTGCCTGGCAGCTGGCTGTCGTGGCCTGTAGCCAGCCAGAAGACAGAGTCTTCCCACTGGTTGGGAGCTGCCTCAGGCTGGGCCTGGGAGTTCAGCAAACTCCCGCCCTAGCCTGACACTGCTCTGAGCATCCTCAGAGCAGGGTCATGCTGGGAGCCTCAGCTGCTGCCGTGGCCCCGCTCTCCCTCCAGTGGCCAGGTAAAAGAGTCAGTTGGGAGTCCAGGGGCAGGCACATGGGCCTGGTGGGGAAAGGGTGTAGGGGAGGGGGTTGGCCTGGGGCAGTGAGGACCAGCAGCGGGACCAGGGAGTTAGGGAAGGTCTCAGAGGGGGCTGCCGGGGGTACGGGCTGGGAAGAGCTTGGGGAACAAGCAGGGGGGAAGGGAACAGATCACGGCCCCAGCTGCCAGTGGGGGCTGGGCCCCCGCTAATATTTGTGTGTAGCGACACCCCTGACAGCATGTACAATTCCTAGCTATTTCCACCCCCACATACAGACTGATACCTCTGTGCTAGTATTGTCATTTGATGAGTCTGTCTTGGATTGAATTTCAGCAGGGAATATTTCTTGTTGAAGTTCTCCTGTAATAAGATCAATTTTTGCAATTTGGTCATCTTTTTTCATATTGTCTTCTCTGCCTATATGTACATTTGGGGCATTTCTATGAAAATGTGAAGCCTCTTTCTCCTTATTTTCTGGTGTCCACAGAAACTTGAGGTACCCTGTTTCTTACATGTTTTGTCTAATTTCTTAAATTTTATTATCACTGATGCCCAATATCTAGCCTATTGTTAAGGCACATGCTAGAGAGAAATATGTTTGTAGAACATTTTGGTTATTTCTAATTAATCTTCTGATCATCTTTTCCCATTATCCTACATCATCAGTCTGGTTTTGGGCCACATATGTATCTCTGCTTCTCATATCTCTGATGCCTACAGTAGCTAAACTAACATTTTCCAGGCCTCAGCCCCTAAGACTTACATTTCAGCAATTCCTTCTTTGATACCCATTAAATAATGATCCCTTCTAACTCCTGATTAGCCTTTTACTTCTATAAACCAACCAGTGAACTCTATTTAGTATTTCATGAGTATCTTTGACATGACATGTTTGTTTATTCCAGTGTAACATGAGTTGGTAGGAACAGTATCCAGAGGCTCATGTCAGTAATACAATGCCCAACTGGTTCAAGCCCCAGCTCAGTGACCTGGGAGATCACAAGTTATCCACTGTGGTCCCTGAAAAGGCAAAACTTCCACTCTTGCAAGCACAGTGCCTGAGTGTAGGAAGTTAACCTTCAATACAAGGAATGAAACCAATGAGCTGAACCCACCCCACCCCAGAATATGTGGGGCATGTCCTTCTCCTCTTCTGTTTCACTTTCCCTTGCCTACAGACTATCATAGGTGCACCATTCACCTTTCCAATTCCGGGGCTGTCTAGCAATCTCTGCTGGCCACTGTTGCCGGAAACATTACAGATGATGCAGGCAGTCGGTCCCTGCTTTTAACAAAAACAAAAGCAAAAACAACAATAAAACAAAAGACCCACAGAGGAACTGCATGGGCTGTATCTTTGATCAGTGGAAGAGGAATTCAGAGCATACCTGAGGGCAGCTCTTGTCAGAGCCTGTGCAGTTAGTCTTTCCCGTCTCCTCTGCTTTCACTGTGTCTGGCATGTGAAACCCTCACTCTCAGAGCCCTCTTGAGACGGGAGCAAAACAGGCCCAGCTCAGTTCTGCTGCTGGTTGTCCATATAATTGGGGTGGGGAAAGCAATATTTCTTTACACCTTTAACCAGCACAAATGTGATTTGTTAGTTAGGCACACCGGCCTAACTAACCATTTCCCATCCTGTGAGCACCTAGGTGGGCTTAGGCAGATACTGTGCCTATACAAATACGGTGGTCCCCTTTCAGCTGGCTCTGTAATGTGGGGCGACGCAGACCTTGCTTACACTGTTGTCACGTGAGAAATGAAGGATAAAAGGAAACCCTTTTCTACAGCAGGTTGGTCACTCATCACACACAGGAAATGGAGATTCAGAAAAATGAATTATAAACACCTGACCTAATAACGTCAGTTCCATCTCTGAGTCTATTTCCTACATGTTGTGATGTGGGAAACGGTCAGAGACTCCAGTAGAAAACAAAGGTGCTGAAGCTGATTATTCATCAGTGGTCCATAATGAAATTAAACACAGGCTAAAGATGTCAGTCTAATGCAGCAGAACAAACAAGGACCGTTGTGACACATTCAATAGATAGATAGATAGATAGATAGATGGCATGAGCTATCATGGAAAATATCCCACTTCATCAAATACCAGAATGCACAGAACTTATAATGAGGGAAAAACAAACAAACAAACAAATCCTCTCAGTATGAGACTGAAGATAAATCCTGTGATTACATTTCACTGCATCAGGTCAGATGACTTCAGCAAATCAAATAGGGTGTATAGATTCAGACAGAAGATGTCAGAAAGTGGTGAGGTTGAGACAAGTGAGGGCATTTTTAGTAAAACAAAGGAGGAGTCTTGGGGTACATTTAAAGTTTAATGCTTGTAGTGGTAGACCCAGTTCATGCTCTCAGTCTGACCTGGTTGATAGTGAGAAACCATGCCATTGGGAGTTCCTCATTCACCCTTCAAGCTGCTCAAAATCTGAGAGTGGAAGAAACCCAGAGTTTGTCAAGACATGTGCTGAGGGAAACATTTCAAGTAGACCACACCTGCGGGAAAAGATCTGGGTGTTTACTTTTAGCAGCTCCACAGAAAGACCTTCTGATGTGCATAATGGCCAAAATAAAGACCATGTTTGGAGGTCTAAGGAATGGAAAGAGAATAGTCATTTTTGTATAGGCACTCGTCTGGTCAATCAGTCTCAACTGAACATATGGCTGATATAAAGGGGATTTCCAAGAAAAGCAATGGGAAGATGGCCAAACACAAAGAGACAGAATAAACTGAATTTAAATTGAGAGATCTTTCAGAAGAGTTTATTAGAGCTGGAAAGACACAATTCCTCCATCAAAAAAGTGGGGAAATTGGGAAAAAAACATGATTAGTTGGAAAATGAAGGCAGCAATTAGAAGGGGAAAGCAATTTCTGACATGCTGGGGGGGGGGAGGGGGGAGCAAGCTCTGTGCCTGCAAAAAAAACCACACTGCCAAGTCTGCCCACATATCTGCACAACAGACACCATCATAGGTCCTAATCAAGCCTGCTACTCCATCAAAGGCTCATTTACTTGCTCATCTACTAATGTGGTCTATGCCATCATGTGCAAGAAATGCCCCTACACCTTATATATTGGACAAACAGGACGATCGCTTTGTAAGAGACTGAATGAGCACAGAGCTGATATCAGAAATTAAAGAACAAAGAAACCAGTTGCTGAGCACTTCCATCTTCCTAATCACTCAATGATGGATTTGTTAACGACTGTCATTAGAGCTGTACCTGGGACATCAAGACTTCAAAAAGAAACAGCTGAACTCGAATTAATATGCGAGCTAAATTCTGTGAAAGCAGGACTTAATCGAGACTATGGGTTTTTTTCCCATTACAAAGGATAATTTGACTTCAGGTTTCCCATGGTTTGAGCCTGTAAACTGCTCTGATTTGCTGTTACTTTATGACCTGATCCTTTTTACATCCCCTTGCATTTAGTTTCATTCCTTTCTGTAAGTTCACCCATCTTCGAAGCATCTGAGGAAGTGGGATCTTCTCCCACGAAAGCTCATGCAAAAAATAAATCTGTTAGTCTTAAAGTGCCACACAGCTCCTTGTTTTTTTACTGGACTAGACTAACATGGCTATCTCTTTTGAAATAAAAAATCACAACATTTAAAAACCAGTAGCTGAGCACTTCCTTTTTCTTAATCACTCTGTTGATTTATTACTAGTTGTCTTCAAGCAAATAGGTAACACATCAAGGCTTCAAAAAGAAACTGCAGAATTGGAATTGATATGCCTATTCACTTGTGTGAAAGCAGGCTTAAATAGTTGAGAATGGGTTCTTTTCCCATTACAACAGGTGATTTGACCTGACCTTCCTCTATTTGGTGTTTCCCAGCGTTTCAATCTTAATAACTACTTTGTTTTGCTGTTACAGCATGACCTGATCTCACAACTTACACTTCCCTGCATTTATTTCCTTCCCGTTCTGTATTCCCCATCTTCAAACCATCTAATGAACTGGGATTTTCGCCCATGAAAGCTCATGCGATAAATAAATGTGTTAGTCTTCAAATGCCAAAGGACTCCTTGTTTGTTTTGCTGACCTACACCTTTGGAACTTGGTTTCCCAAATAAACTCCATATCATCCTCTAATAAGAGTTTTACTTGGGTTGGTTAAGGGAACTGCACAGATACAACAGACCTTGGCTTCTGTGATGCTTTTGAATTAGCAGGGAAAATATTTAGATATACAAAAACAGGATATTTTAAATGGACAAAAAAGTGGCTAACGAAAAGATCACCGAGAGGAGTTTTATAAGTTCTCCATCTTCAAACATCTGACAGAGCGGGATTTTCCCCCACTCAAACACTAAGTACATTTGCTAGTCTTTAAAAGTGCCAGTAGACTTCTTGTTTGTTTCATTGAACTAGCCTGACACAGTTACCCCTGTGGAAAATGCATAGAAAGGGTGTGGAGAAACTGGCAAGAATCCAGAGGTAATAGATAGAGATGCTCAAAGGTATTGAACACAGACATATGAGCTATGTGTGAATGAACTGAATACATTTAGTTTGAAAAGAAGGGATGACAGCTGTCTTTAGATAATTGAAAGACTGCTATAAAAGAGATGGAGAAAATTTGGTCTCTCTTGCCACAGAGAGCAGAACATGATGCACTGGGTTCAAGATACAGAACTGAAGATTTACAGTAAATCTCACTAAAAGATTCTTGTCTGCAAGAACAATGCAACAGTGAATGGTTTCAGCAAGATTTTATCAAGAATCTATGACAAAATGCAACTTCCTCACAGTGGGATAATGTCTTGTGAGATCTGAGAAGCTCCTTCTTTGGAGGTTTAAGAAAGGAGAAAAAAACCAAGGAGTTGTTTGGCACTTTAAGACTAACGGATTTATTTTTCGCATGAGCCTTTGTGGGAGAAAAATCCCACTTTGTCAGAAGCTTCAAAGCATCTGACGAAGTAGGATTTTCTCCCACAAAAGCTCATGAGAAAAATGAATCCATTAGACTTAAAGTGCTACACGACTCCTTGGGTTTTTTTTTTTTTTTTTTGCTGGACTATACTAACATGGCTATCCCTTTGGACATTTACAAAAGGAGGCTGCATAGTCACCTCTCTTGGCTGTTATAGAGAATAGAAATCCCACATCTCAGTGGGGGATTGGTCTAGATGACCCTTGCGGTCCCTTCTAACCTTATGGCTCTAATGACTCTATAGTGTAAAATCCAGTGTAGTACAGGGCTCAGTTAAATGCAAGTTAATGGGCTCAATAGAAGGGGATTCCTTTAATAAATCTGTCAATAAAGAAAGTAGATCAGTCATTCACATTTAGTGTTTCTGATAGGAAACAAAAAAGGGAACATTCAATTCAGCAGAAGCTCTGAAAACCTAGAATTGATAAGAGATCACAGAGCTGTCACATAGTTCTTGCTCCCAGCTGGGAGGCAGGAAGGGCACAGCAAGCTATACAATTAGGAAAGAGGGTGTTGTGGCCCCTGACGGAGTAAATTCATCACCTGTAGAAATAGCCCAGGGATCTTTAATGGCTATGCGGAGAGGAAAGGTTCAGAGACCTGTTCTCTAACCCATCCTGCTCACCTTGCACTGGCTTTCTGGAGCAGCAAGCAATGGGGTACCTGTGGCTTCTAAGACGGATGTGTCTTCTCTGGAAATCCTTTTTCAGTTAGCCGTGTTCCACACCTTTGTTACACCAGCATCTGTAACAATATCCCACAGCAAGAGCTAACATAGGGAAGTGCCCTGGACAGGATGGAAATATTTATACATAGTTCTGGGCAATCCCAGTGGGGTTCCTAGGCTGGAGACAGGAGGCATAAGCCAGTAGGCCTCTATCCCTGTTTGAGCTTCTGTGCTCTTTAGCCATCAGCAGAAGAAAACAATAATTAAAAGCCATTCCCAAAGAGAGAGGACATCTCTTAGGCTCTCTGCTGACGTAAGCTTGAGGTAGGCTAGAGTTCATCTCTAGTGCCTTTCTCCAGTGCCCAGCAGAAATAAACCCCAACTCCCTCAGAGAAGCTGCTGGAGACCCAGGACTCTGTCCTAATGGGACTCACGGTGAAGTCTGTTCAGAGTTAATGAAAACTGAAACAGTGAACTGTATTAAATATTAACTTCATAAATCTTGTGATGAAGGAAAACAAAATAATAAGTATACAGATCTATAACATAATGTGCTTTTATTTAATAAATCCTTATCAAAATCTTATGGTCTTTATTCACCAAGTCCAAATGGTTGTGTTGGAAGAAGCAGCTTCCTCCACTTTGGCAGCAGAAACCCTCAGTATAACTCCACAAGACTTCCCTTCCTCTGCTGGGAGGTAGAATCACAATATAAACAAGTCAGGAGAGACTACAAGAAATAACAGGCAAAATGTTAGAATAGAATAATAGAGTTGGAAGGGACCTTAGGAGAGCATCAAGTCCAACACCCTGGGGCTTGAACCCAGGCCTTTCTGCACAGCAAGCAGAGGTGCTAGTTACTATATTATTTGCAGGGCCATATGCATGCTAACCTAATAGTTCTGCTTAAACTAACACCATAGTCCAAATGAGTTTATGCTCAAGGTGTTTGGCAGTTAGAGGTTTGCATGGTCAGTCTGTGCCTCAGGCCAGGACCCAGACCTTGCTTGAAGTTGTTTGCAGGTGGAGAGTCCCAGGCCAAAAGCCAGAAACTTCCTCCAGTGTGTTTCTTTCATCTCCAAGCCAGCTGTTGCCCCTGCTATGGTTGGAGACAATCCTTTTGTAAGTTTGAGTCACTTCAATTAGCATGTCTTTGTCATCTTTCAAATAATTGCTTGCTCATTGCAGCTGGAAGAGCTCTGTGTGTCTCCCTACCCCTCAAGCCACACTAAACATGCTGCACAGCTGAGCACAAGCACAAAGCTATACCAAACATGCTATCATATTACTCATGTAGACTAGGTTATGAGCATCCATAAAGAAACATTGCATGGTATAACCGGCAACAACTCACACAATCACAGTGTATCAGTAAACAGCAAAATCATATAGATCATAACTCAGGGTGCAGAGAGGTGCAACCTATGATAGTGCATGTGGGGCAAGGTAAGGAGAAAGAGTGGAGAAGGACCAACGGTGGGAAGGGAATGGGGCACAGCAGGAAGGGGGTGTAGAGAAGGGCTAGTGAAGGGAGTGATGGGGAGAAGAAGCATTAGGGTCAAGCTGTGCTGAGAGGGGCAGAGTCACTGCTCTCCCCCTCAGATAATGCCCTATTTTGAGAATTGCCCTTGGGGTTTGAGAGTCCTGCAGCCTACATATACTTGTTGAAAGCCTTTCACCAACCTTCTTATTCTTATTGTTGAAGGATAAGATGGAGCAGACCTTGAACCTCAGCTTATATGCAGGTCATGCTTTTTCGGGTTTCTGGGGTTTATAACTGAAAGTTGGCTTATACCTGGATTGGCTCATACATGAGTATATATGGTGTATATTAGCAAGATACACATGAAAGAATGATTATATCCAATCTTATGATTATATCCAGCCATGTGATTATATCAAACCCTATGATCTATGGGTATGTCCACACAGGGTTCTTATTTTGAAACAACAGAGGTTGTTTTGAAATAAAAATTCTCATGTCCACACTGTTTCGAAACAACAGGACCTGTTGTTTTGAAACAACGGCCATTGTTTTGAAACTGTTAAACCTGCTTTGATATCGAAATAACCGTTGTTTTGAAAACGGCTTTTTCGAAACAACGGCATTCGGACATGTTGTTTTGAAACAACGGGTGTTCTTTCGAAACAACTGTTTCTAAACAACATGTCCGAATGGCCTTATTTCGAAATAACTATTTCGAAATAACAGCTGTTTTGAAAGCAGGCTTTCCCTTAATTCGAATTAACAAACTGTTAATTCAAATTAACTTATTTCAAAATAAGGATTTTATTTCGAAGTAACTCATTTTGGAATGGATTATTTTGAAATAATGGTGTATGTGTGGACATAGCTTATATTATTTATGTGCATTTGTCATATGTGCAGAAGTAGTTAAGAATATGTTTGTTATATTTGCATCTCAACTTATTTGATTCTGGGGACTTCCCGAGACTGGATGTCTACAGTCATTCTCTACTTAATGGCCCATTAAGGGAAGCATAGGTACATTGGACCTAGGGAGAAACCTGCTCACTGAGTGGCCTGGACTGACCATGTGATCAACTCCATTTTGATTTGCAAAAACTCCACACAGCATAGGAATGGCTAGAGGTGATGGAAGGGAGCAGCCCCAACTCCATTTATCTTCAGTCCCCATTCCTCAACCAGCAAGCATCTCTGGAACTATTCCTCAGTGACTGGACAAAGGACTGAGGTTTATCCAGGCACTGGGTGTCTTCCAGAGGAACTACTCAGGCCTGCAAACTCCAAATTCTTAGAATTAGAGAATCAGAGAAACCGGAAGGGACCATGAGAGGTCATCAAATCCAGTCCCCTGCACTCATGAAAGAACAAAGTACACTCTTAAACTACCCTGACTAGGTGCTTGTCTAACCTGCTCCTCAACACTTCCAATGATGATTTCACAACCCCATTAGACAACTTATTCCAGTTGTTAGAAACCCTGACAGTTAGGAGGTTTCTCTTATTGTCCAACTTAAACCTCCATTGAAGTAATTTAAGTCCTTTGCTTTTTCATAGAATCATAGAATCCTAGGGTTGGAAGGGACCTCATAGGTCATCTAGTCCAACCCCCTGCCAGAGGCAGGACCACTCCCACTAAACCATCCCAGTCATGGTTTTGTCCAGCCGAGCCTTAAACACCTCCAAAGATGGAGACTCCACCACCTCCCTTGGCAGCTCATTCCAAAGCTTCACCACTCTCCTAGTAAAAAAGTTTTTTCTAATATCCAGCCTTGACCTCCCTAACTGCAACTTGAGACCATTGCTCCTCGTTCTGTCCTCTGTTATTACCGAGAACAGTCGAGCTCCATCTTCCTTGGAGCATCCCTTCAAGTAGTTGAAGGTTGCTATCAAATCCCCCCTCAGTCTTCTCTTCTGCAGACTAAATAAGCCTAATGCTTTCAGTCTTTCCTCATAGAGCTTGTGCTCCAGCCCTTTAATCATTTTGGTTGCCCTCCTCTGAACTCTCTCTAGCATGTCCCTGTCCTTTTTGTAGTGGGGAGCCCAAAACTGAACACAGTATTCTAGATGTGGCCTCACCAGTGCAGAATAGAGGGGAAGGATCACATCCCTTGATCTGCTGGTAATACTTCTTTTGATGCAGCCCAGTATGCCATTGGCCTTTTTGGCAGCAAGAGCACACTGCTGACTCATATCCAGCTTCCCATCCACCATGACTCCCAGGTCCTTTTCTACATTGCTGCTACTTAACTGAATGTTTCCCAGCCTGTAGCAGTGCATGGGGTTTTTCCGTCCCACATGCAGGATTTTACACTTCTCCTTATTGAACTTCATAAGATTTTTATTGGCCCATTGTTCCAATTTATCTAGGTCTCCCTGAATCCTGTCCTTGCCCTCCAACGTGTCTACTGGTCCCCCCAGCTTGGTGTCATCCACAAACTTACTGAGAATGCAGTTTATTCCATCATCCAGATCATTGATGAAAATGTTGAACAGAACCGGCCCCAAGGGCACACCACTCGTGACTGGCTGCCAGCTAGACATGGATCCATTGATTCCTACACGCTGAAATCGTTGATCTAGCCAGTTTTCTATCCACCTTATAGTCCACCTATCCAACCCATACTTCCTTAATTTGCCAATGAGAATGCTGTGGGAAACTGTATCAAAAGCCTTGCTAAAATCAAGGTATAGCACATCAACGGTTCTTCCTGCCTCCAGAAAACCAGTCATCTGCTCATAGAAGGAAATGAGATTGGTCAGACATGATTTACCCTTGGTAAATCCATGCTGACTGTTCCTGATCACTTTATTTTCTTCTAAGTGTTTGAGGATGGATTGTTTAAGAATCTGCTCCATAATTTTGCCAGGGATTGAGGTGAGGCTGACAGGTCTGTAATTCCCCAGATCCTCCTTTTTCCCTTTCTTGAAAATAGGCACTACATTTGCTTTTTTCCAATCCTCTGGCACCTCCCCTGTTCTCCATGAGTTTTGAAAAATAATGGCCAGCGGTGCTGCTATCTCATCGGCCAATTCCCTCAGCACCCTTGGATGCAGTTCGTCCGGCCCCATGTTCTTGTGCACATCCAGCTTCTTTAAGCAGTCCCTAACCTGACCTTCTGTCACCAAAGGCCTCTCTTCTTCTCTCCCATCTGCCATACCCATGGTAGTGGGCTGGGAGCTGACCCTGCCTGTGAAAACTGAAGCAAAAAAAGCATTGAGCACTTCAGCTTTTTCTTCATCCTCTGTCACAAGGATGCCTGCCCCATTCAGCAAGGGACCTACACCATCCCTGATCCTCTTCTTGTTATTAATATACTTGTAGAACCCCTTCTTGTTATCCTTTACATCCCTCGCTAGCCGCAACTCCATTTGTCCTTTGTCCTTTCTGATTTTATCCCTGCAGTCCCTAGCAATATCTTTATATTTCCGCTTGGTCATCTGACCAAGCTTCCACTTCCTGTAAGCTTCCTTTTTATGTTTAAGCTCAGAGCAGAGTTCTCTGCTAAGCCATTCTGGCTGCCTCACATGTTTGTTCTTTCTCCTAACTGGAATGGCAACTTCATGTGCCCTTAGCAGGGTTTCTTTAAAATATAACCAGCTTTCTTGGACTACTTTCCCCTTCAGATTAGCTTCCCAAGGGATCCTGCCCATCAGTTCCCTGAGGGAGCCAAAATCTGCTTTTTTGAAGTCCAGGGTTTTCGTTTTGCTTCTTTCCTTCCTTCCTTTAATGAGCATCCTGAACTCAACCATGTCATGGTCACTACTGCCTAGCTTGCCATTTACCTCTATGTCCCTGATCAATTCTTCCCTGTTTGTGAGCAGCAGGTTGAGAGGTGCAAGGCCCCTAGTTGGCGCCTCCAGCATTTGTACTAGAAAGTTGTCCCCATCACACTCTAAAAACTTCCTGGATTGCCCATGCACTGCTGTATTGGCCTCCCAGCAGATGTCAGGGTAATTGAAGTCCCCCATGATCACCAGGGCCTGTGATCTACAAGCTTCCGCTAGTTGTCCATAGAACACCTCATCCATCTCCTGCTTCTGGTCTGGTGGTCTATAGCAGACCCCCACCACAACATCCCCCTTGTTGTATTCCCCTCTCAATGTAACCCTGTTGGGGTGATGCTGGGAACATGGGCGCTGGCAAACCACGTCTGTGTTAGCTGCATGGCCCTGACCTACTAATTCTGATTACTAAGGGAAATTACTAGCAGGCTCCCTCCCTCCCCGCTTCTCAGTTCTAGAAGATACATTAAGCGAGCTTTTATTACCAATCACAGTATAGTAAACAAGTATACTCATCATTGTCTTACGTATGTAAAGATAAGCTAACATGTATAAATAAAGATTCCTGGGGCGTGCCCAGGACGCTTCTCAGCCGTAATCCTCGACTCTGTCCGGTTTCTTCTCGCATCACCCACAGACTTTCTACGGGCATGCTTCCCCTTCCATAATGGAGCTCTGAGCAGTCATAGAGCTCTTTTACATATTTTTGTCCTATCATCAACAATTAAGGTGAACAGTTGTTCTCCCTCCAGCTCATGACAACCTCTTGAATACTTGAAAACTCTTACCATGTCCCTCTCAGTCTCCACTTTTGTAGACAAAACAAACCCAACTCTTTCAATCTCCCTTCTTAAATTGACCTAGCACCTGCCAGTGTGGATGTGGGCAGTTGACAGCAGTTTTCAATGTGGACTCTTTAAATTGACTTAACAAGGTTGACTTTAAATTGTTTGTTTTCAATGTCACATGACATTCATATTGCCAAACTAGCACTAGAAGGAACTACCTGTCTTTTACCCCTTAGCACAGAATAGGGCAAACTATGGGCTGCATGCCTCATGTGGCTTGAGGCAGCCTTTATCAGGCCCTTTAGATTGGCCTGGCAGCGGCATGGTGGTTAATCCCTCCTTTTACTCTGCCACTTCCAGATCACATGGGCCTTCTGGCACTGTTGCTGAGCATAGCATCAGATCTCCCCTCCCAGCCTTGACCCTCTGCCAATACGTGTGTGGTCTGCCATAACATGGATGGGACTTTGAGGCCTCTCAATTCCTGTCTTAGTGACAACTCTCTGTGTTCATGTGTCCCCTCAGTCATTCTACAGTTCTGTTTGTCTGCTAAATATCCCTCCATCCCAGAATTGATAAGGTTTGAGACCTTACAGAGATCTAGCCACTATCCATTGTTTTCTTACTAATTGACTGTAATGTTGCTAGGGAGTCAGGCAGTTCTCCTCTCCCTTTGGCAAGGACCCTAAATTGCAGTTTACTCCTATATATGATTAATGAATACAAAAGAGCAAGCATGGAAAGAGAGACATTGGCTAGTGTCCCCTTTCTGCAGCCTAGGATCCCCACTGGGATAAGATCTAAATAATAAATTCATTTCCATCCTGTCCATGGCACTTCCCAAGTGTCAGCTCTCAGTGTGGGATGTTTTTGCCGATTCTGGTGTGACACAGGTGTGGTACATGGCTGCTTGACAGGGATTCTGAGAAAATACATTTCTGTCTCAGAATTCACAGGTATGCCATTGGGTGTTCTTCATGAGATTTATTCTGTACCTTCATTCTCTAGTGTTATTATACTTAGGAAAATAAAACACAAAACCAGCAACTTTTCAGAGGACAAGGCAATAAGCATGTTATTTTGAATCTTTGAATGTCAAAAAACACTCTCTCTCTCTCTCTCTCTGTCTCACACACACACACACCCCATTGTACCCAAGAAACTCGCTAGTTAAATACAATTAACAGTCTATTCATGTGATGCTTGATCTAGTCTAGTGGCCAGCTAGGTTGTGCACAAGGAGGGAGTTAAGCCTCTGTTGATCATGAACCTGATGCTCCAAGATGACAGGAACAGAATGAGACTCAAAATTTCCATGTTTTTACCCATATTTTATACTTGCTGGCTCTCATGTCAGTCTATGGAACTTGCAGTATCAGGCTGCCTCAGGCTTCCTGTGTGATCATTGATCACCTGTCAGTTGCAGACATGACTGTTACCTTATCTTCAGTGTTTTTTTGTTCTCTTTAGATTGTGGTTCCTTCTTCTTGGTTTTCAAAGATATGTCTGAAGTCTTTAGACAGTAAGCTGGCAGTTGCAGTTCATCAAGAGAAGCTAGCATCCTCTGATCCCCTCACACAACTTCATTCACACAGCTTTCATCTTGTCTTCAGTGTATTTTGCTCTTTTCTTTCTGGGGTGGATCTTTCTTGCTTTTTAGGAATTTGTCTCTGTTTCTTAGCCATCAAGGTGATAGTTGAATTTCATCAGGATGGCTGGGTGACAGAGACTGATCCCATAACACACACCTACATTCACCCATCTTGTTCACACAGCTAAATGAAATTACACAGTGTACACCTATGAGTTTCATCAAGAATACAAACTGGAGTCCATTTTAAGTATTGGGTTCACGACGCCAAACGTCGGCAGGACTCGGTACTCCAGCTGAGCACTAAACAGCACAGTAAATAGCACTATCACCTCCTGAGACTCACATGCTATGCCTGTGTTACTTCTTGCTTCTCTTGGTTCTCAATGGATCCATGGTCCTGCCTCAAGTAACTGTGCAGATGGGGATAGCCCACACATGGGGCACTCACACACAGAGCCATTGATTAAAAACCTGTCAGCCATTCATCTGATGCATGACTCACAGAGAACATTGGTGACCCTGAACAACTGGCCAGCAAGCTATTCAAACAGATCATATGCTCAAGCTGATGAAACAGGACAATGAGAATTTAAAGGCAGTGGCTGAAAATGTGCAAGAAAGGGAAGTACCGTCCCCCAGAATTAGTCTTGGAGGGTACCAGCAGACTCCAGGCAGCTTCCCAATACTGGAGGTGTGAGGACAGAAATGGAAAAAACTAGCGTTAGCAAATCTGAAAGAAGGAACTTTGAATCATTGGCATGGAAACATATAGGAAGGGAACCTATTAAAAGAGCTACAGCACAGCATCCACTACCTTGTGCTGAGAGCCTGGGTTCTGTTGACACCTACACCAAAACCTAGATCAGTCTCTGTCAGGACCAGGGTGGGAGGTGACTCACCCATCTCTGATAGTTATGAGGAAGGAAATGGAGAGCGAGATAATGCAGGAGATAGAACAACATCTGGACTGAGTCCATTTCAGCCCCTATTAGAGCTAATAAACAGGCAAACAGATGAATTATGAGGGACTGTAAAAAAGTTATCATGATGTGTACGCGTGGGACTGAATGAAATAGAATCCTCTAGGGAGCCATACACAGCACAAAACAAAGCTAGACTGTGTTGGCTGCCACTGTACCAGAGCAATAAAAATTAATGAACTGACTGCCTTTGTGGACCTGTGGGCCACCCTCCAAAGGAGAATTTTGATGATTAAGTAAATTTTCTCAACTGGTAGAAGACTTTGGAATAAATTTAAAGGAGGCGCCTCTATTATTTGAACCCTCTTAGTGGTCCTACACATACCTGTGAACCAGAAAAGGAAGTGAAGAAACATGCTGTATTTAAAGCAATCCCAGCAGACAGAGTACTATGAAAGTCATTATGGTTGTTGATGGAAATTCATTTTATGAAGGAAAGTGATGTTCAGGCTTTGCAGGGATCTGTGTATATGAGAAGAAGGAAAAAGAGACATGGTTTTAATACAAAGTAAAAACAGGAGGAACACATGGTGTTGTAGTATTTATAGAAGTTTTAGAAATGAAGAAACCTAAAATTAATATTGCAACAGATTGGGATTATGCTTCTAAGGTATCATGAAATATCTCCCATGGAGACAAGTTCCAAAGGGGCAGCTGCGTTAATCTAGTTCAGTAAAACAAACAAGGAATCCTGGGGCACTTTTAAAGACCAACAAATCTATTTATTGCATGAGCTTTCATTGGAGAAAAATCCCACTTTCTCAGATGCTCTCATTGTGGGTGTCTTTGAATTTTAAAGATAAATATGGCTCTGAGATAACACATGAATCTTTGACAAAAACTAGATGATCCATCTAAGAAGCATATCAAGATTAAGATGGTTCATATTTAATCACATATAAATCATATAAAGCAAATACGATCATTATAAAAGGGAAATCAACAGGTTGACTTCCTTGCTAAAGAACCAGTCCTGACTTGGCAAATGTGGGAAAACGTACCCATATTTGTACTTATAACAGGAAAACAAGAACAAAATATACAAGCAAAAAAATGGGAAGCTGGAGAAGCTTTATACATTTTACTGAACAAGGATAATTTGTTAAAACAATGGAATAGGGGAAGTCCCCCCTATGTCAAGGAACTTCATAAACAAAGAGAAATATCTTCTCCTTGGGAAACCAAGAGATGAATGGGTATTGAAAATATCACATCAAATATAACATCTACTGTTAAATTGGATATGTGGTTCATTAGTAGGAGGGCACATTAAACTAGAAGAGGCCGTGGAAAGATTACAAAAATTAGGTTGATGGCCAGGGATGAAAAATGACATGGATATATATATCTACAGGGCCTAATCTAACGTGTGCTAAACAGGATCCTGCCTGCCAGAAGAAAGAGTGAATGCATCACAGCGTAAAGGGACCATTTCAAAGATTACAAGTATATTTTATAGCACCTTTACCTACCACCTCATGAGGAAGTTGATTTCTGTTTGTAATTGTAAACTGCTTCAATAAATGGGTAGAAACATTCCCTATGAGAAAAGAGAACAGTAAGGCTGCTGCAAAAATCTTAGTAACTAGCATTTTTGCTAGATGAGGATTGTCACATGATATAGATTCTGATAACTGGAAAACATATGGGAACATGGGCACAGATCCTATTACCATTGCCTATATCCTATCACTCCTAAGCAGGACTGTGACACTGTGTGAATTTAGGGGATCACTTATGATATTTCATAGCAATATTTCATAATTACAACAATCCATATGAAATAGGCCATGTTGAGTACCAATAAAAAGGCCATAATCTGCTCAGAATGATTATATTATTGAGCTGTAGATGTATCTGTAGTGGGAGTTAGGAGTATGTCTGTTATATACGTGCTTCAATGTATGTGATTCTGGGAAGCACACCAAACAGCAGGTCTTCAGCCATTGTATACCAAGGGATCTCTACAAATCTGTATACTCTAACATTTAGCCATTGGATGTACACCAAAGGATCTTGTCTGTGAACTCCAAATTCTAACACTTCTCTTAATTTGCTTCTTTCCCTTTTATAATAAATATTTTGTTTTAGTTATAAAGGAGTGGCTGGCAGTGTGGTACTTTGGGTGAGATTTAAATCTATACTGTTCTGAGTACTGTGTCTGGCCCTCAGGAGCAAGCAGAAACTTCTCTGAGTAAAAAGCCTGGAGTTTCAAGTAACTTCTCTCTTCACTAGACGCAGTGGCTATTTGGACACCCGTGGCTGAAAGGCAGTAAAGAAGGCTGAGTATATATTTTGCTCTGGCTTTTTGATATCCAGAGTGGGGGATCTGAAGCATTTTTTGTGACTGCCTGTGGAAGTTTATCTTCAGGTGATCCAGCAGTACTGTGAGAATCAGCTCTCCATTTTGCAGCCTTCTGTGATATTTGTATTTTCAGGTAGTTATCACAGGATGTACGGGTCACAGGATGGACAAGCAGAATGAGTAAGTCATTGAAAATAGAATTATCAAAAGTGTATAAGGAGTTGGAATCAAATTGGGACCTGGTTTTCCCCTCGATACTTAGGAAGATTTTATAGCAGGGGCATTGCTGATGCTGGGCACTTGGGGTCTGTGTCCTGAATCTCACAGCCAGTGCCCCGAATGAACTTTTCCCAGCAGCACACGTGCGGAAGCTGGGGCTGGTGGGGAGGGTCTCAGGCCAGCATGGCTGGGGAGATGGGGTTGGTGGCAGGACCTGGGCCAGCAGTGTGGTGGGCAGCCCAAGGGGAGGGCAGCAGGTCAGCATGGCCTGGGGTCAATCTGCAGGCAGGGGGGTCAGTGGCCCCAGACATGGCCTGGGCCCATACAGTGGGGGACTGGCGCAGTCTGTGGCTGGAGAGCTGGCCTCTTTGGGGATGGGGAGGGGGTTGCAGAGCTGTTGGGGGACAGGGAATGCTGCTTGGGCTTGCGTGGGGTGGGGTGGGAGTGCGCACATGTAGGGCAGGGGGCAGGAGTCTGTGTGCATGTGTGGGATTGAGAAGTGTTTGCAAATAGCTGCCTGGGCAGAGGCCTGAATGATAGAGGAAGGGGCCTTCCGATTAGGAGTTCCAGGCCTCACCAAATTATTCTTTAACCAGTGGGTGGGGGTGAAGGCCCTCTTCTTTGTGGACTGATCTCCCAGCAATAGTTAGATGCAAAGCTTTAATCCCTAGAGAAGTACACTGATTGAGCATCACACCACACTAGTTGTTCTCCCTATCTTATAAAGGGGGAAAACTGAGGCAAAGAGCTGGTCTTCCCAACAGTCACAGTGCTTTGTGTCAAATTTGCTCAGATAACAAATATCTTCTTTCCTTTAGCAACTCTACTGCCACTTCTCCCCAGATCTGCAATAGCTGTCCTTTCTTTCTCATACAGCACCAACCAGCCAAATTCAGCCTTGAGTTACAGCTAACTTGAGTAGTCCTGTGTTCTTGAAATTCAGCCTCCAGTGGCACAGGGTAACACCCTGTAATTTTCAGTGGGTAAGTAAATCACAGGTGTAAGTGCAGTTTAGCTAAAAATTTAAAGATACAAATAGAAAAAATATCTGATTTTTTTTTTTTTTTTAAAGTGGAGGACCCAACTTAGACTTGGTAATGTGGGGGCAGACTGCAGGGAGCCAAGCAAGTGAGGAAGGGGAAATAGGTGGGAGAAAGAGGGTATCAGGAGCTGGTTTAGGTGTGGGAGGGAAATAGGAGGGCTTTACACAAGTAAGCAGTCCCATTAAAGATTTCTGTCACTGGTGCTTACGAAAGAAAAGAATCCAACATCATCTCCAACTGGATTAGGCTCTGTGGGGCAAGCAGGGGTACAAACAGTAAGAGCAGACTTGTTTGATGACTGAATGTCATTCATTCACTGCCACTTTTCAGATTTGAAATACTATTTAATTATTCTGCTCTTCAGTTTTGCCCTCCTATACATAGCATAAGGACACCAGACAGTGAGCCCCAAAGGTAGCCTTTCTTTTATTAACAAGGCATAGCCATTAGCGTAGTTCGACAAAACAAGCAAGGAGTCCTGTGGCATCTTTTAAAGAGTAACAAATGTATTTTTTTCAGAGCTTTTGTGGGTGAAATCCCACTTTCCATGACATTTGAAAATGTGGGGGGCGGGGTTATGAGTCTTTAAAAGTGCCACCAGAAATTTCCAATTTTAGGTGTACCGGTATTTCTGACCTGTGTCAGAAAACTAAAGAATTCATTCCTGTACAAAAAAGTGTAGTGTATTGATAGTGTGGCCAGTGGCTCTTTGAGGATATAATCATCCTCTAGTCTATTCAATCACCAGTAAATATATACATAGATTAATAGTGTGCATTTATTATATTTAAGACTATCATGAGCTAAAGGTTTAATTTTGAAAAGAGAAGAGCAGATTAATTTCCAAAACTTTTGCTTACTTACACATATTTTTTCCTACAGGCAATGGATATCAGGCATTTTTTCAACGGAAGAGCTGTCACACAGGGAGAACAGAGAAAGCAGACAGGGAAAGCAGAGCAACTCAACAGGTTGAAGTGGAACGTGCAGAGGGACCTTCCACGAAGGAAGCTGGGACAAATGTCATGCCATTGGATTTTTAGTGAATGTAGTGAATCTACATAAGGAAACCAGCCCCATGTAGCCAAAATTAAAGCAGTACCCCTAGGAGGAATTTGGTTTGAAAAAAACCACTCTTTTCAGTATAGCTGGTTTGAAAATTACAAGTGGCTAGAATACTATGTTAAACAAAATGCAGCATTTTGTTTTGCATGAAAAAACTTTGGGGCAAAAAACACCAGAGGCAAGGTTGACACATTATTTAACAATGGCTTTAACAACTGGAAGAGGGCAACAAATTCTTTTAGAGAGCATGAAAAGTCAGTAGTGCATAAGGGAAGCATGATGACATGGGCAGCTTTTAGAAGTAGCAAGGTTCATGGTGATGTACTGCAGCAGTTAAATGTGGCAAATGAGAATGGGCTCGTTGACACTGCCCTGCAATTTTGAAAAAAACTTTTTTTGAGATAAGTATTTTGAAATAATTATCTCAAAAAATCTTTTTCTCAAAAATGCTATTTTTGGACAACAGTCCACTGTCCCAAAGTACTGTGGCTTTTCTATTTAGGAAAAAAAAGTCTGCACTGGACTTTCTTTTTTGAAAAAAAAGCAAGACAATGGAAGAGATAGGGAGGCTTTTTTGAAAAAAATCGTTTTCTGTGTCCAAAGATGGCTTTTTTAAAAAAAGCTACCTCAAAAAAGGCTTTTTATTTTGAAAAAGCTGGTGGGTTTAGCTTTTTTGAAAAAGCGCTCTTGTATCTCGAAATACCAGAGTGCTTTTTCAGGATTGGTAAACATTGTTATATTTAAAAACCAAAAAAAACCCCAAAAAAAAACAAAAAAAAAACAAAAAAAAAAAAAAAAAAAAAAAAAAAAAAAAAAAAAAACAAAAAGCCTTTTTTGAGGTAGCTTTTTCAAAAAAAGCCATCCCCGGACATGGAAAAGGTTTTTTTTTTTTTTTTTTTTGAAAAAGCCTCCCTATCTCTTCCATTGCCTTGCTTTTTTTTGAAAAAGAAAGTCCAGTGTAGACTTTCTTTTTCGAAAATAAAAAAGAAGCCATGGTATTTCAAGACGAGTGGTCCACTGACTATTGTCCTGAAATAGCATTCTTGAAAAAAAAGGTTTTTTAAGATAATTATTTTGAAATACTTTTTTTAAAAAAAAGATTTTTTGAAATTACAGGGCAATGTAGACATAGCCAATGAGATTAGAGAAAGATGAGAGTATCAACTTTGCTGTCACAAAGTTTCTGGCTAAACAAAGACTTCCTTTTAGAGGTTGTGATAAAACAGAAGAAATTCGAAATTGAGGGAGTTTTGTTGAGTGTTTCAATTTACTTACAGAGTTTGATTTTGTTTCTTCAAAGTTGCAACACACCAGCTAAAATTAGCTACCTCTCACCTGCCTCTCAGAATGAAGTTATTCAGTGCTGTTTGGAAGAAGTAACATTAAGCCTAGTCAATGAAACAAAGAGATCAGGAATTTATGCAATAATGGCAGATGAAGCAAGAGAAACACAAGGAGCAGTTAGCACTCTATGTACACTATCAGGGGCATTGCTGCCCCGGGGAAGCAGCTGGGGCAACGACCTAGGCCACGCCATCTGCCTGGAAGCCACACCCCTGGCTGCCGGCTATGCCCCTGGCGGGGGATGTAGCCAGGAGTGGCCGCGGGCAGCTGAGCCCTGGATCCCTGGCTGGGGACGGGGCCAGAAGCAGCCTCTGTGGCCACGGATTGCTGAGCCCCGGATCCCCAGCTGGGGACGGGGCTGCTGCAGTCATGTGCCATGGGACGGGGGCCAGGAGCGGCCTCCGTGGCCGTGGGAGACTGAACACTGGATCTGCAGCCACGGAAGTGGCTCCTGCAGCTGTGGGCCTGATTGGGCCACAGACCAGGAGAGGTGGGCCCCACCAGACTCAGGGCACTGGCACTGGGATTTGGGGCATGTGCCGCGTGGGCCCATCACCAGTGACGCCCCTGTAAGCTATATTGTTCCAGAAACTGGTTCAGTGAAAGAACATTTTTGGGGATTCAATGAGGGTATCAAAATGGAGGAAGGACACTGAGCGGCACATCTCAGCACCTCCTCTGTACCTGACCCACATGAGGGGCCAGCCCAGTCTAGCTCGGCATTTCACATTGCCCCGTAACTCCTTTCCTGCCAACCCTGCCCTGGCCTACCAAGCTTCCCACACTCTCCCTTTCAACCACTCCTCTCCCTTGGCCTGCCGTGCTTCCCTTCCACCTCACCCTTACCATCTCTTCCACCCCTGTCCTGCCTCTGCTTCCCATGAAACCCTGTCCCGCCCTGCCCTATGCCCCCCTGCAATGCACTGTCGTGCTTCCCACGCTCTTCCCTTCCCACTCACAGGGCCACCCCTGCCCTCGCTTGCCCTGCTTGACTCCCTGCACACACTGAACCTTCCTTTAAAGAAATAAAGGAGAGTAGTTTTTATATTTTCACTTAATGTGGTTTAATTGCAGCTGTGAAAATGACACTCATTTAGACGAGGTTGTGGAGAGGATGGATATTATCTGAGAACTGTGTTTAAGCATGTGTCAAGGCTTTTTCCCCACTATGGCACTCTGAGTGCAGAAGGTGGGGGCCTGCAACAGGCCAGAAAAGCCACTGGCCTTAAAGCCTGGTCTTAAAAGTCTCCAAGGCCTCCAATTCCTGGCCTTGGAGTGGTATCGCTGCCACCACCCAAATGCAAAAAAACCTCTTGAGACCCAGGAAGGCACACTTGGGAATTCCTCCCTGTGAGGTACCTGCAATCCTGTTTATTCCTCTCTCAGGACAGTGACTGAACTCCAGCTGCATATGAGCTGGAACTGGAACAGGGTTCCCTCTAGTAGCTGCCTGTGCAGGCTAAGGCACGTGCACACAAACCTCTTGCCCTTCAAGGACACAGAACCAGAACTTACTTAAAAGGTAAACTCTTTAATCAAAAAGAACAGATAATAAACACAGAGAGTTGCTTCTCCAGGAATTAACTTAGGTAGTTACAATGTAGTGGGAGGGGGTACATGTGCTCAGCACAGAGAAATCCAAAAAACAAGCCAAAAACAAAGAAAATACCCTGACCGCGTCTAAATAAACATTCCCTGTTCTACTCACACCTGGTCAGTACCAAACTTAACTTATCTCTGGTAAGGATGTTGCTGGATTCTTCCTCAGGCCCCTCTGGCCTCCTCCTGATCCTTCCAGGAGCTCTGCTGCATCCAAACAGGCCCAGGCCAGGCTGCTGTTCCCATTCAAAAAGCTGTGCTTTGTTCCTATTGGCTGTCCTGGGACTCACTGACCAGATAGTTAACCCCTTCCTCCCCAAGGGTTACTACAGCATGAAAGGAAAGTTTCTACTTTTACAAAACCAAACAGGAAAAACAATGAGAGTCCTGTGTCACCTAAAAGATAAGATTTCTTTGGGCAGAGGTGTTCATGTGCTCCAACCCACTTTCTCAGATGCATGCTCTTGTTGTTGCTGTACGTAGATTACCTTGGCTACCCCTCTGAAAATTAGAAACAAACTGAGTTTTAAACTGCTGTTTGTTTTTGACAGTTTAAATGTCTTTAATAGTACAATTAATTTCTGAGCCTTAGGTACCCAAAGTATTCTCACTCTCCCCCCGCCACAAGTGAGATAAGAATTATAACGTGGTCCTGACGCAAAAAACGCTGGACAGCCTGGCTTAAACCACTACTACATATTTGATCTAACACGACTGAGTATTTAGACTAAGAAACTAGCACTAGATGAAATTATGGCTCTCTGGTCCTGAGCACAGAGGTGGCAAACTACAGCCCTCACCAGCCTTTCATCAGAACCTCCAGCTGGGGTCGGCGGGAGCATGGCAGCCTCTCCCTGCTCTGGGCCCTATTCCTTCCCCTGCCCCCTCTCATCATGTGGGCCCTGAGCCACCTTGCTGAGTGTGGTGGTGGATCCACTCCCAGCATGCCCCTTCTCCACCAGTTGGGCCCAGAGGCAGATGCTCTTCCCTCCTAGCCCTGCCCCTCTCCCACTGTGCATGGTCGAAGTTAAGGATTTGTCCCTCAGGCCAAAAAGTTTGCCAACACCTGACTTAGTGACAGCCCTGTGTATATGCAGAAAGTGTTCGTGTGTCCTCTTAGGTATTCTACAGACCTGTCTGTCTGCTAGCTGTCCCCCATCCCAGGCATTGGCAGTGTATCAGACTCTATGAAGAATTAGCTGATATCCCTATATTTCTAACTATTTGATTTTAGTGTCAGCAGGGAGTCAGGGACTTTTCCTTTCCCTTTCGGAAGGCCTCTTAATTACTGTTTAGTCCAATTAGATTAGCAAAGAGCACAGAAGAGCAGACTTGCAAAGAGGGATATTAGCCAGTGTCCCCTGTCTGTGGACTAGGAACCCCACTGGGATTGCCCAGAGCTATATTATAGACCCATTTCCATCCTCTCTGGAGTACTTCTGCTGTGTCGGCTCTCAGCATGTGATGTTGTTGCAGATGCTGATGTGACACAAGTGTGGGACACGGCTACCCGAGGGCACTTTCGTCTCAGAATTCACAGGTACCCAATGCTTGTTCTTCCTGAGTTTTACTCCAGATGTGCCATGCTGTAGCAAAGAAAAGACTAGCAGCCTCAGTTCAGGGGCTTTTCACTTTTATTGTAAATGTAAGAATGTTGAAAAGCAATCACAGGCACAGTCTTACCCAAGAAGTTCTGCAAGCTGATGTGATATAATTTCCAGTCCTTCCATGCACTGCTCAAGCCAGACTAGATCTGATTCATTTACACAGCTCTTAAGGATGGCTCACATCAGACCCTTTTTGAACTTCTAATCTGAATGTTTTGGATGGTCACACATTACAGAATTGTCTTAGGGTGACACTGAGAGGCAACCTGAGCTCATGGGTTTAATGTGAGATACGCTTTTCTAATCCAACAGCACATACAGCACATTATTTCAAGGCATAAATAGCTTCATATTAAAACAATTATGAATGGGTGCAACACTATAGTTGTGGCTGACCATCTGATGAGGGCAGTGTGAATAAGTTTATTGATCTTTTCCTGAAATGTCGATCACAGCATGTTCACCAGAACATCAGGAAGAGGTGCAGAGTTGGGAAAAGTTTAAGCAAGAGGCTCCCCTCCCCTCCAGACTTCATTATGCTAGAGCTGTGAAGGCCTGCAGAAAGGCCTGCTGATTTTGGCTGCTGTTAGTAACAACTATGATGGCTAAAATTTCCCCATTCAGTTTCCCTTCATACAAGGTCACTTTTTATGCAAGTGTCTTGTTTATCCTGGGTGCACCAGAACTGTGACCCAACAAAAGCTCAGTGCTGACACTAGAGACTGGGCAAATGATCCCACTTTGTCAGATGCTTGAAGATAGAGAACTACAGATGACTGAGAGGAAAATAAACGCAGGGAAGTGTAAGTCGAAAGGGCAGCAGGAAAAAGTACCCCCTCCCTGCCTGGGCTTTCCACAGCACTTGGCTGCATTTTCATTGCGGCAGATGCTACCTCTAGCTTCCCATTTCCAAAACCACCACTTGAACCATCTGCTGAAAGTGTCGCTGCCGGGCATGAGTCTTGGTGGTGGGGAACTCTTGGTGTGTCAAGCATGGCTGGGAACTCACCCCCCAGCCATGTTTTGACCCTGAAAATGCTGAGAACCCTTGTTCTATAGGACCCTATTAACACATTTAACCAATACTTTCATTAAAATGTCTATTCCCAGGACCCCTATTTTTTTCTTTCCCAGGACCCCTATTTTTTTTCTTTCATATTCAGTGAACTTTGCTTCTTTTTCCTTAATGCAGCATCCCACCCCTTTTGGTAAACACAGTACAATATACATCATTAGTAAAACACAAAACTCAGCCTTTGTTCGAACAGTGGATGCATGGTTCTGTTTTTTTTTTTTTTTGGTGCAAGATATTTCTAAAGTTCTGAAAGACAAAGAGAACTTTTCTCTATCTCCTGTGGAGGAATGACAGATTATTGCTTAAAATACACCTATCTTTTAAAAATCTCCTTTTCTGATTGCTGGTAAAAAGACAAATTACCCTCATATGTTCATGTTTTTCTTTTCTATAGACCAGGACTGTAATGGCTTCCCCCTTTCAAAGTTTTAGGGTGAATTTTCCTTTTGTTGTTGTTGCTTTTATTTTTGTTTTTTCAATTTATGAAAGTCATGAGGTGGTGTCCTTCAGTTTCCCTCTTTATATAGCAGGCCAAATTTGTAATGATTTTTCTCTTGGCCCTGGTTTTAAGATAACCCTCAGGTAAAAGCTGAGAAATATCATTACCAAAAGGCTTTCTGATGAGATGTGTTTTCAGTTACTTAAAAAAAACAAACAAACAAAAAAACCCCCAAAAAGCCACCCTTTTCTATTTTGTACATTCTACATGATGTTTCTCCAAGGGGCTTTCTTTTTAATATCTTCTTATTTTACTACCACTCTGATTTTTTCTTTCATTGTCTGTTTTTGGTTGCCTTGCTACAGCGATGGCCACATTCCTTGGTCCTATTTAAGAAGATATTAATCTGCATAGCATTCAGGTAATGCTCAAGGGTTAAACACTGAATAAAAAAGCCCAACTGCTCTAATTTACCTGAGTTAGGCGAAAAACTGTTTGTCAGTTTTGCAAATTTAGGTAGAAGATTCAACTGGAATTTTAGTGGCATTATTTTAAAGCCAGCCAAACCAATTCATTTTAAACTTACATAACAGGGTGTTACAAACCAAGAATGCTTCTTTAGGTCCTTAAGGCACTGGCCATTAACAGGAAGTGGAATGGTGGGGCTGTTACCTCTCTCTTTTCTCCCAGAAACTCTAAACAATCACTCCACTGGAGGCAGACAGCCAGCACAGGAAACCTCAGGTGAAATGCTTCAAGTCTGGCAAAACTGCAAGAGACTGACAATCCCATCTCATAAGTGACAGTGTCAGACAGCCTTCACTCATTGGGATGCCTCTCCCATTGCCTCCAATGGGCATGCCATTTTTGTAACCCATTCATCTGCATTCTTTGCCCCAGCAACATCTGTGGCAAGTAGTTTCCCATGCCAAATATATAATATGGAAAAAAAGAGTATCTTTTATCAATTTTAGATTTGCAGGGATGCAGTTTCACTGAATGTTCCATTTTCATGTATCTGAGAACCTCTAGAGCCCCAACCAGGGATATTCTTTACTGAAAATCCATAAATCTGGAAATCCTGGATGCCCCAACATTTCAGGCATTGACAGACTTACAGCAGTGTTAATTGGTTATGTGGACTATGTCCTCAGACCCTATACTATCAACACACCTAGCTATCTTTGAGATACCATGGACCTCCTGAGAAAAGTTCAAACAACTGAGAATACTCCAGGAATCACCATCCTGTCCACCATGGACATAGAAACTCTTTATACTGACTTCCCACACAAAGATGGATTACAAGCCATTACAAGAACTACCCCAGATGATGTCACAGCACACCTGATGGATGAAATTTGTGACTTTGTGTTCACTCACAGCCTTTTCTGACTTGAAGAACACTTGCATCTTTAAGTCAGTGGCACTGCTATGTGTATCCACATGGTCACACAATGGTCCAGTGTTTTTATGACAGACTTCGAACAATGTTTCCTCAGCTCCTGCACCAAGTACCACTCGTCTGCTGATGCTACACTGATGACATCTTCATCATCTGGACCCATAGAAAGGATGACTTTGAAGAATTCCACCAAGATTTCAAAAAATCTCCCCTCTCCCAGCAAAGATCAACCTCAGCCTAGAACACTTCAGATGGGAAATCCTTTTTCTGGGTACCAAAGCACAAATAAGTGACAGACACATAAACATCGCTGGAAGATATCTACATCCTTTGGGCTTTCATCCAGGACACACCACACAATCCACTGTCCACAGCCAAGCCCTAAGGTATAACCCAATTTGCTCCAATCCCTCAGATAGAGACAGACAACTCCAGGATCTCTATCAACAATTCTTAAAACTGTAATGGCCACCTGTGGAAGAGAAGAAACAGATTGATAGAGTCAGACAGGTACCCCGAAGTCAACTACTGCAGGAGAAGGCCAAGAAAGAAAACAACAGAGGATCACTGGTCATAACTTACAACCTCAACTTACAACCAAACCAGCCATCTCCAATACTTCATCAAGGATCTATAGCCTATTCGAAAAGATGATCCCTCACTCTCTCAATCTTAGGGAGACAGACCTCTTTTCACTAACAGACAGCCCCACCAACCTTAAGCAGATACTCACCAGCAACTATAGACCATACTACAGAAACAATAAGGCAGGCACATATCCCTGCAACAAATCCCATTGCCAGCTCTGCCCACATATCTAAACTAATGACATCGTCATTGGACCAAATCATTCGAGTTACTCCATCAAGGGCTCATTCACCTGCTCATCCATCAAAGTGCTATACACCTTCGTGCACTAACAGTGCCCCCCTGGCATAATACATTCAAGAAACTGGACTGTCTCTGAGTAAAATAATAAATGAACACAAAATTGTCATCAGAACTAACAAGATTCAAATAAACAATAGGGAATCACTTCAATCATTTTGTGAAAGACTTGTCTGTTACAGTACTTAAACTTTAATTCAAAGTTTCAAAGAGAAACTATAGAGTCAAAATTCATATGCAAATTTGACACCATTAACTTGTGTTTAAATAGAGATATGGGCTGGTTTTCTCATTGCAGACAGTGCATTCAGAAGGAGTGGTGAGTCAGGCAAAGGTAGAGTAAAAGGCCCCTTTTCCATCCTAACTTAGTTATGCCATAACTGCAGAGGCCTGCTTATTTTGGCTGCTGTTAGCAAAAAATATGATGACTTAAATTTTCCCTGACAGTTGCCCTCTTCAAATGGTTGCTTTTTATAGAAATGGGTCCTTCATGTAGGTGTTGTCACATTTATTCAGGATGCACCACAGCTCTTATCCAATGAAAGCTCAAGGTGCTCAGCTCACCTGAGTCTGGGCAAATTATCTTCATGCTGGCATCCCATGCTCAGCACACGGGACCAGCAACTGACAAGCAGTCATCTCCTCAAACTCCCACTAAAGAGTGGGGTGACCAATGTGACGTGCTTCCTTTCAGGACAGGAGCGAGGGTATCAGTAGTCATGGGCTTCTCCTTCGGGGAACTTGTCGTTGACAAATTTTGCACCAGATTCCACATGCCATTAGCTTGTAAAGGGAACTAGTGTTATTTGGAACCCCCAAAATCATTAACATACAGTTCAAGGCCAAATTCAAGATTCCCATGGCAGCGGGGAATCATCCCAGTATTGCTTCCCACCAGTCATGTTTTACATCCTGTCCAATTCATGCAAATCCCCACTTTGACATTGTGGTTCACAGTAGCCATGACTTTGTGCCCTGCTTATTTGGCAGTATAACGGGTTCTGTAAATTAGGATGTACAAGCAGCATCTGTAAATCAGTGAAATTAATTTTAAGTAGTAGAGGTTTCACAGAAGAATAAAGAATATACCTCCCTTGTAACTGATTAGATCTGAGTTCAGACACTTGAATTTCAGAGTAACATCCCCCAATCACTGGCATACTACAAAACCAGCTATTACATTATTTTGCCCATGATTGATGGCAGGGTAACCAGCAAAGAGTTATTTGGGTCATCCCACATTCCCTTTGTTAGCAATCTGCCAGACTTCTGGAATTTCCTCAGTATTTCAAGACTTATTAAATATTTACATAAGAGGACCATAGGATCTTGTCCACCACCTCTTTTAGTCATCGATGGAACTTTTCCAGGGCTGTTCACTTACAGAATTTTTTCCCTAGTAAAGACTGTTTAACTTCCTCCTTGATTTTTAATGGACTGGAAAGTTTTCTTAACTTCCTGTCCTATCAGTATATCATAGTGCATTTTCCAAATATAGGATAAAGGTTCATTGAACATGTCTACTATTTTCAGAACATTAACAGGCTACTAATTAACAGGCACTAATAGGATGAGGCCTATCAGGAGGGGCCATTAACAGGACAATAGGTTGCAGACACCCCATCTGGGACTGTCTCAGCTTGGAACACACATAAAACAAATAAGATTCCTAGATTCTAATACAAATATGATACATACATACAAATCATATAATCGTTTGTAGCAGATTACAACCTTTCCATTGATACCAAACATGGCATATCACATTTGGATGATCACAAATATGAAATATTAATATGACAAATAATCCTAAACACTCCCCTAGACCCAGACAGCATCACAACATTCTTAACTAATCATCAATGGAGTGATTAGGAAGATGCTAGAAGGGTACCCCACAGTCAACTACTACAGGAAAGGCCCCAAAAAGAAAACAATAGAACACCACTGGTCATCACATACAACCCTCAAGTCAGACCTCTACAACAGGTCATTAAGGATCTTCAGCCTATTTTAAAAGATGACCCCTCACTGTCTCTAGCCTTGGGAGACAGACCTCTCCTCGCCTACAGACAGCCCCCGAACCTTAAACAGATACTCACCAGCAACTACAGACCTAATAACAGAAACATTAAAGCAGGCACACACCCCTGCAACATACCACATTGTCAACTCTGCCCATGTATCTGAACAAAAGATACCATCACAGGAACTAATCAAGCCAGCTACTCCATCAGGGGCTCATTCATGTGCTCATCCACTACTGTGATTTATGCTATCATGTGCCGGAAATGCCCCCATGCCTTATAATTGGACAAACAGGACAGGCCCTATGCAGAAGAATAAATGCACACTAAACTGATATCAGCAATCACAACATAAAAAGAACAAAAACAGTTGCTAAGCACTTCCATCTTCCTAATCACTCCATTGATGATTTGTTAAGGATGGTCCTCGAGAAAATCAATGGGACATCAAGACTTCAGAGAGAAGCAGCCGAAATTCAGGTAATATGCAAATTAGATTGTGTGAAAGCAGGGCTGAATCGTGACTATCGATCCTTTTCACATTATAACAGGTAATTTGAGTTCATCCTCATTCTGTGTGTTGTTTCCTAGCATTTGAATCCTTACAAATGCTCTAATTTGCTGTTTCAGTATGACTTGGTCCCATGTCTTACACTCCCCTGTATTTCTTTGCATCCCATTCTGTAAGTCCCTCCTCTTCAAAGCATCTGACGAAGTGGGACTTCCTCCCATGAAAGCTCATGCAATAAATAAATCTGTTAGTCTTCAAGTGCCACAAGACTCCCTGTTTTGTTCACCTTATTAGTGTCTTCTCTAAACTAAAGATTCACAGAATTTTCAGTTTCTCTGCACGTCAGATTCCCCACTCTTACTACCAGTCCCTGAAGTCCCTTTTACCTTTGCTCTCTCTCCTTTGTAGAGATGGGTTGACCAACATATAGTCCACCCCCCAGAGCTGGCTGTTCTCCTTGCCATTCCTTAGGCATCTGGACATGGTTTTCATATTGGCCACTCCTCTGCATGAGGATGTGTTTCTGTTGATCTGCTACCAGTGATGCCCAGGGATTTTCCTGGGGGTGTTTTCAAGTTGGGATGTTTCCCTGGCACATCTTGGCAAATGCTGGGTTTTGTACAGTCTCAAGTTCTGAGCCACTTTGAGGATGAATGTGGAATTCCCTACAGAAGGTCTCCATAGCCTGTGCTTCATTGCTCTGGGAGACACTGATGGATAACTAGTATCTATGCTGGTGTTAGTCTTAAAGTGCCACACAACTCCTTGGTGTTTCTTGTCAGTTTATGTCAAGTTTTCCTACCCACAGAGTGTAGGAATTAGGAGCGCATGGAGCACTGTCAATGATGCATTGTTCAGTATTTGATCAGTTGATTATAATTCATTTCTCAGAATAAACAAAATGCCCTTTTTCTGTGGATGAGTGATTGATGTGCTAGTGGTTAACAGTTTCCTTTTATGCATTTCTCATGTGATGTTCTGGTTAACAAACATCATTTTGTAGCTATCACACATAGTTCAATGGTCACTTAAGAGAGGTATAAGATTTGTCAGTATGGAGAAGGGTTAAGCATATACTATGTGTCTAGGTAAGGAGGGCTGACATGCAGGACCAAGGCAGTGAGGCCTTCAAGATATTAATATAGCTATTTTGGGTATTATCAATATGAAAACCTGATATAGGTAAGTAACCCAAGAATATTCTGATGCCCTAAGACAATTGGCAAAGATGCACTCTGGCTTAAATTATGGGAAAAAATGCTGGAAAAATTTATTTTAAATCACCTAAATATGCTAGAAACATATTTCTCTCCAACATAATTTAACCACTGGGTGTATGCTGTGCGTCAGTTGTAATGAAGAAAAAAAGATCTATACATAGCCTCTAGAGGTCATGGGGTAACTTAAGTCCTCAGAGACCAAACCAATAAGGAGAAAGAGAGCTGACATTTTCATATATATGCACAGAACGCTTCAACAGACAGAGTTCATAGTGATAAAAGTTATTAGAACTTATTCCTGTGACTGCTTGAATTCCTTGCGTTGGCCTTCATGTGCCTTGTGAGCTCTGGTGTAGAACCAACAGAGGTAACGTTGTGACCATGAGACTGCAGCCACCAGAGCTGAAATCACAAATGTTATGTTACAGTGTCCCTAATTTTAATTCAATTAAAACTAAAAGGCTAAGTGCATTCCCCTGAGAACAACCTCTGCTTCTGCATGCAGTACCTCATTTTATCACTGTCTCTCCATCCAGGCATTTGCACTGCAACCATCATCCAAGATCCTGGGCACACAGCAGAAGTCAGGGGAATCTACAATACATATGAGACACACTATTCCTCTTGAGAGTTGGACACCTTCTTCCCAACCCTGACGGCATGGCAGATTACAACACAACCCAATTCATGAAACCTTCCTCCTTCATCCTCCTGGCTATTCCTGGGCAGGGGGCAGGGCTCATTTGGATCTCCATCCCGTTCTCTGCCATGTATGTGATAACCATCTTGGGGAACTCCTCCATCGTCCTGATCGTGAGGATGGAGGCCAGCCTCCATACACCCATGTACTATTTCCTCTGCATGCTGGCTGTCAGTGACCTGATCGTTTCTACATGTATCCTGCCCAAAATGCTGACCATCTTGTGGTTCAACTCCAGGGAGGTAGATTTCAGTGCCTGCTTCGCTCAGATGTACTTCACTACCTGCTTCTTAGTGATGCAATCTGGGATCCTTGTGGCCCTGGCTATTGATCGCTATGTGGCCATCTGTAATCCCCTGAGGCATTCCACCATCCTAACAAACCCTGTTGTGGCCAAGATTGGCCTGGCCACTCTGCTGCGGGGTGGCCTGATTATATTGCCCTTTCCCTTCCTGGCAATGAGTTGGCCCTACTGCAGAAACAACGTCATCATCCATGTGTATTGTGAGCACATAGCTGTGGTGAAACTGGCCTGTGCTGACATACAGATCTCCAATTACTATGGCTTCGTGGTAATTGTTTTAGTAGTTTGCCCAGATATGTTTTTAATCACTTTCTCCTATACACAGATCCTCAGGGCCATCTTCAGTCTTCCCACAAAGGATGCCCGACTCAAGACTTTTGGTACCTGTGGCTCCCACCTCTGTGCCAGTATAACTTTTTGCATCCCAGCTCTTTTCTCCTTCTTTGCACAACGCTTTGCCCATAGTATGCCTCTGCATTTCCAAATTATCATTGCCAGCATACACCTACTATTACCCCCTATGCTAAATCCCATAATCTATGGGGTGAGGACCAAACAGATCTGGGACAAGCTGCTCCAGCTGTTTACACGTAAAGGGACATAATTTTTTCTCCTACTTCTCTGGCTCTCAAACCAACTCCATGAAGAGCTGCCTGGAGACCTAATGCAGGAGACAGCCCTCCAGGCAGGATCTGCAGGGTGTAAGTGTGAAAGACACAGACTGAGAGACTAAATCTGGGAGAGATGTGGCTGGGTATGGCAAGGCTAGACCCCAGAGAAAGCCAGCTTGGCAGAGCTATTGCTTCTTCCAGTGGCAACCTTTTCCATGTAACCTCAGGCCTCTCTCAAGTTGTACAGCAGCCATAAATAAATTCTGCCATGGGAGGATGCAGGCAGCGGTGGGTTTCCCGTCTTCTGGGTTGGCCTGGAAATTAAACAAGGACATTGGTGGCCCAGCTGCACCCTTGTGCTAGCTGTAGAAGAAGAAGTTAGTGCTGGACAAATGGCCTGGCCTGAGCCACAAATTACTTTGGTGACACGGTTACTACAGGCAAGGCTTGCTAGCTTGTAAATGAGCTTCCAGTTAAAAATTCCAACGGGTAGCTGTATTATTCTAGTTGACAAAAACAGTGACTGTCATAGGACTCCCTTTTTTGTTTTAGTTAAAAATTATGGCATTTTCCCTTTTCTCTCCACCCTTCCCAAAAATTGTACAAGAAATATAACTAGAAGCTTAGTATCTTCCCTCCTAGCTGAAGTCTGCAATGGGAACATTGCTTTTCACATTTCTTCCCCCACTTGTTGAGGACTGTAAAGTCATTTCTGTTGTAAAAAATAATGAGTTTGAAGCTAAAGAATCTGTGTGCCATATGCTAAACTTGTAAACAACAAAGCGGTGTGGATAATTACATTCACCATATAGCTATTAATATTCATTTTCATGTGTTAATGTAACCAAATAAGGGTCTCTGGAGAGTTGTTGAAAGTGTGAGGTTTTGGTTATTTTTAATCATTAATGATTTATTTATTTTTGGTTTAATAATATCTAATGTGGTAAGGAGAGGTATAATTCAGTACAGTCATATTGCGTGGAACCTTAATAGTAAAACAAATTACATAAGAGTTCCTACTACTTGTATTTCTGTTCCCAGGAGCCTTTAAAGTTATTCTGATGGGAAGTGGGCCCTTTTCCAAACAGAATTGCCTGCAAAGAATTAATTGCAAATAATCACTGAGGTTAGTAGGCAAAGGGCTAATCTAAATCAATTATTTATTTACCAACTAATTGGTCAAAATTGCAAAAATGGAACAAGGTTTCCATTAAAACTTGATTGCCTCTAAATGTACAAGTGGGAATTTTAGTTCAATTGAGTAAGAGGAATTGAACTGTTATATGTAGTGTCAAGAAAACACAGTGAACCAGTGTTGCTTGACTTTTCTTTTAGCACTTTGTCTGTTTGTTTGAATATCTGGGGCTACGTCTACACTTAGATCAGTGGTTCCCAACTGGTGTGCCACAGCAAACTGGTGTGCCGCAGCAAACTGGTGTGCCGCGTCAACTCCTCTAGTATGCCATGAGAATTTGTGGGGCTAAGGTCACTTTAAATTTCCCCACCCTGCTTAGCCCAGCCACGTGGGCTGAGCACAGCAAGAAAAGCCAGGACACAGTCTAGTGTTGGCACTAGAGGTAAGAAAGGTTTGGGGAAAGGGGGTTAATGGGTTGTGGGGGGCATTGGAAGGGCCTGCAAGGCCCATGGGGGGGGGTGGAGGGCCCCCAGAACCAGAACCACGGATGAGGGTCCCTTGGAGCCAAGTCTGCAATAAGTGGCCTCATGCGGCCACCACTGGGGGAGGAGTCCTAGAGCCAGAGACATAGGCTGTGGCCCCACATGGACGCTGCTGGGGGGTTCACTGGAGCTGCAGTCAGCAGCCCCATGTGGCTCCTGCCAGGCAGCTCCCCGGATGTTTCAGGGAGAAGTGGGCTTTTGATGGCAGAGTGCCAGGGGAAGGGAGTGATGGGTGCTACAGACAGCAGAGCTGCTTGGGGAATGGGGTGCTGTGCCATCCTCTCCTGCCCTGCCCTCCCGCTCCCCTGGTTCCCCTGCCATCCCATGTAGCCACTCCTGCCCTCTCTTCTACTTTTGTCTCTTGCCACCTTTGACTGCCCCCCACATAGCCATCTATGCCCTCTTTTGCCACCCTGCCCTGCTGTGCTCCTTACACTCTCTCCTGCTACCCCACAAAACTACTCCTGACCACTGTTCCCTCTAAGCTGTGTACATGTGCATGTGCACACAGGTCATGAAGCGTGCGCATGCAACAAAAGAAAGTGCGCACAAAAAAATTCAATAGTGCTAATATTGGTGCTCACAAAGAAATGTTTTTGCGCACAGAAAGAAATTGATTGTGCATACAGTCTATGGGTAATTAGAGGGAACATTGCTCCTGACCTTTCCTTTCCTCTCTTGCCACCCTGTCCTGCTACCCCTACCAGCCTACATAACAGATTTCCCCAAAAAGTGTGCCATGGTCTATGAATATTCATGAGTTAATTCAAACATTCTTGAGTTTATAATGGAGGTGTGCTGTGGCATAACTGGAGGCATCAAGGTATGCTACAGCAGAGAAAAAGTTGGGAGCCACTGACCTAACCTATCGCTGAGATGTTGAAGTCCCCAAATCTTGGTTTAAGGACTTCATGGTAGAGGGAACCCACCAACAAGTGACTCATTCCCCAGGCTAAGGGGGAAGATGAAAGCTATGAGGGGCCCTGTCAATCTGCCATGGGGGAAAATCTCCTCTTGACCCCATATACAGCTGGTCCCTGGGCATATAGGCAAGACACACCAGCCAGATACCAAAAAGAATTCTTTGCACAAACTTGGAACAAGCCCCCTCCAATATCCCACCACAGGCTATTGGCATATTAGCAGTACCAATCAAAGCTCAGCTAATTGCCAAATTAGGTTATCCCATCATATGTTTATAAATACCATCCTCTCCATGAATTTAGCCAGCTCATTCTTGAAGCCAGGGAGTTTGTTTGTTTAGTGGTATTCCAAGCACTGCTTCCCTCAGAATGCTATTCCAGAAGTTCACTCCTTGAAGGTTAGAAAACTACATCTAATTTCAAGTCTAAATTTCCTTGGGAGCAGTTTATATACATCTGTTCTTGTGCCCATATTGCCACTGAACTTAATTCCTTCCCCACTCTCATATTTGTCACTCTGTTGTAGTTAGAGAGAGCAATTACATCTCCCCTCAGTCTTCTCTTGGGTATATTAAACAAGCCAAGCTTTTTAACTCTCCTGTCATAAAGCAGGTTTTCCATTTCTTTATCATTCTAGTAGCCTTTCTCTGTACCTGTTCCAGTCTGAACTTATCTTTATTAAACACAGGGGACCAGAACTGCACACCTTATTCCAGATGTGGTCTCACTGGCACCTTGGCTAATGGTACTAACTCCTCCCTAACTGTACTCTAAAGACCTCATCCTCACTGTCCTTTGAGCAAGCTCCCTCTTCCCCCACTGGAAAGCAATGCCACGTACAGGCAAACTTTGAGTATTCTGTACCTGGGTGGTAAGTGGTTGTGGGTGGTGTGATGAGGCGTATTGGTCCCACGCTGGTAAGGCAGGGGTTGAAGACACATTGCAGGCTGAAGAAGCAATGCCCTCACCCCCGTTTGCTGGGCATGCTTGGCTGGGAAGAGGTGTATAAAACCCCCCAGCTCTGTTGGAGAAGAGGGCTGACCAGAGAGGAAACAAACTGTCAGTGCTCCCTAGACGATAGCTACCTGCCTTGGGAGAAGTGGTACTGCTGAATTCCAGGTGGTACCATGACGTGTGGAGCCTTTTCAGTTACTGTGGCTGCTAGGCCACTCCACCTTGTGCAGGGGCGCCATCTGAGAGACTCCAACCCCTCGGCCAGACTACCCCAACACACGGGAGCCTTTTCAGCAGGGGTGTTGCTGGCAGTGTGCACACGAGGCTCATGCCCCAAATCTCCCTGGCAGTGCATTGATCCTGTCTGACCCGCTGACCTCTGCCTGGTAAGATGGAGAAGAGCTGCCCAGCCACCTCTTCCCCCCACAGCACACAGCCAGGGTGGAAAGGGAAACCTAAATCTCTCCCTCTCCAGCCCAGGCAATGGGGTCTGCAGTGGAGCCTGGGTAAAGCAAAGGGAAGAGGTGGAGTGGCAGGAGGGCAGTGGAGGATGGGGAGAGCCTGGAGGCCACCAGTGGAGTGGGGAGACCAATGCCCTGTATGGCCAGTGGCAAAGGATGGCCATGGCCTGGTACGGGCTGGAGGGGACGGAGCCCAGCATGGGCTGCCCAGGGTACCCCTGGTGAGGGGGGCAGACCCTGGCAAAGACAATGGAGGGTCCTCCATAGTGAGAGGGGCCCAGAGCCCAGCAGGCACTGTGGATGGTCCCTCATGGCAAAGGGGGAGCCTGGGAGACAGCACGGATCATGCAGGGCTCCCTGGCAGCAAGCAGGGGATCTGGCCCAGCCTGGGCCCTGAGCTGCTGGAGGTGGATGTCAGGGTGAGTGCAGGTGAGGGGCGTGGATGTGGGGGGGTGAGAATTGTGGGGGTGGGGGTGGGGGCTGGGAGACAGGGGGTCAAAGCATGGCAAGGGAGTGAGTGTGGCAGGGGAGATGGGGACACAAGTATGACTAGGGGGCATAAAGAACAAGTACGGCGGTGTGGGGGGGGGGTCTGCTCAGGGCCTGTGCTCTGAGCTTTTTTTATAGTTAGCATCACCTCTGCTTTCTGGTGACTTTGGCTGCTAGACCACACTACCCCAATGTAGGTTTGTTGAAAATGACCCCAAGTAACGGGACGAGTTATTGCCAGCACTGTTTTTTCAGTACATGAGGCACCACCAGGGGTCCACTGGATTCTCACATTTCAGACTCCTCAGTGGGAGTCAACCACAGGAATCCTAGGCCTTTTCCTGGAGACTTGGCAGGAACAGGAGTCTAGGGTCCTGGAATTGGTCTCCTGCACTCTACAGCTACAAAAGCCTGTCCAGAAACTAGGAGAATTTGCATGAGTGAATATAGAGTGAAAGCAAAAATGGCAGGAACTGCAATATAACCAGGGGACTCGGCTGTGCGCTTTTGATCCCAGTGACCCACTCCTTCTGCTTCTGCCGTCTTTAGAGTCAGTCTTAAAATAAAAGAAAGATTGGGTCCATCCAGGAGTAGAATTGGTAGGTGGTGCCTTTAATGAAGAATACTTGTTCCCCATAGACATCCAACCTCTCGGATGTAGCCACAACCAACCAGGACCCATGTAGGTAAACCCAGAATGCAGAGATATCAGAAAATATAAATCTTCTAACATGCTAAATACAATATACATAATGTAACAGGTGCATGCATAATATAACATGTTATAGCATGCCTACATCCCTGCATGGTTTCACTCTCCTTGATATGCAGGTCACATGGTTAGATCATACTTAATATACAGCTTATAATTAGCCCACCCATGTTTGTTGTTTATGAAGCATTTGGGTATCAAATACAGTTTTGACACATGAAATGTTCAAGGCTCCTTTGACCTCTTTACAGCCTGTTCCAGTGGCCTTGTTACCACGGTAAGGTTAAAGGCCTTCTAGTAGGGTCATCACAGTCAAATGTTTTCACTCAACTTTGAATGATTTTCACTTAGTTTTCTTTTCTTAGCTGTATGTTGGTGCTTTACAGCCAGGCTGTTTACCACATACTGCCACAACTTCAGTACCAGCTATGATTTCTAATAAACCCATTGCCCAGCTACTCAGTTTATGTAAAACATAACCCTCCTATACAAAGCTCCTCACAAAATGGCAAGGACTATTTCAGGTGGTGCAAGAGGTTGGATCAGAAGATTATGAGATCCAGGTTCCTGGGAGATGAAAGAACATTTGCTTGTACCATGTCAACCTCTTAAAGACATGGAAAGCACAAGAGGGTTCTGATTGTCCCATATCTGAGAGACCCTGCATTGGGACCAACAACTATAGAGGCACTTGAATCAAACACAGTCCCATTGGAGCCAGACTTGGAACCAGGACAACAGGCTCAACTACAGCACCTGATACCGGACCTCCCAATTGTATTTTCTGGCCAACCTTGAAGAACCACCATTGTAAGTTATCATATCAAATCTCTTCCTAGACAAAGTGTTCAGAGCCTAAATGGGCCCTTCCAGTGAAAGATGTGGGAAGTGGGCCATAAGGAACTTGAGGCAATTCTGGTCTCAGTGTGGTAGAAGAATCCGAGAGGGACGGGCTTAATCCTATCGTCCTCATCCTGAAACCTGACAGCATGATGAGGTTCTGTATTGATTTTAGGGGTGTGAATGCTATCTCTCACTTGGATGCGTAGCCAATGCCCCAGGTGGATGATTTGCTATAAGACTGGATAATGACAAATTCCTGTGAACACTCAACTTAATAAAAGGGTGCTGGCAGATGCTTCTTACCCAGTCATCCAGGGAAAAGACCACCTTCTGACACTATTTGGCACGTAGCAGTACACCACTTTGCCTTGTGGGGTGCACAGGGCTGCAACTATGTTCCAACAATTGATGGACTATATGTTACAAACACATTACCAATACACGGACACAGATCTTGATGACATTGTGGTTTACAGTGGGATGTGGGAAGAACATGTGCAACCTCTCACAGTGGTCTTGGATGCCCTGAAGGAAGCAGGACTCACGGCCAACCCTACCAAATGCCACCTCGGGTGGAGGGAGGTAACTTATCTGGGGTATACTTTGGGGGTTAGACAACTGGGCTCCCTTGTAGATAAGGTACAGGTCCTGAAGGATTGGCCCCAGCCTACATTCAAGAGGAAAGTGAGGTCATTCCAGAGTTTGGCAGGGTATTATCGATGGTTTGCCGCTGACTTTGCCATAGTGGCTGGACCTCTGACTGACCTTACAAAGGGCTCGCCACCATGGAACATATGGCAGTTGGCTGAATGTGACCAGGACTTCCAAACACTAAAGGAATGACTACTCGTGAACATATCCCAATTCACTCTGCCTTCAAGTGGGAGTATTTTATTCAGACTGACACCTCAGAAGTAGGGCTGATGGCCATGCTATTACAGGAAAGAGAGGGAGAAGAACAACCCATATTATACCTGAGTTGAAAGCTGTTCCCCTGAGAAGTCAAGTATTTCACCACTGAGAAGGAAGTTTTAGTGGTGAAATTTGCAATAATTAGCAGGCCCCTTCTGCATTATTACAGACCATGCCTCATTGTGCTGGTTTCACACAATGATGGACAACAACATGAGAATCATGATCTGGGACTCCAACCCTTTGACTTCAACTTGTCAAAGGGTCCAGGGAAATCCCATGTAAATAGCAGTTTTCTTTCCCTAACATGGGAAGAGGAGGGGAAAGAAGAGACCCAGTGGGGCTCTGTCTTAAGGGGTGATATGTGTAATAGGGTATATCAGCGCAACACTGGTAAGGCAGGTCTGTCCCAGTGCAGAGTTTTTTTCCAATGACTCTGGCCACTAGGCCATGCTACCCTGGCACAGGGGAGTCATCCAGGGAGGTTGGCCATCATGCCACTCTACCCCAATGCAGGGGAAAATTTCTGGGATTCCAGCCAATAGGCCATGCTAGCCTGATTCAGGGAAAACATTTCAGTGAGTCTGGCCACAAGGCCATGCTACCATGATACAGAGAAGCCATCTCAGTGACTGTGGCCAGTAGGCCAAGCTAACCCAACATACAGTAGCCGCTTTAATGACTTCATTCACTTGGCCACACCATCCTGAAGGAGAGGAAGGCTGTGACATGGGCCTCCTGGGATAACCCTCTGAATGTGCCAAAATCAGGGCAAGCTGCAAAACCGGGGAACAAACCCACAAGCCACTTATGGGTAGTACTTAAGCCAGTCTCCCAGGCAGTAACAAAACATGCTTCTGATTCCCTACTCTGGTCATCATCTAGCATAACAAAATAGAAACAGCCCCCTTTATTGCACATCAGCTCCTCCAGTCCCCTACTAGCCACTGGGTCTGTTAATGTTATAGGTTCTCCTGACCCCAAAGGGCCAGCTACATTACCCAGAGCAATATAGGCTTAGATCTTACCCAAAATACCACTCTGCCAGCCAATCCTTTAGTAACTACAGCTAAAGGTTTAATTAAAAAAGAAAAGAAACAAAATATGAGAGGTGTTAAAGGGTCAAAGTGAATCACATACATACAAGTGATTTAGAGTCCATAGAAAGCAAATCCTTGAAGAATGTGTAGTTTGCAGGTTAGTCCAATTCCTCTGGTATGCGCCCAGCCCCTGGGTGGGTCTCACTCCCTTGTTCAGCCCTAGAAGAATAGTTCCAGAGGAGGGTGTTGGTTGCAGACAGACTGGACACTAAAGACTAAAGACAAAATGGAGATGGGGCTATTGCCTTTTTTATCACCTTTTGCTCTCCCATGCTTTCAGAGTCCTTGCCAATTCAAAATGGAATTGAGTCACATGGTCAGTCTGTGAGACTGGCCAAACAGGTTTTTTCCTAGGCCCACAGCATCTAGGAGTCCCCTTAATCAATAGGCCATTAGGATGACAACAGTTTGCAGACACCCAGTCTGGGACTGCTTTGAGTAAAATAACTTGGAATACAAATAAAACAAATACTTTCCTAATACCTTTTACAGATATGATATCTACATATAAACCATATAATCATTCCTAGCAGATTACAACTCTTCGATTGATACCAAACATGTTATATCACATATGGAAAGTTGCATATATGAAATATTAATATGATAGGATAACCATAAACAGTCCTGTAGACCCAGATAGTGTCACAAAGGCATCTTGGACTTTGTCCATGATGTATGGACCCATGGGTTGCTCTACCCTATTTCCTTGACTACAGTGGGGCTGGTCCATGACAGGTGGACAGAAAATGTTTTCTGTGTGATGGCACCAGACAGGAAGACTATTTCACATTCTGTGCTTTAAGGGGCCAGTTCTGACCTTGAAGACATCATACCTTCAGAAGTCTCCTCCCAGTCAGTCTAGGGGGTTTGGTCCCCAGCACCCTGGTGGGAGCTGGAGAAGAAAGAGGTGGATAATGGTCTAAAAAGAGAGATGGGATGCCAAAGGTAACAATCAGACCCAAAGTCATTTGGCCAGTAGTTCTATTAGTATCTTCATCATGGGACACCCCTGTTTCTTTATACAGTTCATGTAAATGTACTTTGTCCAGTTCACCCTTTCCATATCTAATCACCAGTTTAATGTATGAGAAATGGATTTTTTTGTATATACAGAAATAATGTGCTATTCCCTCTATAAAAGTGAATCAAGATAACAGTTTACTTAGAATAGCAATCTTTTTCTCTAAGTTCCCTATCTTTAAACATTTGATGAAGTGGGATTCTTTCCCACGAAAGCTCATGAAATACATATGTTTGTTAGTCTTTAAAAGTGCCAAACAGAGTCTGTTCAAAAATACAAAGGTGTCCCTAGGGTTAAATAGGAATGAACTCCATGTCCTACACTCACAGACCAGACCATAGCCCTAGAAGCAAAACGTTGTTGTTTGTTTCCTCTCCTCCCCAGAGTGCTGATCTCAGCCAGGAAGCCAAAGACTGAACCAGGAATCCATTAACTCCAGAAATACAGTAACATTGAAGGTAGGAGCATGCCCAGGTGTGGAGCTCTCCTTTTTACTCTCAAAGGCAGTGACTCCTGCAACATCCCAGGAACAAGGGGGATTATTAGAATATGGATTCTGAGGCTTTCCTGTAAAGGCCTTTGATCCTACTATTTTTAAGTATGTTCTTAGTACTTACTTAGTTACACAGGGATCAAAAGAGAAACTCAGTCCTCTTTGTGCTTGTCTATGGCTCTTCTCTCACTGTGACAGTTTGAGGCTTTTGATGTAGCAAACCAAGGGCAGCAGGCAGTTGTAAAAGAAAAAGCATATGGTTAAATCCAGCCATTCCAAACAAAGTAAGGTAAAACAAGATAATGCCAAGCTGTTTAGAACACAATCTCTGTATAAAGAAAAGACCTCAGAATGCTTAAAAACAACTTGGCTTAATAACATTGTCTGACTTTTAAAAACATGGTAACAATTGTGATTATAGAATAAACAGTTTGTACTGTTTGGTCCTTATAGTACCATTTGTTCTGATAACTTCTGTGTGGTTCTTTGATTGCTTCTCACTGTTTCAGAATTAATTGGAATCAGTTAAGGTGCTGTGGTAAGATTGGTTAAAGAATGAGGTTACAATGTGTCAGGACTGATTCAAGAATCATCTTGTAATATTATTAAAAAAAGATTTGTTAAATTACATTAGAAAAGCTGAGGTAAACTAGGAAGTGTGCGGAGGGGTGGAATTTACTCTTTTAAGGAGTTGAGGGTCTGAGTGAATGCTTGTGTGGAAAAGACCACAATTAATCAATCATCTTGCTTGGTCATGGACTCTGGTCTTCTAGTCCTCTCAGGGAAGGAGGAACTGAAAGGCCTTTGGAGGGTCCTAAACAGTCATCTGCAAACTTGCTGTTGGTGCATCATCCCTATCTTGCAGATCGTTAATCAAGATGTCGAACAGAACTGACCCCCTATACCAACCACCAGCTCATTACACTTCTTACAAGCTGCCTCTTAGACATCAAGCCATTAATTGCTAAGTGTTGAACCAATGTTCTAACCAGTTTTCTTTCCATCTTAGAGTCCCCTCCTCCAGCCCTTCTTCAAAGTGTCTGACAAAGTAGGAATTTCCCCCATGAAAGCTCATGCAACAAATAAATTTGTTAGTTTTTTAAGTGCCAAAGGACTCCTTGTTTGTTTCACTGAACTAGACAAAGATGGCAGCCCCTTTGGCACTTCATCCAACCCATTCTTCTTTACCTCGCTGAGAAGAATATTGTGGAAGACTGCGTCAAATGCTTTACTAAGGTCAAGGTATAGCATGCCCACCACTTTTGCCAGACATTTCATCATAGAAGTAATTAGGCTGTTCAGACATGACTTGCCCTTGGTGACTCCATGCTGCCTGTTCCTGTACACGTTCCTCTCCTCCGAGTGTCTCAAAATGGAGTTTTTGATGACTGGAGGATGGGAATAACAGATAAAAGTATGTTTGGCTGCAAGGAGCCTGCTCTTTCTCCCACATCAAGGAGGAAACAGTTCTTTAAAAGTGAGAAGTAGACATAGATGTCCATGACTATGGATGTTTCATCGAAGCATACCCAGCAGCCCCCCTTTATGTTCCTAAATATCACACATGTGTTTCGCCAATGCTCCCCCCCTTGGCCTCACTCTTTCCCTGACCCTCACCCATCGCATGGTCCCAGTGCCAACTCCTGGCAGAAGTGAGACTGCTTCTGCCTCCTAATCCTGCCTTTCTCCACTTTATGGGCTCAGCAGTGGCTGTTCTTCTCTTTCAGCCCTCCCCTTCCTTGGTTCCCTGCTGCCATGTGAGGCCCACGCTACTATAGATGTGGCCCTCAAGGAAAAAATTTCTCCATCACTGCTTAATGACACTTCTGTGTGTTTGCAGAAAATGTTCATGTGTCCCCTCAGTCATTCTCCAGCTCTGTCTGCCTGTTAGCTATCCCTCGTATTGACAAAGTATCAGACCCTATGGAGAGCTAGCAATTATCCCTGGTTTCAAAGGGGCAGCTGTGTTGGGCTAGTTCAGTAAAACAAACAAGGAGTGCTGTGTCACTTAAAGACAAATTTATCTGTTACCCCTGGTTTTCTTACTAATTGACTATGATGTCAGCAGGCATTCAGGGAGTTTTCCTCTCCCCATGGGAAGGGCCCTTTTTTACTGTTTACCATTACAGATGGGTAAAAAGCACAGAAGTTCAGAAATGAAAGAGAGACATTGGCTAGTATCTCCAGTCTGCAGCCTAGGAAACTCTCTGGGATTGCCAGAGCTATATTATAAAGCAGCTTGCATTCTGTCCTGGACATTTCTCCTGTGCCAGGTGTGGTCATCACATGTTGTTGCATATGCTGGTTGACGGAGGTGTGGGGCATGGCTACCTGAGAAGGATTCCCAGGGAAGACACGTCCATCTCAGAATTCACAGGTACCCCATTGCTTGTTCTTCCTGACGTTTATTCTATATCTTTCATGCTGTTATTTGAAACCAAGATATGTGCCAGAGGAAAGAGCCAAACTAGAAAACACTGTGGTGAGGGAGATCAATTTTTCTTCATCATTTTTTATTACTACCTTGCAAGTTTCTGACCATTTTAAGTCCCATCGCAATCTTCTCTTTTTCTAACTAAATATTCCCATTTCCTTCAGGTTTTGCTCCTATGGCTTCTATGCCACCACACTGATAACATTTGACCTTTGCAAGTTTTTCCACATCCATTCTATACACTGGTAACCAAAAAGAAATGAGAACATTTTCTCGAACTAGCAAAGTATTCCTCTATTCATGTAACCTAAAATGACATTTTTTGTTTTTTTCTAATAGCAAAGAAATTCACACCCCTGAGAACTGTACCTCTATGAACCGAACCTCCACTCTAGACAGTATGAGGTTAATAGACTTCTTACATTCACGTCCCTACCAACTCTCAGGGAGACATCCTGACAGGAGAAACCCTCCAGTCAGCGTAGCATGTGTCCATGCTAACAGCCTGCAGTGGAGTTGTGCTAGCCCCTTAAATGTAGAGAAGACTTCAAGACTATTTTTGAGAAAATGATCGTGATGTGAAGACATGGACATATGTAGAAACCAGCAGTTCTCTTCAGCTTTGTTTCAAACATTAATTGTCCTCAGTCTTAAACTTTTGATCCTTATTTTCAACTTCCATCCACCCACTTTCAGCCTGTATCTAAAGGGTCTTGATCAACCTTTCTCCACTTCAAGAGATTTCTATCACACCTACTTTTCTTTAATTGTCTCCTCCTGACTGTCATTGTGGTGAGAAAAATAAATTTACCTAGCTGTCTCTGTCTGTAAAACATTTTTTCCAGCCCTTGGATCATCTCAGTGGATCTTTACTGCATCCTTGCAATTTTCAATCTCCTTTTTGAAATGTGGACAGCAGAACAGGACAAAATTGCAACCTGGGCCTCCTGGGATTATCTTCTGAATGTGCCAAAATCAGGGCAAGCTGCAAAACCAGGGGCCAAACCCCCAGACCACTGACGGGTGGTACTTTAACCAGTCTGCCAGTCAGTAACAAAACATGCTTCTGACTAACCACTCTGGTCATCTCCAAGCATAATAAAATACAAACAGCCCCCTTACTGCACATCAGATCCTCTGGTCCCATCTAGCCACTGGGGCTCTTTAAGAAGCAGATGCTTCTGACCCCAAAGGGCCAGCCACATCATCCCAAACAATATAGGCTTGGATCTTACCCAAAATACCATGCTCCCAGCCAATCCTTTAGTAACTACAACTAAAGGTTTAATATAAAAAGAAAACAAGCTACATATGAGAGATGATAAAGGGTCCAAGTGAATCACATACATACAAATGATTTAGAGTCCATAGAAAACAAATCCTTGAAGATCCTGTAGTTTGCAGATTAGTATTAGTCTCACTCCTCTGGTGTGCACTCAGCAGCAGCAGCAGCTGGGTGGGTCTCAGTCCTTTGTTCAGTCCCAGAGATAGGTGTTGGTTGCAGATAGACCAGAGACTAGAGATTAAAGACAAAAAGGAGAATGGGTGATGGTCAAACAGGTTTCCTCTTGGGCCCACTGTAGCTGGGAGTCCCCTCCTGCTGGGCCATTAACAGGACAATGATTTACAGAGGCCCAGTCTGGAATTGCCTCAGCTCAAACAACTTGGAACATACATAAGACAAATAAGATTCCTAGATTCTATTACAAATATGATACCTACATATAAATCATATAATCATTCCTAGCCGATTACAGCCTTTCTATTGATACCAAACATGGCATATCACATATGGGTTACTGCAAATATAAAATATCAATATGAAAAATAATCATACACAGTCCCCTAGACCCAGATATGTTTAATTGTCCCTTCCTGACTGTCATTGTAGTGAGAAAAATAGATTTACACAGCTGTCTTTGTCTGTAAAACATTTTTTCAGCCCTTGGATCATCCCGGTGGTTCTTTACTGTATCCTCTGCAATTTTTCAATATCCTTTTTGCAATGTGGATTGCAGAACAGGACACAATATTTCAGTGTCATTTTCACAAGTTTCACATACAGAGATAAAATCTTTCCTACCACCCAACTCACTGCTCCCCTTTACACATCCAAAAGTCACATTAGCTCTTTTTTGCCACAGAATCACACTAGGAGCTCAGAGTGACTTTGTAGTTCACTGTGACACCTAAATTCTTTTCAGGTCACTGCTTTCCCTTACACAGTCTCTTATCCTGTAGGCTGGGCCTGAATTCCCTCTTCCTACATAATAGTTTAGCATTTGGCTGTAATTAAAAAAATAATTTAATCATTTGAATAGGCCCAGCTCAGGAAACAATCAAGATCCATCTATATGTATGCACACTCCTCAGCTCTTCTAAACTCTCCAAAGCTTTTCATCATGTACAGTTTTTCATTAAAAGATTTTATATGTGCTTCCAGATTACAGATGAAAATGGGGAATAACATCTAGCCTATTTCTGATCCCTGCAGAACCATACTAGATACACCCCTATTCACTGACAAAGGGCCATTTAAAACTACTTTCCAAGATCTGTCCAGTAGTAGTTTTTAATCCATTTCATCTCCTCTCTTGCTATTGTATTATGTTGATATTTTATCTGAATGTTTTTGCCTTATGAAATGAAGCTCACAGAAATCAAAGTCACTTGAGTTGCAGCAGGTCCCATGATCAAGGAAACTAGACTGTCATGAAAGGATGAAGTCAGGTTTATTTGACAAGGTCAGTTTCCCAAGAGTGATGTTGACGAACTTTAATTATGTCCCTATTTTTTTCCTGTATTTCAATTCAATATTGTATAAAATTTTTAATCAGTTTCCATGAGATTAATGTCAGAATAATCACCACAGAGTTACCTTGATCATCCTTTTCATATTTTGAAATATTGGTAAGCTAGAGGACAGAACAAAGAGCAATGGTTTCAAGATGCAGCTGAGGAGGTCGAGGTTGGATATTAGGAAAAGCTTTCTCACCAGGAGGATAGAGAAGCATTGGAATGGGTCACTTAGGGTGGTGATGGAATCTCCATCTTTGGAAACTTTTAAGACCAGGTTGGACAAAACCTAGGCTGCATGATTTAGTGTGAGTGGTCCTGTTTTTAGTTGTGGTTGGACTAGATGACTTCATGAGGTCCCTACCAGCCCTAATATTCTATGATTCTATAAATCTATTAGCACTGTTACAGACTTCTGAAATATCCTCAATATTTCAAGGTTTATTAAACTTTACCTGAAAAGGCCAGAGGATCTCCTCAGAAACCTCTTTTACTCACCAGTGCAACTTTTCTCCTGTTGCTCATTTAAAGAATTTTCTTCCTTAGAAAACACTTTTTAACATACTTATGGGTTGTGAATGGACTGGAAAGTTTTCATAACTTCATGTGGTATTATATCATAGTGCTTTTTCCACGTACATAGCAGAAATATATACTGAACTCAGCTATCTTTTCTGCAACATTAACAAGTTATCGTTCTTCCTCTGGTAATTGACCCACACATTTGTTAGGATTACTTTGTTGCTTGTTTTTCTCTGTCACATGCCCCTTTATTTGTAACACAAATGAAGAGTCCCATGGTACCTTAAAAACTAACTATTTAAATTGTACATAAGCTTTCATGGCCAAAACCCCACTTTGTCAAATATCTTTAGTAACAGAGGGCAGAATGAGAAGCAATGGCTTCAAGTTACAGCTGGGGCGGTCCAGGCTGGATGTTAGGAAAAACTTCCTTACTAGGCGAGTGGTGAAGCATTGGAATAAGTTGCCTAGGGAGGTGGTGGAATCTCCATCTCTGGAGGTGTTCAAGTCCCAGCTGGACAAAACACTGACTGGGATGATCTAATGGGAGTGGTCCTGCTTTTTTTGGCAGGGGGTTGGACTAGATGACCTCGTGGGGTCCCTTCCAACCCTATGATTCTATGATTCTATGATCTTAAATTTGCAACATGGTTCCTCATTTGTATTGCTAAAACTGACTAACATGGCTTCTCCTCTGGAATTTGGTTCTTTCTTTGATTCTTTTGTAAACTAAGGAGTCCCAGGCTTCTCAGTCTCTCTATAGCAATCCTCCCCATTCTCATAGACTGTCTCTGAAATCTCATTTAAATCCTCTATACCCTTTGTCAAGAATCCCTGACCATAATGGAGACCACCCCAATCCAGCTATTATCCTTTCCATTCCCTAGGTATCCAGACAGTATCTTTGCTTTAGCCACTGCTGTGCATGAGGAGGCATTTCCATTGAGCTGATAACAATTCCTAGGGCCTTTCTCAGAAGTGTTTTCTAGTCTGGATGTCTCCTCTAGCACATGTCTTGGCATACATTGGATTTTCTCCACTCTCAGATTTTGCACAACTTGGAGAGTGACTGGGGATCTCCCTACCACATGGACTCAGGAGCTTGTGTTTCATTTAATTCAGGAACACTGATTGATTTTGGTATGTTCTTTTGTAGTCTTTTTGGGTTTTCTAAACCACAGTGTTTAAGAATTAGGAACCCAAGAGGTACCATCAAAGACAGAATGGGCATTACACAGTCAGCTATTAATAATTCATTTCTATGAATATATAAAATGTCCTTTTCCTGCGAGTGATGAGTGACCAAACTACTTGTAACCAAGGTTTGATTTTAGCCTTCATTTCTCATGTGATGTTATAGTTAACAAACATATATTTTTACTCATTGAATGTCAAATAGAGTTCAGTGATCACCTAATAGAAACAGAAGACTGATCTTCATGGAAAAAGTTAAGCATAGAGCATCTAAGTAAGAATGGCTGAAATGCAAGACCAAGAGACTGAGGGCCTGAAGATAGGTTAGTTATTTTGGGCTTCAGCCATATGAAGAGCTGCTGTAAAGAAAGTGACCAGGAATATCCTGATGCCATAAGACTATGGCAAAAAGGCATCGTGGTGTGAAATTATTTAAAAAAATACTATAAGATTAATTTTAAATCCTCCAAATGTCCTAGAGGTATATTTTACTCCAGTGTTCTTTAACCACAAAATACAGGTTTTGCCCCAATGATAATGAGAAAAAAGGGTATGTCTAAGTTCAACTTTAGCATTCGAATTGATGATCCCTTCAAAGTAACAGGAGGTTTTATAACTTTGAAGGGACTTCTCTTGGATTCAACCTAAGGGAAGCCTTTTGTCAAATCACCAAAGTGCTGTGTAAACAGCTCTATTTTTAAATTTGACCTAATGTTTATTAGTTCGAATTTAAGTGTGTGTGTAGACATACCCAGAGGGTCTATACACAACCTCTAGCAGCTGCGGGGTAATGCGTTTTTGGAGACACTAGACCAATTAGGAGAAAGAGATCAGACATTCCCAACTGCATACATAAAATGTAGGTATCACAGTCCATAGTGATGAAAGTTACTAAGCCTTGTTTCTGTGATTGTCTGTGGTCCTTGCCTAGGCCATCATGAATTCTGTGAACTGTGGATCTAGAAAAAGAAAGCATGTATGTGTGTGTGTGTGTGTGTGTGTGTGTGTGTGTGTGTGTGTGTGTGTGT
>ML682126.1:1215477-1290262 GCA_007922195.1 Podocnemis expansa | reverse complement strand
TGTGTGTGTGTGTGTGTGTGTGTGTGTGTGTGTGTGTGTGTGTGTGTAACTTGAGATTACCCACACCACAGCTGAACCCACAGATGTTGTATTACAACATTATTCAACAGCTTCCCCCTGAAGACAGGCATCACTTATTTCTGTAGCACGTCATTTTAACACTGTCTCTCCATCCAGGCATTTGCACTGCGGTCATCACTCTAAATCCTGGGCACATAAAGGAAGTCAGGAGAACCTACAGTATATGCTGGAGACATTGATTTGCCACAAGGTGGACACCATCTCCCCTAAGCCATGTCAGATTCCAACGCAACTCACTTCCTTAACCCCTCCTCCTTCATCCTGCTGGGCATTCCTGGCCTAGAGTTGGGGCACGTCTGGATCTCCATCCCCTTCTGTACAATGTACATGATAGCTGTCTTGGGAAATTTTACCATCTTGGTGATTGTGAGGGTGGAGTCAAGCCTCCATGTGCCCATGTACTATTTCCTCTGTATGCTGGCTGTCACTGACTTGGTGCTGTCTATGAGCACCCTGCCCAAAATGCTGAGCATCTTCTGGTTCAATTCCAGGGAGATAAATTTCAGTGCCTGCCTCACACAAATGTACTTAATTCACAGCTTTGTAGGGATGGAGTCTGGGATCTTGGTGGCCCTGGCTTTCGATCGTTATGTGGCTATCTGTGATCCCTTGAGACATTCCACCATCCTGACAAATCCCATGATAGCCAAGATCAGCCTGGCCATATTGCTTCGGGGCAGCCTTCTTCTGTTGCCTTTTCCTTTCCTGGCAAGAAGATGGCCCTACTGCAGAACCAACATCATTCCCCACACGTATTGTGAGCACTTAGCTGTGGTGAAGCTGGCCTGCACTGACATCCGCATCAGCAATTATTACGCACTTTTGGTGAGATTCTTAGTGACTGGTCTAGATATATCTTTTATCACCTTATCCTATATTCAGATCCTGAGGGTCATCTTCAGTCTCTCCACAAAGGAGGGCCGGCTGAAGACTTTTAGTACCTGCGGCTCCCACCTCTGTGTCTTCTTATCCTTTTATATCCCAGATCTCTTCTCTGCCTTCACACACCGATTTGGCCACAATGTGCCTCCGCAGTTCCACATCATCACTGCCAACATGTACCTCCTTGTGCCTCCCATGCTGAATCCCATCATCTATGGGGTGAGGACCAAACAGATCAGGGAAAGGCTGCTCCAACTCTTCACTCATAAAAGGATGTAATGTTTTCTCCTGGCACCCTGACTGTCAGACCAAGCTCCATGAAGAATTGGCTGGTGACTTGTTCATGGCCCCTCCTTTATATATCACTTAAACAATGGTCATGGATATATTTTAGTCTACCCCTGCCCTTTGAAAATATAGTGACTAGAAGAATCAGAGAGTCTAAGAATCTGGGAAGCATAGGAGGGGAGAAAGGCAGCAGAAGGGACTGTTTTGTTGTGGGGCTATGGCTGCAACAGAGAGGTAGGCTTCTGCTGGAGGAGCAGCCAGGAGTTGGAGGAAGTGAATTCGAAAAACCATAAGGAACTCAGATAAAAGTGGAGAGAACGCCCAGCATGATGATGGCACTGAGGGATTTAATAGCCTGCTGATGCTGTATTATTTTAGCTCTATCTGGTCTCTCTTGTGCTGGCTTATATAAAGACATAGGCCTGCATCCAAAATCTCTGCAAGCTTTATGCTTCTCTTCTGCCCTAGCTTTTTCTGTATGTCTGACTCATGCAGTCACTGTGTGTTGAAAGGACTGGACTATACCTTATCTCTTGTTCCTTCTTGTGGGAGATTCCATTTCTTCCAAGTCATCTTCACAAAGAAGCTGGAGAAAAGTGTTGTTACTCCTTTCTTCTGCCTGGACAAGGTCTTTTTAGGTTGTGATCGTCTTAATGACTGATCTATTCACAGACAAAGTACTCTGCTCCAACCTCCTGTCCCTTAGTACAAGGAGTGTGAGCCCAAAGACAAGGGTAAAGATGTTTCAAATAATCAAATGTGAATTAATGAACAAGGAATCCTGTGGCATAATGTAAATTCACGAGTTATACTTTTCCGGAACTGTCACACTGAAACAGCATGCATCAGGGATGGATTTAAATTTTCTTTGACTGTTCTGTATGTGACCCAGGAAGGAGGGCCCTGAAGAAGCTCACCAGCCAAGATGACATTCAACAGAGATTAATAATAATAAATGAAATATCCTCTCTCTATTGTGGGCCATAATTGCAAGACAAGCCAGGAACCAGTGATGCAGGGTTTTGAAATCTGTAATGCGACCTGGGAGCTTTTCAGCCTTTGCTTTCAATAGCAAAATCAGTTATGGGGGACACTGCAATCCATGTTATGGTGCCTAGGTGTTCACCATGAGAACCTTCCAGGGTTGAGGACCCTGGAAAGGTTCAGCAGAGACTCTTCCAGGCATATTATCTTATCCAGGTGCTCAATGGCTCCACAACCCAATGTATTTCTATGCAGTATGATCACATCCAGCACCAGTAGGTATTATATGTACCAGCGCTTAACCTGTGCTCCAACCCACATCCCAGGAAATACATTAGATAAGATGGAAGAAAGGGCACGTCAATTTCCCTTCTAACCCACAGCGTCAAGATGTAGGGGATGCAGCATAAAAATAGAACAGGCAAAGTGAGCACTTCTGTGCATGATACACTTAGTCGGAGACCAAGACTTGATATTTTTATGGATAAGAATAACCAGAGGCCACAGAGATGGCTAATAACATTGATTTGTTTTTAAAAGAGACTAAGGTCTCATGCCAGCTTCTAATGAGTTGGGCAGGGGGCAGGTTACTCAGTTTCAGCCTCTGGTATGGTTCTGTCATTTTCCTCCAAAGACCTGGTTCCAGTCACTGTCAGAGCCAACTACACCCCCTTGCATTTAGTTTCATTCCTTTCTGTAAGTTCACCCATCTTCGAAGCATCTGAGGAAGTGGGATCTTCTCCCATGAAAGCTCATGCAAAAAAATAAATCTGTTAGTCTTAAAGTGCCACACAACTCCTTGTTGTTTTTTTACTGGACTAGACTAGCATGGCTATCCCTTTTGAAAAAGAGCCAACTTGACAGGAGTCAGGCTGAGTCAGTCTGACCTCACAGAGATTGGCAAGAAGTAAGCTGCAACTGAAGTAAGGGTAGGATGACCTTGAAGGTGTCCAGCTGGCATAGTGCCAAGGAGATAGGAAAGATGCTGTGAACTATCTTTGAACTGTCCGGGGCAAGGGGCAAGGATATGCTTAAGTGCAGAATGGCAGCTTGATGGATGAAGAAGTTCAGTTATGGGCAGCATCAAAAAAGGGGTACATGGACCAACTAAGGTTATTTCAGACTCCAAAGAGGGCTGAGCCAATAGGTCTTATCAGGGCATAAAAGCAAGTGCCCAAGAGCCCAGAACTGGTGCACCTGAGGGGTGACAGAATGTCCTGTCATCAGTTGAGCTGTTCCCTTGCATTGAGAACACCAGTGCTGCCAGCAGGTCTGTTGACATAGGTCGCTTGTCATTGTGCTACATTGCAATAAAGCCTGACCTGGCACCTCTGTATCTACAAGGATCTATGGTCATGTTGGTTTCTTCAATCGTTAATGTTGACTCATTTTATCTCCTACACCCAGGGTACGTCTAGGCTCCAAATCACTGAGCTAACTGAGTTCTTACTAGAGATTTGAGCCAAAGGTAACCCCAAGTATTAACCAAAGGAACACCTCAGCTTAGGCTCACCAGATTAACTCAGTTGCTGCTAAAGATCCAATCCAGGCTCTAGATCTTTGGGCTAACTATGTCCCCAGGAGAGATGTGAGCCGGGGTAATCCTGAGGGAATATGCACACAGTGACTCACGCTCACAGCCAAATAGATATTCTTGTTGGATGCAGAACAACACAGAGATAAGAACACCTCTCACCCAGCGGACCACAGCGTGCAGCTTTGTAATACCAATTCTCCATTCCTGGGTCCCTGCTTTGCTGTGTGAACCTCCACTCCTGGGTGAGCTCACACCCAGCCTCATGCATGTAATCAATTTCTCACCTACTGGAGGAGCACTTTTAGGGCCACTCATGGGATAGACCCCCAACAAATACCCCAGGTACCAGATGAAACCATGGGAATAACCATCTTAGAGGGTTCAGTGTTACTTGTTGCACTCTGCAAGCCCATTTACATTTGTCCACCAATTTATGAAAGAAATTGATATGCACCAATTCTGTCTTTCCAATCAAGGTCTCCATGCACCCTCACTCCACATGCACTGCTTTAGATAAATCACATCTAAGTTTATTGACTACAGTATGATTTTAAGCTAGTATAACTCAGAATGATATAACTCCAAAAATTATTAAGTCAAAGAGTTAGTCACAATCAGACAAAAAATAAACTTTATTCTAAGCTGCACTTACTGCTGCATCAGCATTCAGCTGGCCACCAAGGCCAGCTAAATACATTTTGCAGCCAGATACTCCTTCTTTCCTGTGGATAAATTCTCAGTCTTTAGTGATCTTTAGAAGATAGATTCCAGAGGAAAGACCCAGACCAAGGTTCCGCTTTCTTTGAGCAAATTTCCTCGACACTCCCTGGCTACAGGTGATCATCCATGGCTGGCAATGGGTGTGATTCCTTCCACCTGAGTGCTCACAGGTGCTTAGGCCAGTCCATTGTTCCTGTATGCATTCCTCTGCTGGGTGTGGAAACAGAGGTTTGTGTTTGTCTGCAGCTATTCAAGGCATGTGAGACACACATTTGGGGACGTGGCATGTCAGTGTTTCATACCTGCACATATGAGACATTGCAGGAAACATGCTACTGTAACAGTAATGTTCAGTATGTCATGAGCATGCCAAAAACACCTTAGGATACTTGTGCTGCCTTAGATTCTGGACAGCTACACTGTGAGTATGACAATGAAGGATACACAGAGCACAGCACAAGGCTGTATGCGGGTGGCAGCCTGCCACAGTGTCAATATGGCATCTCCCAAATTCAGGCTTAATGACAGTAATGTGTGTACTCACTCTATCACTGCATGTGGGGTGAAGGAATGCTACTCCCCTGGCCCTCTAGCAGTTCCTAACATTGTTGGTTCTGAACCCCCAAAGTCTACAGCTTGTTCGTATGTAGCCTCTTGAGTTACGCGGGAATACTGCCCCCCATCTTTCTCCTTAAAAGGTGCTACTGGAGTACAATAATCATGCTAGGGCCCACAATGAGTCTTCTTGCAACTGATTTAGTCCACCCAACAAGGTCTTGTCATTCCCCTCCTGAGTCATGATCCATTCTGGCAGTACCTAGTTCTTTGTCCAGAGCCTTCCTGTAGTGTGTAGAGGGGGTCCAAAACTAAACTCAGTACTCCAAATGTCACCTCACCAGTGCCGAAGAGAGAAGAACAATCACTTCCCTCCATCTGCTGACAACGCTCCTACTAATACAGCTCAATATGTCATTTGTCTTCTTGGCAGGAAGGGCACAATGTTGACTCATATTTGGCTTCCTGTCCAATTTATTCATTTAATTTTCTTCAGAAATGTTGTGTAGCATGTCAGAATCTTCAGTCTGCAACAGTTTATGGGAGGCTTCCCTCCAAAGTGCAGGACTCTGCATTTGCCCTAGTGAATAACTTCAAATTATTTTGGAACAATTCTTCAATTTGTCTAGGTCACTCGGTATTCCATTCCCATCTGCAGAATATCTTCCACTCCCTCCAGGTTAGTGTTTCTGTTAGAATATGGGTACTTGGGCGTACCTGTAAAGGTTTGTATTCCTACACTATTTAAGTGTGGTCTTATTACTTAGCTAGTTACATAGGTATCAAAAGAAAGACTCATTCCTTTTGTGTTTGTCTACAGGCCTTCTCTCACTGTGACCATTTCAGGCTTTTGCCTAAGCAAACCAGGGGCAGCAGGCAGTTGTAAAAGAAGAAGCACATGGTTAGAGCCCTGCGCGGATACAAAAATGTGGAACCGCATCTGATCCGCATCTGCTCGGTGATAATATTAATCTGATCTGAAATCTGCATGCCAGGATTTAGCTCAATCTGTAACCACAGGTGCAACCGGACTTGGGCTCACATACAACTATTCAGACTTTGATTGGTTCATTCCCCACATGGGACCCACCCACTTTTTCTTTCTTGTTGTGGTTCGCATGCTGTGCTATCAATCAGATTTCTTTGCCCACCTATGAAATCTCTGATTGACAGCAATGGCTTGCCAACTGGAAGTCAGAAAAGGAAGAAGCGGACAGGGGAATGAGCCAATCAAAGGCCAGCTCTGAGTCTCCAGATCCCACCTTGGGACTCTGATTGGCTGGCAGATCACACTCTAGGATTGGCCAGAGCGCTTCCTGCCTCCCCTTGCACGCTGCTGCCGACAGATGGTGCAGTAGCTTGGGCAATGGAGACTGTGATAAGGTAATAGTAGAAGCTGCATCCATGAGTCGATCCGCAGCAATGGGTCTGCAGTTATCTGCACCCGCACCCGCGGATGTGGATACCTGTGGATCTGCAGCGGATACCCGTGGATTTGCAGGGCTCTACACATGGTCACATCCACACATTCCAAACAAATTACATTAAAACAAGGTAATACCAAGCTGTTTAGAACGATTTCTGTATGAAAATAAAGACCCTAGAATGCTTAAAAAAATCTTGGTTTAATGACATTCTGTCTGACTTTTCAACACTTGGTAACAATTGTGATTATAAGAATCAACAGTTTGTACTGTTTGGTCCTTATAGTGCCATTTGTTCTGATAACTTCTGTGTGGTTCTTTGATTGCTCCTCACTGTCTCAGAATTAATTGGAATCAGTTAAGGTGCTGTGGTAAGACTGATTATAGAATGAGGTTACAATGTGTCAGGAATGGTTCAAGAATCATCTTGTAATATTATTAAAGAAATGATTTGTTAAATTACATTAGAAAAGCTGAGGTAAACGAGGAAGTGTGCGGGGGGGTGAAATTTACTCTTTTAAGGAGTTGAGGGTCTGAATGGATGCTTGTGTGGAAAAGACCACAATTAATCAAACATATGGCCTGGTCTTGGACTCTGGTCTTCTAGTCCTCTCAGGGAAGGAGGAACTGAAAAGCCTTTGGAGGGTCCTAATTAGTCATCTGCAAACTTGCTGTTGGTGCATCGTCCCTATCTTGCAGATCATTAATCAAGAAGTTGAACAGAATTGACCCCAGCACCAACCACCGAGTCATTCCTCTTCTTACAATCTGTCTTTTAGACTTCAGGCAATAAATTACAAAATGTTGAATCAATGTTCTTGCCAGCTTTTTTTCCATCTTATAGTCCATTCATCCAACCAACTTGTTTTTATCTTGCTGAGTAGAATATTCTGGAAGACAGTATCAAAAGGTTTGCTAAGGTCAAGGTATAGCTTGTTCACCAATTTCATTTGTCATTTCATCACAGAAGTCATTCCATTTGGTCAGACATGATGTGTGCTTCATGACTCTGCGCTGCCTGTTTCTGATCACCTTCCTCTCCTTCAGTTGTCTCACAATGGGATCCTTGAAGCCTGACATATGGGAAAAACAGATAAAAGCATGTTTGGCTTCAGGGAGCCTGTTCTTTCCCCAATGAAAGGAGAGAATATTTCTTTAGAAGTAAGAAGTGAATGTAGACATCAGCCCCTCTGTATGTCCCTACATATCAAACAGATATGACATGGGTATTTTTAGGTTTTTAGGAGATTCAGGTGTTAAAGGTATCTGGGGAGATGTCATTAATTTAAACCATGGTAAGTTTTTTGACCTAATACAACATGAAATTCATATTATCAAAATAGTGCTAGATGGAATTACCGCTCTGATTCTTTAGTGCAGAACAGTGTTCACTGAAAGCTGCACGCACAACCCTCACTCTTTGGTGCATGTATTACCGCCTGCTGCACACTGCTGGCAGCCATGGCTCCTAGCCAGCCCAGAACACACTTTCTTCCAGCTGGCAGGTTGCTATGCTGTGGAGTTTAAAATCTCCTGCCCTGAGCATGCTCACATCATGAGATTGTAAACTCCCTGGTGCAGTGTCCTGCCGGCTGGAAGAATGCAAGCAGTGACAAGCATGCTCAGGGAGAGAGCAACTCTGGTGGCAAGGTAAGTGGCCTTGAGAGAGTCGTGAATGGGGAGCCAGGGGAAAAGGGGTCTGGGTGACTCAGAGAAGCTAGCCAGTGGGCGTAGGAAGGCACTTGGCTGGGGGCCTTGGAGAAGCTGCAATCTCACAGAGTGCACCTGAATTTCATCCAGTCTTCACCTCTGCCTAAAATATGTATTCAGGTTATTGGTTCGCACAGTTATCATAGCAATTTTATTTATAAAAAAGAGCAAAAGTTGCTGAAGACCTGTTTTACTGTGCAGCTGTCCTTGGTGGAAGCCATTGGAATAGGAACCTACCCCAAGACTAACACCTAATAGAAAACAGTGCAAGAAACCATGTATGACTAGAGATCACCCAAAACACATTTGCCTTCATACTTCACAACAGGGCCTGCTAGTATGAATACAGTCTGTCTGAAGCACAAGTGAGAAATGCAATTGGTTAGGCGGTCCCAATGCTGTTGAGGGCATGCAGTAGCTGAAACAGTCTGCCAGCAGTAACTGATTTTTTTTTCAAGTTCCAAAGGGGCAGCCATGTTACTCTAGTCCAGCCAAAAAAAAAAAAAAAAAAAAAGACAAGGAGTCCTGTTGCATGTAAAGACTACATCTGTTAGGGTATGTCTACACTTAAACTGTTAAATCAAACTGACTGAATTCACAATAATCAAGCCAAACTACTTATGATTCATTCAAATTCAATCAATTCGAACTAAAATGGTTAGCATAGGAAAACCAATTCGAACTAGTATGTCTATGAGCTGGACTTGCTACTTCGAATTGGATCAGGGGCATCATGAGGGGTGTGGCAACATGGCCCCCTATTAGGGAGATGTCACAACCCAGTCTTCTGCCCCACTCCAAGGCCTCTGACCCTGGAACAGGGAAAAGCATCCCCTGCCCAGCTCTAGCCACTCTGTGGCTAGAGCTGGGCAGGGGATGTTTTTCCGCATCTGGGGCTAAGAAGGCAGGAGCTGGGCAGGGGATGTTTTCCCCTGCCAGGGCTCCCTGGGGCCAGGGCACCCCCACTCCACCCCACAGGACAGTGGGGGTGGGGGAGAAGGGAATCCACCAGGACATTGTCAGCACATCTGAAGGAATCCCTTCTCCCCTGCAGGGCTGCGCTGTCAGCAGAGGGGGAATCCTTCCCCCTCCCAGGCTGCACTGTCAGCTTGGGGTAGGGGGAATCCATTGGCCTGGAGCTGTCAGTGGAGTGGAGGCAGGAAGAAGTGATTCCCCCAGATGTGCTGACAGCTCAGGGCCAAGGGATTCCCCCTACCCCAAGATGACAGTGCAGCCTTGGCTGGGGAGAAGGATTTCTCATGGCTTCTCTCCTGCTGGTCGCATACCACAAAGACACCCTGGTGCTCAGCTTCTCCTGAGCTGGAGCTGTGCTCAGGGAAGACATCCCTGCACGTGCCAACAGCCCTGCTGGCTGTGTGCCAGGGGGTCTGCCCACCGTACGGCTTCTCCTCATTTGGCTGTGTGTGGAAAAGACACCCCAGCATGCAGCGGCTCCTCCCCAGCTGGCCGCATGTGGGGAAGACACCCTCATGTGTGGATGCCCCTTTGCTGGACATGCACATCCAGTAGGGTCGCAGCTGCGCATGGGATTGTCTTCCCCATGCACGGCCAGCTGGGCAGGAGCTGCACGCAGGGATGTCTTCCCTGTGCACGGGCAGCCCAGGAGAAGGTGCGTGCTGGGGTGTCTCCCTGGGATGCAGAGCCATGTGCAGGGGTGTCTTCCCTCCACGTGGCCAGCTGGGGAGAAGCCACCTGTGGAGCTGTCTACCTTGCCCTTGGCCAGATCTACAGGAGCCGGGTGCCAGGGTACCTTCCCAACACCTGGCCAGCTCTGCAGGAGCTTGGCACCAGGTTGCTTTCCCTGGTGTGGCCAGCTCTGCAGAAACCCAGGTCTGGGGTCCCTGTCCCCAGCCAGGGGACAGAAACTCCATTGCCCCCCCCCCCAGCCCAGGCTGGTTGGGGGGATGGCACCTTTGGGGCTGCTGATCCCAGTTGCTAAAAGGCTATTCTTCCTTCCAGGGTGCCATGCCCCCTGGGAAGAAGGTCAACCCTTGTGAATTTGAGCAAACTTTAGTTCGAATTCATATGTCTACACAGCATCAGTTCGAACTAGAGGGTTCGAATTGACGATCATTTTGAAGCTATGGGAGGTTTTGTAACTTCGAAGGGGCCTCTCGTGAAATGTATATTTTTGTACAAGTTCAAATCCTGTGGTTTTCCCTGGATGATGATGATGGTGGTGGTGGTGGTGCTAGTGGTGGATCATGAGTGCATGGATTATTGTGAAGTTCCAAAGGGGTAGGCATGTTAGTTTAGTTTTACAAAACAGACACCGAGTCCTGTGGCAGTTTTAAAAACTAACAAATTTATTTATTGCATGAGCTTTTGTGGGAGAAAATCTCACTTCTTCAGATATTTTGAAGCTAGGGGAACCTACAGAATGGGAGGAAAACAAATGCAGGGAAGTGTATTTGATAGGATCAGGTCACACTGTAACAGAAAATCTAAGTATCTGACAAAGTGAGATTTTCTCCCATGAAAACTCATGATAGATAAATTTGTTAGTCTTAAAAGTGGCACCCTTCCTCTTGGCATTTGCTAAAAGTAAATTTAGGGTGGCTCTTAAGATATGTAAGGACATAAGCAATAGTAGGACTGCAGATTTCTGAGTGGGGAACACATTCTGTCTATGAATTTGTCTTCACCTTTAGGTGCTCTATTAGAAAAGTGAGGGAAAAAAATCAAGGAGTGCTGTGGCACTTAAAGACTAAGGGTATGTCTAGATACACTCTTAAATTTGACCTAATAAACATTAGGTCAAATTTAAAAATAGACCTGCCTACACAGGCTTCCCTTAGGTTGAACTGAGAGGTCACTTCTAAGTTATAAAACCTCCTATAACTTTGAAGTGGTCGTCAATTCGAACCCTCTGGTTCGAACTGATGCTATGTAGACATATAAATTCAAACTAAAGTTAGCTCGAATTCACAAGGGTTGACCTTCCTCCCAGGGTGCATGGTACCCTGGAAGGAAGAATAGCCCTTTAGCAACCGGGGCCAGCAACCCCAAAGGTGCCGCCTCCCCAGCCAGATTGGGTTGGGGGGGAATGGGGTGACCCCAGACCTTGGCTCCTACAGAGCTGGCCACACCAGGGAAAGCAACCTGGCACCAGGCTCCTGCGGAGCTGGCTGGGCACTGGCAAAGCACCCTGGCACCCAGCTCCTGTAAAGCTGGCCAAGAGCTATAGTCTCTAATGTGCCACAGAACTCTCACTTCTTTGAAAACCTTCTCTGCAGAACCTGCTTTATCATTTCATTAGGGTTGCGTGCAGTGTGCTTAGCATATATCAGTCTTTCTTCTCAATAAAAGATAGAAATCACTTAAGCCTGGTCTTGGCAGAACAGTGGGCAGTCGAACAGCTGAACAGATCCATTTAAGAAGAGCTATGAATAACGGACCACATCTTTTTTCTTTGTCTACATATTTTAAAGCCATTGGACCCAGATTCTGGTATGATCCTGAAGCGCTCAACCTCAAACAGTCTCCTTTGAGATAAGGCCTGGTTTAAAAAGAGATTATACAATAAACTATCTTGTGTGTATATGTGACACTTTGAAAGATGGTAGAGCTGCATCTATAAAATTTTTCTGCTTGCTTGGAAGGGTATTAGAGTAATTTCTTTGGTTATCATTAAATGTATATTTTTTGTACATGTTCAAATCCTATGATTTTCCCAGGATGATGACTTCCCCGGGAGGATGATGATGATGGACCATAAGTACATGGCATATTGTGAAGTTCCAAAAGGGGTAGCAATGTTAATCTAGTTCAGCAAAACAAACAGGAGTCCTCTGGCACTTTTAAAGACTAACAAATTTATTTATCACCTGAGCTTTTGTAGGAGAAAATCCCACTTTTTCAGATGTTTTGAAGATGGGGAAACCTACCAGATGGGAGGAAAATGAATGCAGGGAAGTGTAAGTCATAGGATCAGGTCCAATCTTCCCGCTAAGCTGATAATGCAGCTGAGCAAGTTATGGATGTGCTTGGGGACCTGGCAGGGAGTGGAGAGGGGGTGTCTGATATGGGTCAGGCAACTGGCGAGAAACTTGCTTAGCTACTCCATTACCTTAGAAGGAACACCAGTGCAGAAGTGGACAAACTATGCGGAACAGGAGCCTTTCTTCAACCTCCCACTCTATTTGGTCTTGGCCAGACAGTGGCCACTGCTCTCCTTTCCTGGCCCCACTCTTTCCCTGACTCTCACTCATCACATGGTCCCAGTGTCAACTCTAGTCAGAAATGAGGGTGCTTCTGCTTCCCAACCCTGCTCTTTCTCCAGTGGATGGGCCTAGCAGTGGCTGTCCTTCTCTTCCCCAGCTCTTCCTCTTTCTCTGGCCCCACCAAAATGTGTGACCCTTGCTTCTAAAGATGTGGCCCTCAAGCCAAAAAGTTTGCCCACCCCTGTCTTAGTGAGAGCCCTATGTATTTGCAGATTGTTCATGGGTCCCCTGTCATCTTCCAGACCTCTCTGTCTGCTAGCTATTCCTCCAACCCAGGCATTGATAGAGTATCAGACTCTATAGAGATCTAGCCATTATCTCTGGTTTTCTTATTAATTGACTATAATGTCAGCATGGAATCAAGGAGTTCTCCTCTCCTTGTGGGAAGGTCACTTAATTATTGTTTACTTGTACCAATGGATAGAAAACAGAAGTACAGAAAGGTTAAGAGAGACACTGGCTGGTATCTCTCCCCTCTGGAGAAGGAAGTCCATGGGGACTGTCCAGAACTATATTAGAAAGCAGCTTGCATCCTGTCCTGGGCATTTCCCCTATGTCGGCTCTTGGCATCGGTTGCTGTTGCGGATGCTGGTGTGACAGAGGCATGCGACAAGGCTACCAGAGACAAATTCACAGAGAAGACACTTAGATCTCAGAATCGCAGGTACCCCACTGCTTGTTCTTCCTGAGATTTACTCTAAATACACTGGGCTATAATTTGAATCCATTTCCACTTCTTCTGGTCTCTGTGGCAAGGGAGATCTACTTTTCTTCAACATTTTTATTGCAGTCTTGCAAGTTTCTGAAGGCTGCCATCATGTCCTTCCTCAATCTCCTTTTCCTAACTAAGCATATCAAGTTCCTTCAGGTTTTGCTCCTATCCTATGACTTCTATTCTATCCTCCTAAGCCAATGTTCCCCCTAAGCCGATCATGCAGCTGAGCAAGTTATGGTATTGTCTGAGCAGCAATTTATTAGGCCTAGGTGACATTTTTTTGGTGCTGAAAGTATCAGCATGACGAAGTGCCTTAATTCAAAAGAAATTCATAGATGTCTTTTCATTCAATTTCAATAAAAATGTTAAATTGAAGTACTATAGTTTTATTAATTTACTAAACAAATGTGAGAGAATGACACTTGCTGCCTATCTAGCCTCTACCATCATCTACACTGCTCAGTTTTTGTTGCCTGTCTTTGTCAGATTTCCAGAATACATAAACAGACAAAGTGGGATTTTCTCCCATGAAAGCTCATGCAAAAAATAAATCTGTTAGTCTTTAAGTGCCACACGACTCCTTGTTTTAACATATATAGAGTCAAGGTTAACCTTGAATCCAGCAGTTAGGTATGATTTGATGTGCATTATCATGTCTTGATGAGAAATTTCCAACCTGTTACAAGACTGTATCTATATTACTTATTAGACTGAAGCCTCACTCAACATCTGTACTAGATGCTTGAAATGTACCACATGCGTCAACCAGCTGGGCCAGGAATGTGAACCTATCATCTGTCAGTGTATTAGTGACAATGTCTAAGAACATTTGTAGCGTATCAGCCTTTAGCTTAAAATTTAGCCTCACATTTCTGGAATCAATGATCAAGCTCCTTTAAATGAATGGAGTATAATAAACTAAGAGAAAACACAAATGGAGGGCTAGATTCTTAATTCCACTGAAGCTTCTTTTAACACTCTGGGGCTGTGTTCACACAGCCCTCTTATTTTGAAACAACAGGGGTTGTTTCGAAATAAGATTTAGGCTGTTCACACTACGCACGGTTGTTTCAAAACAATGGAAGCCGTTGTTTCGAAACAACCACGTTGTTTCGAAACAAGTTAAACCTAGTCCGTGGGTGAAACAATGTTGTTTCGCCATGGTTGTTTCGAAACAACGCCATGTGAACGTGTTGTTTTGGAACAAGATGTTCCAAAACAACAGTTCACGGCGTGCCCCCTCAGCACCCTGCCCAGGAGACACCCCTCAGCACCCTAGCCAGGGTGCTGAGGGGTGTCCCCTGGCCAGCGCCTGCACACCCGGGCTGCAGGCACCGGTGGGGTTCAGCGCTGCCTGAACCCCACTGGTGCCTGCAGCCCCCTGCCGAAGTGAAATAGCAAGTTCACTGTTTGAACCTGCTATTTCGTTTCCCGCCTTTTCCCTTATTTCGAATTAACATTTTGTTAATTCGAAATAAGGTGTTTCGAAATAAGCGTTATTTCGATATACGGTTGTTGCGAAACAACCATATCAAAATAACTGGCTGTGTGAGAACACAGCCTGGCAGTGCAAAAGGGCCTTAAAATGGGTCTCATTTAGGTCTTGTCTGATTTGCTGTTGCAGTATGACCTGATCCCATGTCTTAAACTCCCCTGCATTTATTTTCACCCTATTCTGTAAATTCTCCCTCTTCAACGTGTCTGATGAAGTGGGATATTCTCCCACAAAAGCCCATGCAATAAATAAATCTGTTAGTCTTGAAGTGCCTCAAGACTCCTTGCTATTTTTGCTTTACTAGACTAACATGGCTGCCCCTTTGGAATTTAAAGCCCTGTTATGCTGCCCAACTGAAGTAAAAAGGGTCCAAAGTGGGTCAGGCCCTAAATGTCTAAAACGTAGATTGAAGTTAAGTAGGTAGTTTCAGATTTGATCATGTTGAGGGAATTGTATTTAATATCTAGCTATCAACATTAAAAATACACTTATTCTGCCCCCAGTAAACATATTAAATTACCATGTGTTGCAAATCACAATCACTAGGTAGCAACCACTTCCCAGATTCCCTCAGGGCAACACCTTAAATAAAGTTATCTGAGAAATTCAGAACTTTTAAAGGTGGCAACAGCAGAAAATGTGTTTCAAGACAGTTTCTCACAGCATCAGATCTCTGTGACCAGGGCCATTTTTTGTGCCTAAAGGATTTGCATCAAACAGCTTAGAGTCTTTTACATTATCATGCCCAGTCATACCTCTCAAAAACTAAATATGGGACAACAATCCCCTAAGTGAATGGCAAAAAATTAATTAGGCATACAGGAAACTTTAAACATTGTGAGTATCTTCCTTTAATATAAAGTGTCTCTAACATCTCAGTTTTGGAGTTTATGGGTTTTTTTATCCAAATCATTTTCAACAATAAAAGGGAGGCTCTAATTTGTATGCCTGGAATGTAAATACTCTCAGAACTAAAATAAGCAAAATGAGATACAACTGAGATATGTGTGTCTGGTAGTGGAATATAATAAAGGTAGTTTAATAATTTTAAATTTTTGACAGTTAAAGCAAACCTAACCAAAGCTGCAAGAAACAAGAGTATATATGGATTTGTGAAAGAAAATGATTAATTTTCTAACAAATTATTGGGGAAATAGAAATACAAAGGCTATTTTTTTTAATTATTGCAATGCTGGCAATATTTTTTTCCTTCTGCCTTAAATGACGTTTTATTCTTTCAGTTTTTCATTTCATTTTCCTAATCATTAGGATTTGTTTCCTTCCACCATAGGAGTCTATACAAAGTTACATTGTAAAGCCCCACCATGACAAACTGATTGCATTAGAATCTCTCACAGAAAAGAAAATGAATCTGAAATTAATCCAACTTGTTTTTGCTTATTTTAAAGGATCACCTTTCTTTCAGGAACGTTTGTATATTCAAGCCTTTTAGCAAGTGAAAAGCAAAGCATTCACCCTTGATAGAGATGCTAAACAGCTCAATACAATTTTGCTTAGGTCTTTCAAGCTAAGTACCCTCCTCCAGCTCCAGCCTGGCTCTGGGCTCTTTTCCCTGCAGCCCAGCTCCCATCCCCTGCCCCTGCGTACCTGCGGCCACTACAAGACTGCTTCTGGGAGCCCCATGACTTAGGCTTGCCCATCTCTCAGGGCCCCCCCTCTTGCCCAGGCTCAGGGCTGCTTACCTCCTGGGGCCCACACAGGCTGCAAAGATGCCACCACCCCTGCAGTAGCAGCCTGGTGCAGAGGAGAGGGAGAGATTTAAATTTCCCTCCCCGTCTGCTCCTTCCCTGGCTACATGCAGCAGGGGGCAGGGGCCGTCAGCTCTCACTGCTCCTGGCAGGCAAGCTGTGCTGCTGCCGGAGCTGAGACGGCACCGACACACAGGGCTCCTCCGGGCTGGGGAGAGGCAAGGCTGCCTGCCCTGTGCTGTCGGACGTGCTGCCTGCGCTAGTGAGTGGGGGCCACTGCGCACCCGCCCACCAGCGCAGCTTACAGGGAACATTGTCCTAAGCATATTTGTCACGTGTTGCTGGCTCCATCCCAGTTTTTTCCACATCCTTTCTATACACTGGTAATGAAAAGAGGATTAAGAACACAACTGAGGTCTAACCACTGCCAAGTTGCAGTTAGGGAGGTCGAGGCTGGATATTAGAAAGAACTTTTTTACTAGGCGAGTGGTGAAGCATTGGAATGAGCTGCCGAGGGAGGTGGTGGAGTCTCCATCTTTGGAGGTGTTTAAGGCCCGGCTGGACAAAACCATGACTGGGATGGTTTAGTGGGAGTGGTCCTGCCTCTGGCAAGGGGTTGGACTAGATGACCTATGAGGTCCCTTCCAACCCTAGGTTTCTATGATTCTATGATTCTATGATAAGTAACACAGGATTATCAAGTTCTGAGAGTGGCATGGTATTCCTCTATTCATGCAATCTAAACTTGCAATTTCTCTTTTTATGTAATAGCAAAGAAATTCACACAACTGAGAGCTGTACCTATATGAACTGAACCTGCACTCTAGATGGTATGAAGTTAATAGAAATCTTCCGTTCACATGACTACCACTTCTCAGGGAGCTACACTGATGGGAGAATCAGTCGAGTCATCGCAGGAGGTGCCCATGCTAAAGTGCTGTAGTGGAGTTGTTCTAGCAGTTTCAGTGTAGAGAAGCCTTCAGGCATATTTCACAGCAAAAAATCCAGTCATGATGTGAACACATGGAGATGTGCAGAACCCATCACGTCCCTTCGGCTTTGTTCCAACTCATTAATCATCCTCTGTTTTAAACATTTGGTCCTTTTTTTTCAACTTCCATCCACCCACTTTCAGCCTGCAGCCAAAGGGTCTTGATCAGCCTTTTCCCACTTCATTTAAGAGACTCCCCATGACAGTACTTCTTTAATTGTCTCCTCTTGATTCTCATTTTGGTGAGTAAAATAGATTAAGCTCTCTGTCTCTGTCTGTAAAACATTTTAGCCAGTCCCTGAATCATTCTTGCGGTTCCTTTCCACACCCTCTGCAATTTGTCAATATCCTCTCTGAAATGTGGACACAACATTTCAGTGTTTTTTTCCCCATAAGTTTCACATACAGAAATAAAACCTTCACTGCTCCCTTTCTTACATTGAAGGGTCACATTAGCTCTTTCTGATACAGAATCACATTAGGTGCTCACAGTGGGTATGTCTACACTGTGTGTTTAAGTTGACTTAAGAGCCCTTAAGTTGACTTAAACAAAGCCCTGTCTACATTGCAGGGCAATATAATCAACTTTAGCATTAGTTAAAGTTGACTTTATAACTCCAATTTATAAAGTCGACTTTACAGTTAAGTTGACTTTACGAAGTCGACTTAAGGCAATGTGGAGGGGGAGTTGCCTTAAGTTGACTTCACTGGCCTCCCAACCACAGAAAACATGGGGCTGGGGGCTGGCTAGAAGGCACAACACAGCTGGGAGCATTCCCAGCTGTGTGCAACCCAGCCAAACTCCCTGTGTTCCCCAGTTGATCCGGCATCACCCCCATTCTGAGCTGGACAGGGCATCACAACCTGACCAGGCATTTCCCCAGGTCTCAGCCCAACCCCAGCATCTCAGCCGGACGCCAGCATCTCCCCCCATTGCAGCCAGACCTCAGCACCTCAGCCCGATCTGGCACTTGAGTGCAACCCGGCATCTCTCCCTGCTCCTTAGCCTGAACCAGCATCTGAGTGCGACCCCAGCATCTTCCCCGTTCTCATGCCTACCCTGCCTGCCTCGTTCCTTCTCTGCCCAAACCTGTGTGTCTCCCCCTTCTCTGCCCAAACACCTCTGTCTCCTCCTTGCCCTTTTCAGCCTGACCCTGTCTGTCTCTCCCCCTCTCCTTCCAACCCCATGTGTCTCCCCTTCTCAGAGGACCCCCCCCCATATTGTTGTAAAAAAATATGGAGTCTGGAGGACTGTTTAAGACTAACAAATTTATTTATTGTATGAACTTTCATGGGAGAAAAATCCCACTTCATCAGACAGTTTGAAGATGGGGGAATTTACAGAATGGTAGGAAATAAATGCAGGGGAGTGTAAGGCATAGGATCAGTTCATACTCTAACAGCAAATCAAAGCAGTTGTTAAGATTCAAACACTGGGAAATATCACATGGAAAGAAAGAAAGAAATTTGCTATTTCTTTTAGATTAGATTGTGTGAAAGCAGGATTAAATCCTGACTATGGATTTTTTCCCCCATTATAACAGGTGATTTGACTTAATAAGTCTTAATAACATCTGCGCCCGGCCTCTGCAATGGCAGTTGCCCTGCGGCACCTGGTCCAGAGCCGAATGAGTCTGGGCAACAGAGGGGAGATGTGGAGTGCTGCGCTGGCACATTGCTGGGCTACGTCAGGCTCCCTGACCTCCCTGGGCTCCCTGTTGCCCCACACAGTATGGAGGGTGGTGTGGTCACTCACTGCCTGTAGTAAAGGGGTGGCTTGAAGAGAGGGGCACCTCTGCTGTGGTGCAGTGTGGGCCAGGTACACACAATGCACCACTCCTAGGGCGACCTAGCAGCTGCCAGTGTGGACATGGGCAGTCTCCTGGCATTTTGAATGTGGATGTGCTAAGCCGGCATAATAAAGTCTACTTTAAGCAGATTTTATTCAGCCAGCTTAACCAATCCCTGTAGTGTAGATGTAGCCAGTGAGTTAATTGTCCACCACAACCCTTAAGGTCTTTTCAGGGTTACTGATTTCCATTATACACTCTCTGATTCTCTAGGCTGGGCCTCCATTCCCTCTTTCTAGATGATAGTTTGACATTTGGCTATAATTTTAAAAGAATGGAATTAAATTGTTTGAAAGGGCCCAGCTCAGGGGGAAAAAAAAATCAAGATCCATCTTTACATCTCCCCAGTCCTCAGCATTTCTAAACCTCTTTGAAGCTTTGTATCATCTACAATTGTCATTAGATGTTTTATATTTACCTCCAGATCACAGATGTAAATGTGGAATAGCATCAGGCCTAGAACTGATCCCTGCAGAACAGCAGTAGGTACACCCCATTCACTGACAATGGCCCATTTAAAACTACTTTCTAAGATCTGCCCAGTAACATTTTTAGTCTATTTAATCTCTTTTGCTCTTGTCTAATGTTAATATTTTATCTGAATGCTTTGATCTATGAAATGAAATGGCTCACAGAAATCAAAGTCACTTGAGTCTCTTCAGGTCACCTGATCAAACAAACTAGACTCTCATGAAAGGATGAAAACAGGTTTATTTGACAAGGACAGTTACTCATAAGGCATGGTGACAGGCTTTCTCCCTATGTTTTTCCCCCCATTTCACTTTAATGTCATACAATATTTTTCATTTATTTCCCCAGTATTGATATCAGACTAATCACCACATTGTTATCTTTATCATCCCGTTCACCTTTTGAAACATTTGAAATCTATTTGCACTCTTTCAGACTTCTGGAATGTCCTCCATATTTAAAGATTTATTAAATATTTACCTGAAAAGGCCAGAAAATCTCCTCAGCCACCTCTTTCACTCACTCTTGCAACTTTTGGGGGGTTGTTCATTAAAGAGGTTTCTTCCCTAGAAAACACTGTTTTAACATACTTCAGGATTGTTAATGGGCTGGAAAGTTTTCATAACCTCATGTGGTATTAGTATATTGTAGTGACTATTCCACATAAGTAGCAGAAATATATACTGTACTCATCTACCTTTTCTGCAACATTAACAAGTTATTCTTCCTCTGGTAATTGACCCACATGATTGCTTTTCTTCTTGTTCTTCTGTATCACATGGCCCTTACTTATAACACAAATGAAGAATCTCATGGCAACTTAAGAGACCAACAATTTTATTTATGTTTCAGCCATATGAAGAGCTGATGTAAAGAAAGTGACTGTGAGAAGCCTGATATCATAACATTATGTCAAAAAGGTGTCAAGGGGTGAAATCATTTAATAAAATTATTAGAAGATTAATTTCAAATCCTCCAAATGCACTAGAGGTCTATTTTTCACTAGAGTTCATTAAACAAAGGGTACAGGTTGTGCCACAATGATTGCTGTGGATCCAGAAAATGAAAGTACTTTTTTTACCTAGAGATTATCCACACCACAGTAGAACCAACAGATTTTATATTACAACATTATTAAATTTACTTTAAATGATAAAAGGCGATGTGCTTCCCCCTGAGATTAACCATAACTTTTTGATTAGCACATCATTTTAACACTGTCTGTCCATCCAGGTATTCACACTGTGATCATCACTCTAAATCTAAGACACATAAGTGAATGCAGGGGAAGGAACCTAGAGTGCACACAGAAGACACTGTTCTACCTCCGAGTTTGACGCGTTCTCACTTACGCCATGTCAGATTCCAACACAACCCACTTCACCAACCCCTCCTCTTTCATCCTTCTGGGTGTTCCTGGCCTGGAGGTGATGCACGTCTGGATCTCCATCCCTTTCTGTGCCATGTATGCCATAGCCATCTTGGGGAATTTCAACATCTTGTTAATTGTGAAAATGGAGTCCACCCTCCATACACCTATGTACTATTTCCTCTGCATGCTGGCTGTCACCGACCTGATCTTGTCTACATCCACCCTGCCCAAAATGCTGAGCATCTTCTGGTTTAATTCCAGGGAGATCAATTTCAGTGCCTGCCTCACACAAATGTACTTCATTCACAGCTTTGCAGGAATGGAATCTGGGATCTTGGCGGCCCTGGCGTTTGATCGTTATGTGGCCATATGTGATCCCCTGAGACATTCCATCATCCTGACAAATCCCATGATAGCCAAGATTGGAGTGACCATATTGTTGCGGGGCAGTCTGCTCCTGTTGCCTTTTCCCTTCCTGGCAAGAAGATGGCCCTACTGCAGAACAAATGTCATCACCCACACATACTGCGAGCACTTAGCTGTGGTGAAACTGGCCTGTACTGACACCCACATCAGCAACTACTATGGCCTTTTGGTGAGATTCTTAATCACTGGGCCGGATGTGTTTTTTATCAGCTTCTCCTATATTCAGATCCTGAAGGCCATCTTCCATCTTCCCACAAAGGAGGGCAGGCTGAAGACTTTTGGTACCTGCAGCTCCCACCTCTGCGTCATCTTATCCTTCTATATCCCAGGTCTCTTCTCTGCCCTCACACACCGACTTGGACACAATGTGCCTCTGCACTTCCACATCATCACTGCCAACATGTACCTCCTCGTGCCTCCTATGCTGAATCCCATCATCTATGGGGTGAGGACCAAACAGATCCGGGAAAGGCTGCTCCAGCTCTTTACTCCTAAAGGGATGTAATGTTTTCTAATGGCACCTTGATTGTCAAACCAAGTTCCATGAAGAACTGGCTGGTGACATGTTCATGGCCCCTCCTTAATATATCACTTAAACTGTGGTGAAGGAGACATTAGAATTTACCCTACCCTTTACAAACATCATGACTGAGAACTCAGAGAGACGAAAGGATCAGGTAAGGATGGTGAAGCAGGGACAAAGGAAGCAGAAGGGACTGTTTGGTTAGGGTTACCAGATACCAAAGCATGAAAAGGAGGACAGAGGAGTACAAAAAGTAGGACATTGGAGGACACATAAACATCTGGGGCTCTGCCAAGGCCCCCTTCATCCACCCAGCCACTGCCGCCCCCCAAATGTTTGCCCCATTGATCATCCAACTCCAGACAAATCTGTCTAGCCCCTAGTTACTGTGTGAGATGAATGGGAAGAACAGCAGCTCAGGAATATCAAATGAATGGCTTAAGTATTTTTCATTTTCACATTAAAGTATCCATAAAGCCAGCCACTTTAAGGCATCACAAAATTAAGTATTTAATATTTATATCAAGGTGCAAGGAGAATCACACTGCAGAACTCTTATCCAGGTTGATATTTTTACATTATGAGTTGCAAATGGAAGCAAACCTCCAATAAATTTAATGTAGTAATTATGGACAAGATTAAAATCAGTTTTAAGACAGTAAGTTCTTCAAAGAATTCACTCTCACTGTTTGACACATGGAGGGGCAGGCCCTTGACTCCATGAAGTCTAGCTGAATTTGAGGTGTTGGCTTCTAAAGGAAAAGTAATCTCTGTTGGCAGCATTCTCCCCAGCACATGAAATTAGGGGGTACAGGGGGAGATTTGGGGGGTGTAGGGGGTGCTGACTGATTTGGTATAATACTGTTACTAGCTTGACAACTGGGGGGGTGCAGGAGGGGTGTACGGAACTCCCCATCTAGCCTCAGTTTTGAGCTTCACTGGGCAGTATTAAAAAAAAAAAAACATCACAGACAAGCTGTTTAAGTTTTACATCCACAGGCAAGGAGAAATCAGAAGTGAGAGCTGCTGTTTTTTCTGTGCAGACCTGCCTGAAATCAATGTTCCCTGTAAGCTGCGCTGGCGCACTGCAGTGTAGCCCGCCGCAGCTAAGTCTCTCCATAGAGCTCCTCTGTAGCTGGGAGTTTTCAAAACTCCCGCCCAGAGAAGCTTTAACGGAGCATGCCCAGAAAATCTGAGCATGCTCCGTAGAGCTTCTCTGGCCCAGGAGTTATGGCTGGGCTGTCGGGCTCCAGTCCAGCCCCAACTTAAGGTAAGTTTGTGGGGGCTGGGAGGCCCATTGGGAGTGGGGGGGGTGAGCGGGAGCGGGGGGGGCGAGTGGGACCAGGGGGCGATGCCGGGAGCAGGGGGCCTGTAAGGAGCGGGGGGGCAATGCCGGGAGCAGGGGGCCTGTCAGGAGTGGGTGAGCGATGCCGGGAGCAGGGGGGGGCTGCAGGAGCAGGGGAGGTGATGCGGGGAGCAGGGGGGCGATGCCAGGAGTGGGGGGGGTGAGTGGGAGCAGGGGGGTAAGTGGGAGTGGGGGGGGCTGCGCAGCGAGCAACAAGAGTTGCTCAGCTGCCCTCTCCCCTTAGAGGGAACATTGCACTGAAACAAACTTTTACATAAAATGCAAATTTCTAGACATAATATCGTACTATGTCCACCATAAACCACTGATGGAGATATATTTCTTTTATGACAGTTGACATTTTCTCTTTGCTTTTATGTGAAATACATGTCAAATGGGGGGGGGGTGTAGAATTAGATGTTTTTGACTATCAAATACTCCACACTAGACAACAGCACCTATTCTTAGATGCCATGATCAGTTTTTTTCCTAAATATACCAAAAGAAACACTGTCCCTAAAAGAAAATAAAAATACGTATAGAATATATAAGCAAAAGGCAAAACCAAGCTGCTTGTTTTCTATGATTTGATAAACTACTAACAAAGGGACAAATACTGAAATCCTTGCTCAGTCAAATTTCTCACTGACTTCATTTAAACTAAAGGATCTGGTCCAGCTCAGCACCTACTTTAGCATGATAATACTTACACATTGGTGCATCTTAATAAAATTTAAGGATACATCTATAGTGGTCTAATCTAATCTCAGAAAGGAGAAGCAAATTGAGAAAAGGAGAATCATATGCATTCAAACCTCCTCACAATCCCAAGTGAACTTTCCTTGACCTATAAACAGAAGATTTGTTACAAAAAGCCAATCCCCATTAGAAAGAATAAAGATCTGGCTTAGCTGAGCCATTAGAGAAAGAAACCTCCCCAGAAACTTTAAGCCAAGCAAAGCAGAAAGCGAAGAAGCAGCGACAGGGCACCACAGAGACCCCATCAAGCTGTAGAAAAGCCCCAGCCCCAGCCCCTCCGAAAAATAAGATTAAGCCTTCCCCAAAATCCAGAGGATGGGAGGTGAGCAGACCTGAGCTGGAGCCTCAAAAGAAGCCAGGAGTGAGGAGTGGAAGCAAGGAGGCAAAGCGAAACCATGTCCGGGCTGCAGCCAGCCCCGCCCCTGGCCAGCCAGCCCTCTTCACTGCCCATTGACATGCAGGGGCCAGCAAGGGAGCATCTCCAAATTCCCAACCCCACCAGGCGCTGCAGCTGCTGGGCTGAGCAGCAGGGGAACACGCTTGGGAGCTGCAGGCTGGTGCACCCTTGTATTTTTACAGTGCTGTCCCAGGCATCTGGCAAAAAGCCGGACAAATTGCACTTTTTCTGAAATGCCTGGAGGATGGAGGACAGCAGGGCAAAAAGGAGGACATGTCCTCCTTTTCCCGGACATCTGGTAATCCTATGTTTGGGTGCAGGGCTAAGGCTGCAACAGAGGAACGGACTCCAGCGGCAGAGACAGCCATGAATTGGACGAAGTGAATTCTAAAAACCATTGTGAGCTCAGACCTAAGTGGCAAGAAAACCCAGCATGGTGATGACACTGAAGGAGGGAAGAACCTGCTGGTGCTGTATTATTTTAACTTGATCAAGTGTTTCTTCTGCTGTTTTATATAGATACGTAGACCTGCATCCTAAGTCTCCTCTGCAGGCTTTGTGTTTCTCTCCTGCTCCAGTTTTTTCTGTCTTTCCGAGTTATCCAACCACTGTGCACAGTGTCTCTGATCCACACATCCTATAGTCCACACAGCTTTAGATAAAACAAACACTAGTTTACTGATTAGGATATGATTTTACATGAGTATATAGGAAATCAATGCACAATCATTTAATAAAGGAGTCAGAAGTTACCACAAGTAACTTAAAGATGTAAAACACATGCTAAACTGAAAACACTACCACAGTTATGCTCATCTCACCACTCAAGTCTGCCTGTGATTGCTTGCAGCCATCTTTTCCAATTTCAAGGCAGGACCCAATCCTTCTGGTAGATATTTCACGATCATAGAATCATAGGGTTGGAAGGGACTTCATGAGGTCATCTAGTCCAACCCCGTGCCAAAAAAAGCAGGACCACTCCCACTAGATTATCCCAGCTAGGGTTTTGTCCAGCTGGGCCTTGAACACCTCCAGAGATGGAGATTCCACCACCTCCCTAGGTAGCCAATTCCAATGCTTTACTACCCTCCTAGTAAGAAAGTTTTTCCTAAAATCCAGCCTTGACCTTCCCAGCTGCAACTTGAAACTATTGCTCCTTGTTCTATCCTCTGTTACTGCTGAGAACAGATTAGCTCCATCCTCCTTGGAGCATCCCTTCAGGTAGTTGAAGGTTGCTATCAAATGCCCCCTCAGTCTTCTCTTCTGGAGGCTAAATAAGCCTAGTTCCTTCAGCCTTTCTTCATAGGGCTTGTGCTCCAGCCCCCCTGATCATTTTTGTTGCCCCCCGCTGGATTCTTTCTAATTTGTCCACGTCCTTTTTGTAGTGGGGAGCCCAACCAATACTTCCCTAACTTGCTGACGAGAATGCTGTGGGAAACTGTATCAAAAGCCTTGCTAAAGTCGAGGTATATCACATCAACAGCTCTTCCTGCATCCACAAATCTAGTCATCTCATCATAGAAGGCAATGAGGTTGGTCAGGCATGATTTACCCTTGCTAATCCATGCTGACTGTTCCTGATAACTCTATTTTCCTCCAGGTGTTTCAGGATGGATTCTTTGAGAATCTGCTCCGTGATTTTTCCAGGGATTGAGGTGAGGCTGACAGGTTTGTAATTCTCTGGATCCTCCTTTTTGCCTTTCTTGAAGATAGGCACTATATTTGCTTTTTTCCAGTCCTCCGGCACCTCCCCTGTTTGCCACAAGTTTTCAAAGATGATGACCAGCAGTACTGCTACCTCATCAGCCAACTCCCTCAGCACCATCGGATGCAGGTTGTCCGGCCCCATGGACTTGTGCACATCCAGGTACTTTAGGTAGTCCCTAACCTGACCTTCTGTCACCAAGGGCCTCTCTTCTTCTCTTCAATCTGCCATACCCACTGTAGTGGGCTGGAAGCTGGTCCTCCCTGTGAAAACTGAAGTAAAAAAAGCATTGAAGACTTCAGCCATTTCCTCATCCTTCATCACGAGGATACCTGCGCTATTCAGTAAGGGACCTACACCAGCCCTGCTCCTCTTCTTGTTATTGATATACTTGTAGAATTCCTTCCTGTTATCCTTCACATCCCTTGCTAGCAGCAACTGCAATTGTCCTTTGGCCTTTCTGATTTTATCCCTGCAGTCCCGAGCAATATCTTTATATGCCTCCTTAGTCATCTTTCCAAACTTCCACTTCCTGTAAGCTTCCTTTTTATGCTTTAGCTCAGTGCAGAGTTCTCTGTTAATCCACACTGGGTGCCTTCCGCATTTGCTGTTCTTCCTGCTCATTGGAATGGTATCTTCCTGTGCCCTTAGCAGAGTTTCTTTAAAATGCAACACCTTTCCCCTTCAGATCATCCTCCCAAAGGATCTTGCCCATCAGTTCCCTGAGGGAGCCAAAATCTACTTTTCTGAAGTCCAGGGTCTGGACTTCTTTCGTTTTTCCCATTAATCAGCATCTTTAACTCTATCATCTCATGGTCACTGCTGCCCAGGCTGCCATTCACTTCTACGTCGCCAATCAATTCTTCTCTGTTTGTGAGCAGCAGGTCAAGAGGTGCAAGGCCCCTAGTTGGTATCTCCAGCATTTGTACCAGGAAGTTGTCCGCAACACTCTCCAAAAACTCCCTGAATTGCCTGTGCACTGCTGTATTGGCCTCCCAGCAGATGTCAGGGTAATTGAAGTCCCCCATGAGAACCAGGGCCTGTGACTTGGAAACTTCTGCCAGTTCTCCATAGAATGCCTCATCCACATCCTCCTTCTGGTCTGGAGGTCTACGGTAGACACCCACCACAACATCCCCCTTGTTGCCTTCTCCTCTAAGCTTAACCCACAGATTTTCAGCTGGCTCGGTTCCACTTCCATAATGGAGCTCTGAGCAGTCATAGAGCTCTTTTACATATAATGCTACTCCTCCCCCTCTTCTTCCCTGCCTGTGCTTCTTGCACAACTTATACTCATCCATGGCAGAGATCCATTCATGCAAGCTATCCCACCATGTCTCTGTTATTCCAATTGTATCATAGTTCCTTGTCTGCACCAGTACTACCAATTCTTCCTGCTTGTTTCCCAGGCTCCTCGCATTTGTGTACAGACACCTAAGATACCAAGCAGATTGCCCTACTTTCCCAAGTCGATTTTCAGTTCTATTACATCTACCTCCTTGTATTTTCTCCCGGGATTGTCTTCCTGCACCTGCCTCAGGTATTAAAGCTTCATTAGAATATATAACATAATTATTTGACCCCCCCCCATGTTCCAACTACCTTCTCTTTTATCCCTGGTGTTACAGTCCGCGTTGCCCCCAAGTTCCATCCCTTCCCCCAGGTCTCCCACATTGTCACTTACCAGTGGGCTTTGGTCTCCTTCCCCCTTCAAACCTAGTTTAAAGCCCTCCTCACTAGGTCAGCCAGTCAACATCCAAATATACTCTTCCTCTTCCTTGACAGATGGAGTCCATCTCTGCCTAGCAGTCCTTCTTACTGGAACAGCATTCCATGGTCAAGGAAGCCAAAGCCCTCCTGACAACACCATCTTTGCAGCCAGGCTTTCACCTCCAGGATGCATCAGTCCCTGCTCAGGCCCCTACCCTTGACTGGAAGGATCGAGGAGAACACCACCTGTGCTCCAAACTCCTTCACCCACACTCCCAGAGCCCTGTAGTCACCTTTGATCTGCCGAGGATCACTGCTCGCAGCATCATTGGTTCCCACATGGATGAGAAGCATGGGGTAGAAGTCAGAGGGGCAGATGATTCTCGACAATCCCTCCATAATGTCTTGGATGTGGGCACCTGGCAGGCAGTATACCTCCTGCAAGGCCTTGTCAGGGTGACAGATGGGTGCCTCTGTTCCCCTCAGAAGTGAGTCCCCAACCACCACAACCCTCCGTTTCCTCCTAGCTGTGGTGGCTGTGATCCTCCCAGGCTTGGGGCTGCATGGCGTCTCTTGTTCCACCTCATCCATCATCTCTGGTGCTGCATAATGGTTCTTCACCACAATGGAGGGAGGGATGGGAGCAGGGGTGGAGCACTGTCTGCTGTCAGAGGTAACCAGCTGCCAGTGTCCTCCCTCTACCATAGGTATACCATCCTTCTTCAGTGGTGCGGCAGTAGTCTTTGGTGCCTGGAGAGTGTCCTCCTCCTTACATGTCTCCTCAGGATTGCTATCGAGGAACTTCTCCAGGGCATGGATACTCCTGAGCCTAGACGCCTCCTCCTGTAACTCTCCTACCTGCCTCCTGAGAGATTCCACCAGAAGACACCTGTCACATTGATTCATCTCCCCAGCCTGATCATCAGAGACAGGGAACTACAGGCTGCAGTCCCTGCAAGTCCAAACCAGGATCTGGGTAGAGATATCCATGGTCAGGATGTCTGTCTGGTTACATACACAAGTGGAGGAGACAGAAGGGGTGCTGGCAGAAGCAGTGCAGCTCCTCTTCACCATTGTAGCCTCACCAAACTCCTTCCCAAACTCCCTCTCAAACTCCTCTGTTTTCAGTCCCTCTGGTCGCTCAGCTACTGGCTTTTAAAGCCTTCTCTGCCTAGGTCAGCCCTTGCCCCTCATTAAACACACAGAGGAAGAGTGATCACAAGGCTGATGGAAGAGGGTGATCAAAGGTGAGCAGGGAACAATGACCCAAACAGCCTCCAATCACACAAACACACCCTCACAGTCCCCATTCCCGCAGTAGCTAACAACTAACAGAAATCACCTGTAGGGAAAGACACAAACACACAGTTAGCAATTCACTCACCCAAGCTTCACTCTCTCCCTTGCTTCTTCAGCTAGGTGACCGGCAGCTCTTTTATCTCAACCTGAGATGTGCTCTGCAAGACGTCTCCGAGCTGCTGGCCTTCTACCATGACCTCCTCCGGACATGGAGGCTCATTGCGGCCTCCAGGTCAGTTATACCCACCGAGGGGGAGGACCTCCTCGCAGAGCCCCTGCTACACAACCCCCATCTCCGTGTGCAGGTGGCGGAGGCCCCCTCTGTGAGGCGGAGGTTGGTCATGGCAGGTATCACCCGGGTCGGAGACCTCCTGGATTATGCCCGGGGGGACTGGGTGGATCCCCATGAGCTAGCCCGGCGCATGGGGCTCTCCACGCTTCGCACCCCCTGGCACCTACTCTAGGAGGTGATGGCAGCCTTGCCTCCCACTGCTCAGGCTTACCTCGAGCGGGTCCTGTGAGAGGGTTCCCCCCCTCCCCCTCCCAGCCCTGGCCCTCCGGAACTTTTGATTGGGCCTCGGCCCCATCAGCCCCCCCCGGCCATCTCCGCCCCATGCCCTGAGCCAGCTGCTAGATCTGCAGCCAGTCTCTTTCCGAACCATGCCTCGTAAACATCTGTGCACGCTCGTGCTACATACCATTCACTTCCTCACCCTTGTGTCCCGCCCGGATACAAAGTGGTGGGACGTCATCCCACCTACAGAGGGCGAGGACCCCTGGTGGGCCAGTCTGTATGCCACCCTCACTCCAAGGCCTGCCGGGGACATCAGTTGGTGGCTCCTACATGGAGCCGTGAGCATGGGCGTGTACTTGGCGTGGTTCACCCTTTGTCCCGACACCTGCTTCTTTTGCGATGTGAGGGAGACCCTGGCACATGTCTATCTAGACTGTGTCAGGGTGCAGCCTCTCTTCCAGCTCCTCCAGAACCTCCTCTTTGAGGTTCTGGCTGCACTTCTCCGCACACCTGTATCTTTATGCACTCCCCCTCCGAGGCCTCACAAAGCCATGGGACCTCCTTGCCAACCTCCTCTTGGCTTATGTAAAAGTAGCCACCTATAAAACTCGGGTGAGTAGGCCGGCTGAGGGAGGGGCCTGCGACTGTAGGGCCTATTTCCGGTCCCTCGTCCATGCACGTCTCCGGGCAGAGTTCCTCTGGGCAGCGTCCGCTGGCTCCTTCGACACCTTCCGGGAGCAGTGGGCGCTGTCCGGGGTTCTCTGCTCGGTATCCCCTTCCGAAACTCTAGTATTGAACCTGTAACCCTCACGCCTGTCCCTGTTTTCTTTTTTGTTGTCCCACGAAATTGGTTGAGGGCCTGTTTTGTGCCACTCCCCCTAAGCTGGGGGAAGGGTTTTAGAAGTGGGTGGGCTTACGCCCACCCACCCCTCAGGTTTCTTCAATAGGTTCTTCAGCTAGGCAATAGCCCTCGCCTCCTTCTCAGGGCTTCAACAACTCCTTCCCTCTCAAACTCTCCTGTTTGCAGTCCCCCTGTTCACAAGCTCAAGATGGAGAGTCTCTGGCAAAAAGTCTAGAACAGTTCAAGGTGTATTTTTTTAAATATACAGTAAACTTGGGGCGGAAGAGGTTAGCACCCAATAGAAACAGAGTACAGGGTTTTCAGTTGGAGCCCTGCCCCTGCCTGTTTGGTGGCCGCAGAGCTCCTGGAAGGATCAGGAGGAGGCCAGAGGGGCAGGCCTGAAGGATCCAGTGACAGCCTTGTCTAAGAAAGGCTCAAGTCTGTAAATGACCATGAGTGAGTAGAACAGGGACTGGTTAGCTAGATACTGTCAGGTATTTATTTATTTATTTATTTTAAGATTCTACTATGCTCAGCACATGTACCACCTCCCATAGCCTGTAACTACCTACGTTAAATCTCAGAGAGCAACTTCCTCTGTTTCTTAGCTATCCTTCTTAATTAAAGGATTTAGCCTTTTAAAATAAACTCTGATTCTATGTCCTAAAAGGCAAGAGGTTTTGCATTCATGTGACTCATACTTCATGACCAACTACTAAAGGGGATTTGGTTCTATTCTCAGTTGATACTGCAGCTTGGGTTTAATTGCTCTCCTGAGGGAGGAAGAAAACTATTGAGGGTACCTCACAGGAAGGAATTCCCAAGTGTGCCTTCCTGGGTTCTTGGGGTTTTTTTTTTGCATTTGGGTGGTGGCAGCAATACCACTCTGAGGCCAGGGAATTGGTAGCATTAGAGAGTTTAAGATAACATTTTAGGGCCAGTGGGTTTTCAGTCCTTTTGCAATCCCCTCACTTCATCACTCAAAATGCCAGAGTGGAGAAACAGTCTTGACATGGTGGCACAGTGTGGGATATTTTTTGAGCCAGGAGCACAGGCCTCAGGATTCTTAAAAGGACACATTCCCCACCTCCCCCTTGGTTACTGGAAATTTTGAGAGGTGGTCCCCCCACACCTGGGGAAAAAGGGCACACAAGGGCTTAACTGGTAAAGTCAGGGAGTCCAAAGCAAGTGTATTTTTTTCTTCCTAGCTTTCGTAGTAATGGGGTAGCTAGGCAGTGGTTAAAGAATAATTTGAGTGGCTCCAGAACCTTCCTAATCTCCTGGCCCCCTTCCTCTATTATCAGGGCCCTTTCAGACATATGTGGGTCTGATTTTTCCAGATTCCAGAATCTGGGCCACAGAACTCTGGTCTGCCAGATTTGTGGGCCTGGAACTGCATTTGGGGGTGTTTCAGCTTACTTTAACCCCTACAGCTAGGCTAGAGTAGGGCAGAAAAGCAGCCCAGTGAATACATTTGTGGTGCAGCAGAAAAGCCATAGAGGCACCAAACCCACATCCATCCCCAAAGTCCAATTCTGAAGCAGGCATGTGGAGTAGGGATGAGGAAGACCACAATAAACCCAGAAAGACATCAATGTACCTTGTGCACCACAAGGGTGGAGCTGGGAGGATGTCTTTAAGACAGGCTGATTTTTAACTTAGAGTGAGGTGGAGTTCTTTCTAGAAATGAGATGTCTAGAAGCAGAGGAGAAGGAAAAACAATGGTGCTTTGAGCTGCAGAAAGCTGAGAAACTGGGTGCTGCAGCTATACCAGCTTCTTCCACTGCCAATCTTACCCTGGCTTACACTCTCCAAACAAAGAAATACTCTGACCACATCTAGCTAAACAGTCTCTGTTCTACTCATGCATGGTCATTTATACACTTGGGCCTATCTTTGGCATGGATGTTGCTGGATTCTTCAGCCTGGTCACTCTGGCCTCTTCTTGATCCTCCCAGGAGCTCAGCTGCTACAAACACGAAACAGGCAGGGCTGCTCCTCCAATTCAAAAACCTGTACAGTGTTTCTTCTGGGACTCACTGACCAGCATGTTAACCCCTTCCTCCCCAAGGTTAGTTCATCATATTTCTCAGCCCCCGCCCTCTCTTGCCAGGCCAAGGGGCTATGGACATTTAGCTAGCCCCCTGGTGTCACTGCTGCTGGGCCCATAGAGTTCATGCCCTGCTTCTCCCTGGGCTGGCCCTGCCCCTGCAAGTCAGTGGGGGGCACAGACTGGCAGCAGCCGGATGAGAGCTCAGCAGGCTCCCAGGTTAGAATAGACAGGCTGAGCCAGTTTTAGAGACTGCACTGCAAAAGTGAGCAGGAATGTTACATGGATCATAGCCCACTGTGCATCACATTGCACAGATAAAGCCCTGGGCTCTGGGCTTCCAGCCCTGTGGGCCAAGCCATGCTCTCAGCTCAGCCCAGGTGTGTGCTCATGCTAGAGCAACCCAAAGCCCAGCCCATAATGTGGCACTGACCCACTAAGGCAGCTCCGAGAGCTCTGTGAAGGGTGACTGGAGACCTGCTGGGCCCAGGCTGGCAGGGCCAAACCCCTGACTAGTTCATATGCTGGGAACAATCCCCACACTCCCTGTGCAGCAGCTGGGTGGGGGATATAAGCTGGGGTACGAGCCAGTGCTGACCTGTGGGGCGATGGGCATGTCAGTCACACAGCTCTGCCCATTGCACCCTGGGCTCTGAGGAGGATGGGAGCAGATGCAGATGAGTCAAGACCTGTCCAAGCTATGTCAACTAACAGTGAGGTGCCTGCAGCATTAGCCACTATTGCAAAATGGTGGGGAAGTCAGACAGTGGGGGAACAGCTTTCCTGCTTCAGCACACCACTGCAGATGTGGGTTACAACCAATGTTCCCTCTAATGACTCGTAGACTGTGTGCGCAAACAATTTCTTTGTGTGCGCAAAAACATTTCTTTGTGAGCGCCAATATTACTACTATTGAATTTTTTTGTGCGCACTTTATTTTTTTTTGTGTGCGCGCGCACATGAGCACAGCTTAGAGGGGACTGTAGTTGCAGCAGTGTGGGGTGGGGTTAGAGCAGCTCGTGGCAGAGTTACAGCAGGATGAGGGTGGGCTAGAGCTATCTGTGCATAGGGTTACGACAGTGTCAAGCTGTGGGGTGATGTTATTGTTGCGTTGGGTGTGGGGCTGAGATAGAGCAGAAAGAATCAACTTGCTTCCCCCTTTGGGAGTGGGAGGGTGATGTCTGGCTGTGTGTGGTAGGGCAGGGACAGAGATTTTCAATTTGATGGACAAGTGCCCAGCCAATGCCCGTAGGAGGGTCTCTGACTTGGGCTGGGGTGTGCTGCCAGGCCGTTAAGGTTCTCTCACTGGTATGGAAAATCCCTCTGCTGGGCTGGAAAGGTGGAAAAGGATGCCTGTATTCCAAACCTGACGGTTCCTGGCCTGTCAACTAGGCTTGGTCAAGGCAGGGAGCCTCTGGCTCAGCATGGGCTTGCCCAATGCTGAGGGATGTTCAGTTTGTGGTGATGTGACTATTACTGAAATATGGATCAGAATATTTCTGTGTCACCCCAGCCCATCAGGCTTGGGGCCCACCCAACTCTGCTTTGCTGTAAGTTCTTCACACGCAGAGTGCTGTGCACCCCCCGCAGCAAACGAGTAGCTCTCAGTTCAGTGAGCGAGTGCTTCTAACCAGCCATTCTTTGGGGTATGGAATAGAGGGGTCACAACCAAAACCCCTGGTCCCAGATACACACCTAGGAACCTCCACCTGCAGTGTTCAGCGCTGCCCATTCAACACCAACAGCTCATCTCGGTTATCATTTCAAAAAGAACTCAATATACAGCAGCCTTTTTACTTAAACTTGAGTCTCTACACACCTTACATCAAACACCTGCGTCACATAAAATAAATAAACCAAATTATTATTTTAAGAAGACTTAAGTGATTATAAGTCAGACTTACTTAAGATAAACCAATGTCAAACAAACAGTTCTGTGGCTTATACTTTCTCATCATCTGTGTCCGGCACTTTTTCTGGTGCGTGATAGTCCCTGGGGTCAGTGTGGTCTGTATGAGGGCCCATCCAGATGCACACAAGGATAAGGCAGAAAAGTCCTTAGGGAGTTTTTTGAGGATGTTACCAAAATGTCTGGGGCCCCCTTGCCATGGAAGCTGGGTTCTCTTCTCTTTCCGTGTCCCTACATCTAGCGGAGGCACCAAATAGCCCAGTATCGATGGTTGTCATTTTCATTAGATGCACCCCTGAAGGTTCCATCAAATGACATAATTTTTAATTAACCTTTAATTATCTTTAATTCCTGGAAGGTGGGTGGTCCTACACGCGTCTGACTGAAGCTGATCTTTGAAGGAACTTCCAAGAACCCTACCAGGGTTGATACTAGGGTAACTAGACCCCTACCATGACTCATTAGAAATTGGTGAAAGGATGTAGATTCCTTTAAAAAGAAATCAATGTTTTCATTGTCTCTGTGCTCACTGGTTGTTCTTGCCTTCAGCCTTGGTCTCAGACTTCTTACATCATGCACAGGAGTTTTTGCTATGTCTGTTCTGTCTTTCTGTGGCATCTCCTGTCCCTTGCTGCCATGGAAGAGAGGGGAAATAGAAGTGCACTTTCCATTAGCTGTATCCCATTCCACGTCCCAGAATCCTGTTGCCAGCCATTGAATGGTTTTAGAGTTTTATTGGCTTGACCGAAGAATCCCTTATTAAATAGCTGCTCCACCAAAGGTTTTCATTACATGAATTGCCAGAGACATGGTTGTGAGCACAGGTTAAGGGCTGTCACGCACAGAGCCTCCTGGTGCTGACTGTGATTGTACCATGAAACATGCAAATGGGCAGGGAGCAACCAGAAACCCGGGTCAGCGACTGGCCCTGGTAGCATCTGCACCAGGCTATTCCAAGATCTTCTGCTGTGGTAGGCACTGGTGCTGACCAGCCAGTCACATGGATTGCACTGCTTCTTCAAATTGGTTTTGCTATTTAATGTGAACGCTGGAAACCTTGAAGGTCTGCAGACCTCAGAGGCTGGTAGCATTGGCTCCTGGCTTGATGTGAAATCATGGCCCTCAGAGTGGAGAGGGTGTTGCATTTATTATCATTATTTTCTGGTGAATGACATGTTGGCTGGTGCCCTGGTGTGAGGGCCTCCTTCCTGGATCACTTACAGGGCACTCAGAGATATCACAGACTTTTCTTGCATGTTCCGTGCCAGTGTGACAGTTCAGGGAATTGATCTACGTACAACTCATATTAGACTGTGTGAACCATCTGTTTCCTTGTCTTTGGTCTCACACTCTTTGTAGAGCAGTGACCTCTGTTGGTTATCAACAGGCTGGTCATTAAAGACAACCAACACCTAACAAGAGCTTTACTGGACAGAAAAAAAAAAGACTAATTGTTTTTCTAAAATTTCTGTGTAGAAGGTTTTGGATAAAACAGCGTCTCACTAGAAGAAGGAACCAGCAATGAGCTGTGGTCCAGCTCTTTAAAAATAAATTGACTGGCAGGAGAGAGGGGGTAGAGCAGCCTCCCATTGAAGGGCTATGTATCCCATCCAGACATCACAAGAAATTCTCAGATCTAAGTAAAAACAATACAAGTTAAGCATGCTATTCCCTACTTGTGTGTCCTTACCATACCAGAGCACTCTTGCGGAACAGTTTGAGCCTGCTAGGATGTCTAGGATCCACACCCTACTTTTCCTCCTACAACTGGAATCCATTTGTCTGCTGAAGCCATAGCCCTGCAATGAAAGCGTCCCCTCAGCTGCCTTGTGCCTCTCGCAAGCCCCAGCTTCTTCTGTCTTTCTGGCTCATCTCTTTGCTTTATATTTTATGGCATAGAAGGATCTAATGTCTCATTGACCATCCTGTAAGTTGTCTAAGGAGTGATCTGCACCAGGTCTCCAGCCAGCATTCAATGGAGCTCTGTCTGAGAGTCAAGGAATCAGGAGAAAAAATTAGCTTGTTCTGTGAATAAAGAGCTGGAGCAGCCTACTCCGAATTTGTTTGGTTCTCACCCCATAGATGATAGGATTTAGAATGGGGGGAAACAGGAGATATATGTTGGCAGTGATGATGTGGAAATACAGAGGAATATTTTGCCCAAACCGTTGCAGGAGGGAGGACAAGAGAGCTGGGATGTAAAATGCTGAGATGACACAGAGGTGCGAGATGCAAGTACTAAAAGTCTTCATTCGGGCCTCCTTTGTGGGGAGACTGAAGATGGTCCTGAGGATCTGAGTGTAGGAGAAGGTGATAAAAAACACATCCGGGGTTCTCACTAAGAATACCACCAATATACCATAGTAGTTGCTACTGCGGACATCATCACAGGCCACCTTCACAACAGCTGGATGCTCACAGTATGTGTGAGTGATAACATTGGTTCTGCAATAGGACCACCTCCCTGCCAGGAGGGGATATGGCAGTAGGAACAGTATGTCCCGCAGCAGAATGGCCAGTGCAATCTTGGCCACAAGAACGTTTGTCAGGATGGTGGAATATCTCAGGGGATCACAGATGGCTACATAGCGATCGAAAGCCAGGGCCACCAAGATCCCAGACTCCATCCCTGCAAAGCTGTGAATGAAGTACATTTGGATGAGGCAGCCATTGAAATCTATTTCTGTAGAATTGAACCAGAAAATGCTTAACATTTTTGGCACGGAGGATGTAGACAGAACCAAGTCAGTGATAGCCAGCATGCAGAGGAAATAGTACATGGGCGTATGAAGGCTAATCTCAATCCTCACAATGAACAGGATGGCCAAGTTCCCTAAAATGGCTATGGCATAGATGGCACAGGAGGGAATGGAAAGCCAGACATGTGCTGCCTCCAGCCCAGGAATGCCTAGCAGGATGAAGGAGGAAGGGTTGGTGAAGTAGGTTGTGTTGAAACCTGACATGCCTTAGGGGAAGTGAAGTCCAGCTCTGAGGTGGTTTAGCATCTCCTGGATTACTGTAGGTTCTGCTGAATTCCTTTATGTGCCCAGGTCATAGGGTGATAGTTACAGTTGAAATGCCTGGATGGAGAGACAATGTTAAAATGAGGCACTACATGCGCAAGGGGTGCCTGTTCCCAGGGGAAGCATGTACCCTTTTAGTTTTATTTAAAGTTAGGGATGTCGTAATGCAACATCTGCGGGTTCAGATCTAGTGGTTGTAGTCAATGTTACCTTTGATTGTTCTAGTCCCAGAGAACACAGGACACATGAGAAGCAAGGGAAAGAACACAGACAGTCACAGAAAAAAGGTCTTAAAGCACATTAGACAGAAATATTCTTCTAGTGCATTTTTGTAGTTTAATATTACTCATAGAATCATAGGGTTGGAAGGGACCTCATGAGGTCATCTAGTCCAACCCCCTGCCAAAAGGAGCAGGACCACTCCCACTAGATTATCCCAGCTAGGGTTTTGTCCAGCTGGGTCTTAAACACCTCCAAAATGGAGATTCCACCACCTCCCTAGGCAGCTCATTCCAATGCTTCACCACTCACCTAATATTCTGGTATGTTTCTTTTTTGCAGTTTCAGCATGTGGTACATGTTTGTACACGTTTGTAAACAGTCTTATGTCATCAGGTTTTTCTTTGTGTCAGCTCTTCTTTTCTCTAAGTCCTAAAATGCTAACCTAAAGTCTTCCAGTCCTTTGCCTCGAGGTTATTCATTTCAGCATTCCTTAGAGACTCAATGTATAATTATTTCTTCTAAGTTGTGATTGGCCTTATACTTCTATAATCCCACCACTGAGGTCTATTTAACATTTGCTAAGTATCTGTGACACAAAATGTTTGTTACTCATAACATCACATGAGAAATGAAGGATAAAAGGAAACCCTTGACTACAAGCAGATTGGTCACTTGTCACATGCAGAAAAAGGAGATTCAGTGAACTGAATTATAACTAACTGACCCCCTAATACCTGTTCCATCTTTGATGTTGTCCCCTTTATCATCAATTCCTGCATAGTGCGATGTGGGAAGCCACATTTCAAAATAAAACCCTTATTTCGAAAGGTCTCCTTTAGGAATAAGGGAAACCGCGGGATCGGAAAGACCGTTATTTCAAAACGCATGTTTTGAAATAACGCCAATGGATCCGCTGTTTTGAACCATTGTTTCGAAACAACGGGTCTAACGTCGTTATTTCGAAACATCCGTTTGAAATAATGGTTGTTTCGAGGGGTGGGTAGGTTTTACTTTTTCGGGACGACGATCCTTATTTCGAAAGGACGAGGTCCGTCCTTTCGAAATAAGGGAACCTTGTGTAGACCAAATCATTTTTATTTCGAAATAACGAGTGTTATTTCAAAATAAAAGTGCTGTGTAGACATGCCCCATGGGTGTCATTGGCAGCAGCTCAAGTAGAAATGCTTAAGAATGAGTCCCATGGCATAGTGAAACATGCCAAAAGCAGTAGCCATGAGCTGGAGAAAGGACAAGTTTGCAGGAGTAAGGTTGTAAAGTCTGACCTCACCAAAAGTGGCAAGAAATAAACTGAAACTATAGCAATATGCATAAAGAGTGGAAAAGTTCCTTAAATATAGGAGGTGTCAGGTTGACCTATTGCCAGAGAAATAGCAAGAGATGTTTGCCCAAATCATCCAGTGCAACGGTATGAAAAATATTTAATAAACAGGAGAATGACACTTTGATGAATGGAGATGTATATGGTTGTATGGACCAAAGAAAGCAGTTTCTGGTGCAAAAGAGGTCAATCCATTGGTTTTAGCAGTGTATAAATATAGGGACCCAAGAGACCAATTTTTGTGCAGCCAAGGAGATGAGAGAGTTCTGCCGTCAGTTAAGCTGTTCCGTTATACTGAAAGCATGAATGCTGTCAGTGTTCCTGTTGATATAGCTCCCTTACCATTGTGCTATGTTTCAATAAAGCATTTTGTGTTACTTTCATTTTTACAATGATCCATAGTCGTGACATTTGCTTTAATTGTGAGTGTTCTCAGACCACCTGTGCTAAGCTAACTTGGGAAGATTGGGACCAGCAGAAACACCACTGAGGGCGTACTCTTAGGCTTCAGACCACTGGGCTAACAGAGTCCACACCTGAGGGCTATGCCAGAAGCAATTCTAAAGGAACAGGTACATGGGAACACACGCAGGCAGCCCAATAGATAATCTGTGCCAGATTTACAGCAACACAGATAACATCCCTGGACCACACTGATGACTCTGACCTCTGATCTGGTAAGTAAGCAAGCTGTTCTCTGTAGGAATTGTAATCTAGCATGACAGAAAACTGACAATTATGAAACCCTCTTTTCTCCTTCCTTCAAATGCTGTTCGAATTTGATGAATTGTGGATGTACTGGGTAGCAAGTAAAGGAGGTCCCAGGGAGTTTAGGAAGGATAGTGGGGTTACATGGATAGCTGTCTAGAGTGATGGCAGAGACTGTTACTCTGAAAGATAGTGATAAGACAATGACAAACAACAAGAGATTAAACATGTAACATTAAAACTTGTTAGCTGTGGAAAGAAATTGTGTGGCAGAAAGAATTGGAGTATACTGTGAGTGAATAATAATGATTTACTAAAGAGATTGCTGCCGGACATTATTCTGCAGGAAGAACCCATATGCACTATAGGGAGCTAGCTCTTTAAGGGATCTATTGCAGATGGGTCTTAGTTGCAAGGCTGAGTTAGCAGTCCACACCTAAAAGTTTCTGGAATTGGGTGTGGTAGGTTTGGGCATGCCCCACTAGGGTCTCTGCTGCTGGGATCAGATGTCATGAGAGCAAGCAGCCAGGGCAGTTGCTTTTTGAAAAGGCAGAGGGGCTCTGTGTGAGGGGAGAGAAGGTGAGGCAGGAGCTGGGAGCAAGTTGTTTTCAACTAATTCTGAAGATTTTTGAGCAAGTTAGTGATTTTGTTAACACTCCACCAAGGAAGCCTCGAAGAGTTAATTACGGACGAGGGACCACTGGCAGAGGAAACTAATATTTTTAAACAGTATACTTAAAATATTTGTTTGATTTCTTAGTCCAGCTGTTTGAATTGTCTCCACTAGTTTACTGCACTAACAATTGTTTAATGTACTAATGGAGAAATGCTTCTCCATTTTTTTTTTTGAGCACTGAAGAAGGGCAGTGAAGTGAACTCCTGCCCACCCAAAGGTTACACAGGAATTACAGTCAGGTGTAGCTGAGTGGCTGAAAGTGTGGTGTGTCAATGAGGAAATAGAAATGCTTATGTATGAATTGTTAAGAAAAACAGAAACATGAGGGAACTCCAGTGCATGAGATAAGCACAATGTTAGAACAGCAGAAAACTGAGGAACTGGGATACTCTTCCCATAGTTGAGGATGAAGTTGGAAAGGTTGTGGAATAGACAAAAATAAAGGACTAAGAAGAGAAGGGGAATGGAGACCCATAGGACAGAGAGTGAAGGGCAAAAGTGTTAAAAATGACTTTGGCAAACTATAGTCATAGCTACAAACAGAGACATGAACTGGCTTTCTCATTAAAGAATTAGTCTTTAAAAGTGCCAGAGGACTTCTTTGTGTTTTACTAAACCAGGATTCTCAACCTCACCACTTTTCTCTGCCACACTATTTAAATCTATACAACTTGTTTTATTTGCTTAAGTAACCTGATCTGATGAAGTGACATGTAATGATAGTATTTATCTTCTCTCCCATACTGTAAGATTTTTCAGTTTTATAGTATCTGATAAAATTGGACTTAATCTGCAAAAGCTAATGTGAAAAAAATTTGTTAGTCTTTAAAAGTTACAAAAAATGGATAAATGCAGTCAAAGGCATCAGGGAAAATTCTATGCATAGCAAGGGTAAAGGAGGTTACCAAACATATTAGAAACAAAAGAAATCCTTGCAAATTTACTGGTTGACCACAAGATTTTTCCTTTTCTCTGGTAAATGTCACAGAAAATAGAGATGTGTTCTGTAAACATTTCTCTTCTGTATACAGCAAGAAGCAATCTGCACTTATATGACATGAGGCTATTAAATAATTTCCACTTGATTGGTTATCAAGGAGGTTGTTAAAAGCATTTGCAAGGGAACAACCTTTAAGTTAGCAGCCCTGAAAAACTTGCACCAGTAACTAAAAGATGGCTGAGGACATCGATTCTCAGGAAAAACAAGGGAGAAGCTGTTATGGGATTAGATCAAACTACTAACAAAGGATAGGAATATAATTAACACCTCTCCACAGGTCAAATGAAAGGAGATCTTTTCAAGTATATTCAATTTTGTCCTTTATTGGGAGCACAAGTTTAACTGATCACAGTTGCAACAGATGCAACAGACTTCAGTTATTTGATTTAGTAGGGCAAAATATAGGGAGTAAAAGCAAATGACTAGTATATAACTACAACAGATCAACATGTAAAATGGACTAAAAATGGCTAACAGAGCAATCTCAGGAAAGGGTTGTAAATAATCATTGTGAGTAAACAGCAGCATGTCTAGTAGGGCTCTGGAGGGTTCTCTGTACTTGGGACTGGTAAAACTGATACATTTTTTAATAAATACAATGAGAGTCATGTGGCACCTTACAGACTAACAGATTTGTTCAGGCATAAGTTATTGTGGGCTCCAACCCACTTTGACAGATGCATCTGATGAAGTGGGTTGGAGCACATGAACGCTTATGCCTGAAAGATTTCTGCTAGTCTATAAGATGCCACACAACTCTCAGTTTTGCTGTACACAGACTTACATGGCTACCCTCTGGACATTTTTTATTAGTGACCTGAAAGAAAAATATAAAATAATTCCAGGGAAAATGAGTGGAGAACACCAAGGTTGGCAGAGCGGTTAAGTTGTGAGGACAGACTGGCACTCAGATAGATTTGGAATGTATGGTAGGATGGGCCTCCTTAAAAACTGTATGATTTAATACAGCTAAATGCAGACGAATTTACAAATGAAGGCCCAATCTACCGAATTAGGGACTGTATAAAGGAAATCAGTGACCTTCAAAAGGATTTGAGGTCACAGTGAACAATTAATGTTTTCTGAACTCCTAGTGTGATGTTGTGGCCCAACGAGCTAATGTGACCCATGGCTCTCTAAATAGGATTGATCAGAGGGAGGAGGGAAATGATTTTATCTCTGTACATGGACATGGTACCATTGATCCTGGAAGACTTCACCTGGTTCTAGTGTCCACATTTTAAAAAATACATTGAAAAATTGCAGAGGGTGCAAAAAAAATCACTCTAAACTTGCCATGCTGTAGCTTGAACCCATTGCCTCTTCTGTCCTCTGTGGCAGGAAAGAACAAGTGTTCTGTGTTATTTTTTATAGGGGAGTTGCAAGTATCATAAGACCGTTGTCATATCCCCACTCAATCTCCTCTTTTCCATGCTACACATACTCATTTCCAGACTTTCTCACACAAGTTTCTGTTCCACTCTTTTGAGCATTTTTCTCACTCATACTTAGACCCTTGCCAGTTTCCCCACATTCTTTCGATACAGGGTGAACAAAACTGGTCTCAGTACTCCAGCTGATGCTTAAAAAGTGCTGAGTAAAGCAGCATTATCATCTCCTATGACTCATAGTGTTTGCTCTTTTTAAAACAGGAAAGAAATCACACACCTGAAAAAAGTAGCCAGCATGAGTTTGATGGAGAAACTCTTCCATTCACCTACATACCACCTCTCAGGGAGACAGGTTATCTATGCTGATGGGAGAAACCCTCCAGTTCCCAGAGATATTGTCCACATTGAAGCCTTCAAGCATATTTTCCAGAAAGCATTTCAGGCTTGTTGAAGACATGAGAAGCTGGAGAATCCACCATGTCCCTTTAAGTTTGTTCCAACCATTAATCACTCTCAGTGGTAATTTGTCCTTACTTTCAATAGGAATTTTTCAGGTTTCTGCTTCCATCCAAATGGGCTTACTCTGCCTTTCTCCACTTGCTTATATATGTTCTTATTACCCACAGACTTCTCAGGAAGAATAAGCAGTGAGGTACCTACAAATTCTGAGAAGGAAGCGTCTTCCCTGGGAATCCCTGTCAGGTAGCTGTGTCCTGCACCTCTGTCACACCAGCATCTGCAGCTACATCCCACACCGAGAGCTGACACTGGGCAGTGCCCTGGAGAGGATGGAAATGGTTTTTTAATACAGCTCTGGGCAATCCCAGCGGTCTTCTTAGACTGCTGACAGGAGACATTAGCCAGTGTTCACTTTGTGTTTGTGCTTCTGTGCTCTTTATCCAGCTGTAGGAATAAACGATTAAGGATCCTTCCCAAAAGGGTGGGAAATCTTATGGGCTCACTGCTGAGTCAGAAAGGAATTGGATGCTCAGGGTACCTGTCTATATTTATACATTATAGTTAATTAGTTAGAAAAGTAGGGATAATTGCTAAAATTCCATAGAGTCCGATATGCTGTCAATGCCTGGGTTGGATGGTTAGCTAGCAGACAGGCAGATCTGGAGAAAGATGACTGAGGGGAGATATGGCCTCTTTCTGCTAACACACAGGGTGTTACTTTGGGTCTAGAGATCATTAATTCTCTCTAGAGATGGCTTGTTAATGTGAATGTTCTGTTGTACTAGGCCAATCAACCTGCAAAGTCCAAATCTATGACATATTCTGTAACCAGGCAAATTTGTTTTCATCTCAGAAAAGAAATAAATCATGTGTTTGAGAAGTCCGATTTATTTTGCCACTGACTCTTGACTTTACCTCTCTTCACAAGCCAATGGTCCATGGTGGTTTATATACTTGTCTTTCAGATGCATTATAAAACTGAGGTTCTGATCATTTCAGTGACAATTTAAATAGCACCAGAAAATCACAATCACAATCGCAATCATTGTTAATTGCAACATTCTGGTCAATTTTCAATGTGGGTAGACTGAGTTACCTTAGACTGATGATTTGATACAGTTTTATTCTTTTTGTAAATCAATTGGGCCCAGAAACTCAGACTAGGGACTGAAGTCACATTGTACTGGACACATGAAAGGAACATCTTGTTTCCAAAGAAATTCTTCTTTGCACCCCACTCTAAACTGAAAATTGTAGGGTGCTGCCAAACAGCTGCCATGTTCTGCCCCAGGGGTGGGTGCCTCAGACCCTCTTTCCTAGTCTGTCAAGCTACAGAAACCCTTCTGGAGCAAGCAGATAGCGACAGAGGAGACTTGGGCTGGGTACCAGTGCCTTTTGCATTCACACTTCTGCAGTATTGACAGTATTACAGGTTAAATCCTTTTTATATATATGCTAAGAATCCCTGTGTCCTTTGGCAGCACACTGTAAATATCAGTGACAGTGAAGGACTGACACATAGGGAGGAGGGCTGTTCCTGGGCTACTTCCAGAAGAAACAAGGACTCTCAGAAGGCCCCCGAATGGGCAGGTTGTTCAAAGCTCAAAGGGCTGGTGGCTACACTTGGAGGAAACAGTGCATCATGGATGTCCACCTCTCACTTTTAAAGAACTCTTTCTTCCTCTTTTGGGGTAAGAAGCAGGCTTCCTGCAGCAAAACCTGATTTATATGGTGTTCCCATCATCCCAGGCTCTAGTGTCCAGCCTCTTGACAGGCAAGATTGTGAGTAATGCCCTGGCTTTGTGACTAGAAGCTGTAGCTCCGTCATGCGATGAGGACATAGTGTGATATTCTTTGAATATGACCATTTCTATCACTTTTGTGCAGCTGTATCCAATCTTGGATGGAGCATGTCATGCAAAGTGTCAATTGAATAGCTACAATGTGACAAACATTTCTTTTATTTCCATGCCTGGGTCAGCTTCTTATCAGATGTTAGGAACAGTGGCCATGGATTGGTATCTTGTCCCTATGCTCTTCAAGCACTCTTGCACAACATGTGTCATCCAGGGTGTCAATGGCAAAGCCACATTTACCAAGCTATGGTTACCAAGTCTGATAGTAAATTTGCATGACCAGGAGAAAGGATATAAATAAGCCTATGAAACAAACCATATTTTGTTTTCACATCCTGCTGCTTTTCTTTGGGCTTGATTTGTAACAAGAAAGCTTCTTATTGAACCTTTATAATTTACTCAGCTAAGGGTTGGTGTCAGTGTGATCATAGAATCATAAAAGATTAGGGTGGGAAGGGACCTCAGGAGATCTAGTCAATCCCCTGCTCAAGCAGAACCAGCCCCAGCTAATTCATCCCAGCCAAGAATTTCTCAATTTTTAAGAGCAGGTTAGACAAACACTTGTCAGGGATTGCAAGCACTTAGCAGCGTTCAAGCCCTCTGGAGGACAGATCCTGGTGGTCTTTTTGGTGTATGCTCAAGTTATCCCCTTCCAGAGGGTCTGTGCTCTGCCTCTTTCCACACTGGCCTCTGCTCCTGAGTCTCAGCCCTCCAGCCAAGCCCATTAGTCCACCCCCTCTGGAGTATAGTCCAGCTTGCCCTGGTTCTCACCCCTAAAATAATCAATGGCCAGCAAGCCTGTTCTGCTGCTAGCACACTGGGGGGAACAGGGAGGGGCCTGGGCCCACTCACTTCTGCAGGACCCACCCCAGGGACCGTAAGTGCCTCCTTTGAGACTTTCCACCTCCCATAATTCACTTCTCACCAGTCCATGATGGCTCCCTGGCCCACCTCCCCAGAGCCCCAGTTACACAGACTCTCACTGCTGGAGTGCAGCCACCATCCACCTGTCTCCTGGCCCCCAGACTGCTGCTCTAGCCACTACTGCTGTCTGGATCTGATTTGCTGCTCCAGAGTACCAGCTACCATCCCTCCAGGCCTCCTCACTTCTGGACCACTGCTCTGAGCCTTCACCCCTTCTGGCTTCAGCTTCCCTGGGGCTGATCAGCTCACAGTGGTCAACTATGAGCTCCCCAGGCTGCTAGCTTCCTCAGCCTGCCAGGTGGAGAGAGAACCTTCTTCCCTGACCTTCTGAGGCCAACTGGCTGAGCTAGCTCTGCAGCTCCCTTTATACTGGGCTCTTGCCCTCTGATTGGCTCAGCAGCCCCATCCCCCTATTGGCCGCTGACTCTCAGGCCCAGTTAACCCATGCAGCATTGTAGCAGAGCAACTGCACTGCCACTGATGGTTTAAGAGAGTACTTAGTCCTGCCATGAGTGCAAGGAAATGCACTCGATGACTTCTCATGGTCCCATCCAGTTTTTATGACTCTATGATTCTAACACAGCCATGTTGCAAAGATTGTTCTTGGTAGCTCAGGTTTTATAAGCATAATAGGTCACCTTGAGAATACATAAGAATCAGCTCAGTGAAAACGGTGGCTAAGAAGTGCCATGTTTTAACTGAGGAAGTGGAGAGTTTACATTTACTAAAGTATATCACTAGTTAAAGGATCTAGCAACAAAGAATAATAAACTAAAGCTAAGATAGTAATTGAATGCAAGAATAAACAACTGAAAGGGAATAGGAAGAGTTAAAATAGCTTCTACAAAAATTAATGTTACAGAGGTTGAAGAGAAATAAACAGTTGGGAGTTGTGAAATTGTGAAAAGGTTATAGTTGTGGAAATATTATAGGGTGCTAGTGCCATAGTTTTTGTCTTAATACTATTTAATAATGTAAATACTGGTACAATTTGGTGCAGTCCTATCGTGTGGAACCCTAACAGTTAAATAAATTATATAAGTGGTCAGTTAGTGGCTACTACTATATTTCTGTCCATGGGAGTCTTTACAACAATTTTGAAGGAAAATGATCCCTTTTCCTGAAGGAATTCTCTGTAAACTATTAATTGCAAATAATGGCTGTGGGCAGCAAGCAGAGGAACAATCCGATTTAAATAATTTAATTACTATAATTAATCAGACTTATAACGGTGAAGAAAGATTTTCCATTAAAATTTGACTGTTTCCAAATATTCAAGATGGAATTTTAGTACACTTGTGTCAGATGAATTGGAGTGATGTTAGAGATGTTAAGCAAACACAGGGAGCTAGTGTGGCTTGGCTTCGTTTTTAAGTGTGTGTGCGTGTGTGTGTGTTTTGTTGTTTGTTTGTTTGTTTGTTCTAACACCTCAGTGACAAAAAACAAAACAAAACTAAAAACATGACCTTAGCAGAGACAGACAGAACCAGCACAATAAAGGAAATTCTTGATCAGGGAAGTCAAATTCAAGAATTGCAAAAATTGACCCAGGACTAGAGGGCATCACAAAACTAGGGACAAAGCTCATATCAAAGCAAACTAAGCAAGAATAATTGATCTGCACAAGAAATCAGGGGCCAGTAATGCTGTACCCTTAGGGAATTTGGATGACCTTCCTAATCTGGGTGTTTGGAAGTGTGGTGGGGGCATTCCTGGGTTTAAGGAGACTGGGAACTTTAAAAAGTGTGTTGATGGCCACAAATGGAGGCTGACTTAAAGTCATAGATGGAATGTTGTATAAATTGTGCTAGGTACAACCCAAGTCCAATGAGAACCTTAGGAAAGGATTGTAGCCAAATTCTATGATTACTTTGAAATTTAGAATAGCCAATACGGATTTTAATGAGCTGGTTTGAAGGATAAAGGTTCTAATCCAGAACGTGACCACAGATAAATCAAAACTTAAACTAACTTCTGTGAACACTCCTGGGATGAGAAGAGGTATACAGAGTTAAGATATTTATAACAATTTTTATTGCTAACAGCTGAAAGCATATAATTTCCCTGGTTGGGAAAGGGTGTGTGGGGGTGGGAAGATGGGATTGGAAGGGGGGGCTGGGGACAAGTGGAGGGTTTTGGGTGGGATGAAGGGGGTGGAGTGGGGAAATGGGGACAAGCAGAATGAAGGGGGCTAGGACTGTGTGGAGGGGTTTGGGAGGATGAAGGGAGTGGAGTGAAGATGGGGGAGCTGGAGGTTAGGAGGGCTGGAGGGAGGACAGGGGGGCCCAGAGCTTAGGAAATGGGGATTGAGGAAGACATGGAGAAAGAGGGTTCTGATGGGGGGCAGGTGTTTTGAAGGCAGTAGCTGGGGTGGGGGTCAATAGCTGGGGTGGGAGGGCAAGTCTTTGGGGAGACAGTAGCTAGGGTGGGTGAAGAGGGGCTGGATTTGCATGAAGGGAGCAAGGACCTGCATGAGGGGGGCCCAGAAATTTAGGAGGCTTCTGGGGCATGCCAAATTATACTGTAACCACTGCCAGCCTCTAAAAATTAATGCTAACCTACTTACTTATTCTAAGTAAAATACTATTGTGACCCAGGCCTCCTGGGATAACATTCTGAATGTGCCAAAATCAGGGCAAGCTGCAAAACCAGGGGCCAAAGCCCCAAACCACTGTTGTGTGGTACTTAAACCAGTCTCCCAGTCAGTAACAAAACATGCTTTTGATTAACCACTCGGGTCATCACCAAGCATAATGAAATAGAAACAGCCCCTTTACTGCACATCAGATCCTCTGGTCCCTTCTAGTCACTGGGTCTCTCTAAGAAATAGGTTCTCCTGACCCCAAAGGGCCAGCCACATCACCCAGAACAAGATAGGCTTGGATTTTACCCCAAATACCATGCTGCCAGCCATTCCTTTAGTAACTACAACTAAAGGTTTAATATAAAAAAGAAAACAGACAAGATATGAGAGATGTTAAAGGGTCCAAGTGAATCACATACATACAAATGATTTAGAGTCCATAGAAAGCAAATCCTTGAAGATCCTGTAGTTTGCAGGTTAGTCCCACTCCTCTGGTGTGCACCCAGCAGTAGCAGTAGCAGCAGCTGGGTGGGTCTCAGTCCTTTGTTCAGTCCCAGAAGGATAGTTCCAGAGTTGAGTGTTGGTTGCAGGTTGCAGGCTGAAGACTAAATACAAAATGGAGGTGGGTCCCCTTCCTTTTATCTCAGAGTCCTTGCTGTATCAAAGTGGAGTTGGGCCACAAGGTCAGTCTGGGTAACTGGTCAAACAGGTTTCTTCTTGTGCCCACTGCAACTAGCTGGGAGCCCCCCAGATGGGGGCCATCAAGAGGAGCAATAGTTTTGCAGGCACCTAGTCTGGGATGGCCTTAAGAACAAATCACTTGGAACACACATAAAAACAAATAGATTCTTAATTTCTAATTACAGGCGCGATACCTAAATATAAACCATATACTCATTCTTAGCAGATTGTAGTCTTTCTATTGACACCAAACATGGTATGTCACATATGGATTATTGCAAATATGAAATATTAATATGAAAGATAACCATAAACAGTCCCCTAGACCCAGGCGGTGTCAGAACTATAAAGCCAGGGTTGCTTAAACTTGTAGGAAAAGATATACATGTAGGAAATAGAGTAATATATGCATGCAAACTCAATATTAGTCAAATGCTACAGTATGCAAATAGACTACATAGGGCCCCTGCCACTGAATCATCAGTGGAATTGGTTTATGCTAATAGTGGTAAATGCCTTTAGCAGGTGTGTGGGGCATTCCCCACAAGGTGCCAAATGGTCAGAATAACAGCTAAGGAACTAAATAAAAATAAAGTATTCACTTGTTGGACTGGCCACACATAACGGACTCAAACCAAAAAGCCACTTTTTGATCAGGCCTGATTAGTGAGATCATAGCCCTCACTGAAATCACACACTAGGATCAAAGAGAAAATGAAGGGTAAAAATATTTATTGTATGCAAATAAGAAGTAAAAGAATGGAAAATCTAAAAAAAAAATCAGTACATATAATACTGTTGGGGGTTTTACAGGAAATGAAAAAAAATGGCGAGAAGGAAAACAAAATCAACTGTGCCCTCTGTATGTCACCAATTAAATCACTGATGAAAGCATTACACGTACCTGAACCTACACACAATCCCTGTGGTAGCCTAATCATTATACCCATCCAGCATGACTGTAAACCATTGATAATATGGCGATAATAGTGGTTCAAAATGGTCCCCCTTTTTTGCAGGGGGTTGGACTAGATGACCTCGTGAGGTCCCTTCTAACACTATGGGTGTGTTCACACAGCAGTCTTATTTCGAAACAACAGAGGTTGTTTCAAAATAAGAAAGGCCATGTTCACACGATGCACCATTGTTTCGAAACAACTTAAACTCAATGTGGGGATGAAACAACGTTGTTTCGGAACAATTTTTTCGAAACAATGCCATCTGAACATGCTGTTTCGAAACAACAGTGACTCGTTTCGAAATAACTGTTGTCTGAACATGCTATTTTGATTCCTGCCTTTTTTCTTAATTCGAATTAACAAACTGTTAATTTGAATTAACTTATTTTGAAATAAGGCATTATTTCCATACAACTTGTATCGAAACAACTTGTATCGAAATAACCCCCTGTGTGTGAACATAGCCTATGATTCTATAAAAGCCTTATTACAGTTTAGATATGCCACATCTACCACTTCCTCTCTATCCACAAGGCTTGTTACTCAATCATAGGAAGCTATCAGGTTGGTTTGACATGATTTGTTCTTGACATATCATTGCTGATTATCACTTAACATCTTATTCTCTTCTAGAAAGATGTTTGCCAATGGATTATGTGGCAAAGCAGCCCCTCTAATCAGACATATAAATGTAGTCTCCTCTGGCAAAGGGAGGCCTTTGGTAAATCTGCCCCTTCACAAAAACAAAGTTCTCCTCTTCTCCCAAAGAAGAGATATAGTTTGCCTGGGTTTGGAGTGGGGAGACCTCTCCTGCTATCCTGCTGGCTGGCTTCTCTGTCCCTATTTTCTCCCCTGCTCCCAGCACAAGTGGGGCTTTTAATAGGGTTGGGCAACCTTTGTCTGGCCTCAGCTGTGCCTAATTAGGCTGTGATCTCTTGTCTCCTGCTTGCAGGAAAAAAAGGTTTTTCTCATCTTGAGAATCACATAACTGTTCTCAAGCACACTTTATAGCCTTCTGGGGTGACTTTGTCACATTCCCCCACACTCCCACACTCAGCACTAGGGGTTGGGCTACTTGGGTTGGGCAGCAATGCACCCATGATAGGCTATTTACATTGCCGTATTTAGTCTGGGCCCTATGCTGCACCTTGAAGTGAAAGGGTTGCAAGGACAGGAACCACCTCATGACCTGGGCATTTCTGTCCTTATTCTGGTTTGTCCACTTCACTGGGGCATGGTCTGTGACTAGAGTGAGTAGGTAGAGTGTCCATCTGACTAGGTAGTATTGCAGAGTGTCCATGGCCCATTTGATGGCTAGACATTCTTTTTCTATCACAGCATACTGTTGTTCCCTAGATAGGAGCTTCCTGCTGGCAAATAGTATTGGGTGTTCTCCTTTGCCCAACATTTGTGAGAACATCACACCAAAGCCAACTTCAGAAGCATCAGTTTGCAATATAAATTCTTTTGTGAAGTCTGGGACTATCAGAAGTGAGTCATGACAAAAGGTAGTCTTCAGGACTTCAAAAGCTTCCTCAACCCTACTAGACCATCTTACTATCTTGGGGCTGAGGGCCTTTATAAGTTCTGTCAGGGGTGGGCTCAAGTAGTGAAATAGGAAATAAATCGTCTATAATACCTCACTATACCTAGGAATGCCCAGACCTGCTTCTTCTGTACTGGTGAGGGCCAACTTTGCATTGCCCGTAACTTGTTAAGTTGTGGTTTCACAGTTCCCCTTGCCACAACAAACCCAAGGTACATGGCTTCTGCTAACCCCACACCACACTTGGCTGGATGTACAGCGAGTCCTGCCTTCTTCAATGTGTCTAGAACTTCCTTGACTCTTTTTAGATGCGTGCCCCAGTCTGGAGTACATATTATCACATTGTTGAGGTAGGCAGTAACATACTCAGCATGGGGGTACAGTAGCTTGTCCATAAGTCACTGAAAGGTTGTGGGGACCCCATGCAATCCACAAGGGAGGACCATATACTGGTATAGACCCCGGGGTGTAGAAAAGGTGGTCTTTTCCTTGGCTTCCTCAGTCAATGGAATTTGCCAATATCCTTTTGTCAGGTCAAGGGGAGTCAAGAACCGGGCTTTCCACAGTTGGCAATCAGCTCATCTATCCTAGGTAAGGGATAGACTTCAAATTGGGATACCTTGTTTAGCTTCCAGAAGGCATTGCAGAATCACATGCTGCCATCGAGCTTGAGCACTAGAACTATTGGGTTTGACCACTGGCTGTGTGATTCTTTGATGACTCCCAACTCCAATATCCTCTTTACTTTGGCTTTGAGTGCTTCTCTCTTTGCTTCTGGGATGCAGTAAGGCTTAACATGTACTGTTACTCCAGGTTCTGTTACAATATGGTGCAGTGCCTCAGTGGTCCTACCTGGCTTTTTGGAGAACACATCCTGGTTCCATTCAATCATTTCTGTGATCTCTCTCCATTGTGTGGGTGTCAACTCAGGGGATATTTTCACTTGTCTGTGACTCTTATCCTCTTGTGGTGATGCCTCCAGGGCCATCATAACGGCCTCTTTATCATGCCAAGGCTTCAGAAGATTTACATGATAGATCTGTTCAGGCTTTCAGCAGACTGGCTGCTGGACCTTGTAATTGACCTTTCTAACAGATTCTATTATTTTATATGGTCCCCACCATTTGGCCAGGAGCTTGCTTTCTGCTGTGGGCACCAACACCGTCATATGGTCACCCGGCTGGAAGCTTTGCCTCCTGGCTAGGCAATTGTAGTATGTTTGTTGGGAGCTCTGGGCCTTCTCAAGATGCTCCTGAGGTATTTGGGTGACTCGGGCAATCCTACTGTGCATCTTGACCACACGGTCAATGACATTTTGCCCCTGGTTAGGCTGTTCCTCCCATGCCTCCTTGGCGATATCCAAGATGCTGTGAGGGTGTTGACCATATAATAATTCAAAAGGGGAGAATCCTGTAGATGCCTGGGGAACCTCCCTAATTGCAAACATTAGGTAGGGTAGTAACATGTCCCAGTCCCTCCCATCCTGGCTCAGCACTTTCCTCACCATTCTCTACAATGTTCTGTTGAATCACTGTACAAGGCCATCTGTTTGGGGATGATAAACCAAGGTATGCAAAGCTTGTACATGGAGCTTCACACACATATCTTTCATCAGCTGGGAAATGGGGTTCCTTGGTCTGTTAAACTCTGGACAAGAGGTGCAGTATTTTCGAACCTCCATATAGACTCCTGGCCAGAAGAATCATTGCAGGATTCAATCCAGAGTCTTATCAACCACAAGGTGTTCCCTAAACAAACGGCTATGGACAATGTCCAGCACAGTCTTCCAAGGCTGGTGGGGCACTAGCGTTGTTCCACCTCTTCCTCTTGCATCTGGATGACCCAGTACAGCAGGTCTTTTTCAATCACAAAGTAAAGCCCATGGCGTTTTGTCTTTCCTTCTACAGGAACCCTATTCACCTTCACTGCATCTTTCCTGATATTGTCATACAGAAGGTCATTAGCCTGTTTTTGTGCAAAGTTGCCCAGGGCAGGCCTGATGTCCTCTATTTCTAGGGGACTTATCTTCGCCTCTTTGCCCAGGCTTTCCCCGTGGGAGGGGGCCCAGCCTCTGGCTTGTTGATATTCTGGGTTGGCTCAGCAGCGGTCAAAAGTGGTTGTCTGCCCACAAGTGCTGTCCTTTGGTTCAGAAGGAAGATTTGGGTTCCCAATCTTTTAGCTGCTCTTCTCTCTTTTCGGGTCTTCCTTGGCTTCACTGTGTTGGAGACGAGGTCTTGGGCAAACTCAGCAAAGATTGGGTGAGTATCATCTATAGGGGATGCAATCTCTCACTTTGGGTCATCTTCTGTCTCTGCTTCTGCTGCTGAGAGCAAGTATTCAAACCCTGGAAAGTCCTGGCCCATGAGGACCGGGTAGGGTAACTTAGGGATCTGCCTAGCTGCCACCCTTGTGGCCTTGCCTGGGATCTCAGTCTGGACCTGAACAGTTGGATAGTAGTTCACCTTGGCATGTGTGCAGGTTATCACTGTGCACTTGGCCTGGGGCAACAGGTCGTGGCCTATCAACTTCCCTGAGACCAGTGTCACATCACTCTAAGAGTCTATTAATGTAGTGGTCTCAATGCCATTTAACTTGACTGGCGGTGTGTATCTATGGCGAGTCCCCAGCACCCCCCCCCAAGTAAATCAGGTCGCAGGATCCCTCATGACCACCCAGGCTGCACTGCTTGTATTTGGTATTGGGCTTCAGTATGTCCCAGCTCCCCAGAAGCACAGTGCCTGTACCTCGCCTTGGGTACCACCCTTTGCTTTGGGGTGCCCAGCCAGTCCAGTGCTTAAGTCAACTTAATTTCTAAATATAGACGGGCTTAATTTAGGTTTACTTAAAGGGTTTTAAGTTGACCTAAGTCTGTAGCATAGACATAGCCTTTAAATCTCCGCTCATAAGGCAGGTTTTCCATTCCAGGGATCATCCTAGTAGTCCTTCTCTGCACTTGTTTCAGGTTTCGAGAGGGGTAGCCAGGTTAGTCTAGTTCAGCAAAACAAAGACATTCATTTTATCAGTTATTCCACACTATTATGCTTTTACTGGTAGATGACCAACCCTGTAGTTATGTTTTTTTTTCTAAATCTGCAATTTTTAACATGTTTCCATTTGCATGTGTAACTTGTACAGTATGAGTCCCTGCATTGGCTTATGTCTGTTGTAACAACTGATGATAAGTACCAAAGTGGTAGCCATGTTATGTTTGTTCACCAAAATAAATGTTGAGGCCTGTGGCACTTTTAAAGACTAAAAAAATGTATTTATCACATGAGCTTTCATGGAAGAAAATACTTCTTGCCTGACAAAGTGGAATTTTCTCCCATGAATGCTCATGTGATAATTTTTTTTTCAGTCTTTGAAAGTGCCACAGGACTCCTTGTTTGTAACAACTGAGTGACCCAATATTTTGTGTAGTGCTGCCCGTATACACAGGGGTTTTTAGAACATAAAAAAAGAAAAGACTTTTAATATTAAAAACACTGCATAAGTGAGAGGTTGCATAAAACATTGCTGCCCAGCCATGACTCTTCTGAAATTCTCATGCCCCTGCTGACTGTAGTAGGGTTCCACCAAGTTCACTAACTAGAAACAGGATCAAGCGCAGCCACTTGTGGTGGTAAATGGCAGCTGTTTACCAAGCAGTGCAAGCTCCCCTACACTCCCCTACATTTCAAACAAATGTGATTTGTTTTCTTTGGTGATGACAAATTACACGGATAAACAACTGAGACAATGTCATGGACTTAATAAACTAGTATTAGAGTCTATGTCTACACCTAAAATCTTCGTTTGGACTTGGTTAGTCTGAACTAAGTAGTTCAAAAGTTAGTTTGAACTAAACTTTTTTTTTTTTTTTTTTTTTTTTGGTTCAAACTAACTTTTAGTTCAAACTAGCCCTTCTTTTGTTAGTTCAAACTAACATTTTAGTTCAAAGTAAAAAAGCATGCTTAATTCAAACTAAGCCCTAGTCTACATTTGGGGGAAATTCGGTGGCAGCCAACTGCTGATTACACAAGGCACATAAAAGTCCTTGCATAATTTGGCAGCGACTTTATAAGCTGCTGTTACACATTTGGGGAAAGTGGAGTGCAAGTAGCTTGTGGACGTATTTCCCTCATGCCCCCCTGACTCCCAGGACTTCTGGGGGTTGGCTTCTGGGAGCGGTGTGGCGAGTTCATACTCACCATGATCCACTCCCAGAAGGGCAAACTGATGGCGGCAATTTGCTGCCGTCATTATAGACTTGCTCTAAAACTTAGTTTGAACTAAAAAAAAAAAAAAAAAAGAACTTAGTTCGAACTAACCGCTAGTTTGAACTTGTTTAGTTTGAACTAGCATGTCTACATTGTGCTAGTTCAAACTAAATACACAAATTAGTTCAAACCAAGCAGTTAATTCGAACTAATCAGCTGAACTAACTAGTTCAAACTAAACTTTGCTTAGTTGGAACTAAAAATCTTTTTAGTTTGAACTAGGCAAACCTAGTGTAGACAGGGTTCAAATTAGTTCAAATTAAGGCTCCTTAAATTGAACTAATTTGCTAGTGTAGACATAGTCAGACAGAATTACTGAGCATGGATTCCCTAGTAACAGCCCTGTGTCTTTGCATGAGTTGTTCATGTCTGTCCTCAGTCATCTTTCTCCAGATCTGTCTGTCTGCCAGCTGTCCACCCATCCCAGGCAGGGCATCAGACATTCTCTGGAGGTTTGGGAGTTTTTCATAATTTCTATAGTAATTAACTCTAATTTTTAAATATACACAAGTACAGTGAGCAGCCAGTTCCTCTCAGACTCAGCAGGGATCCTGGGAATTCTCCTCTCCCTCTGGGAAAGCCCCTTAATTACCATTTACGCCAGCCTTGAAGCACAGATGATGAAAGAGAAACATTGGCTGGTTTCCCATGTCTCCAGCCTAGGAACTCCCCTAGGATTGCACAGAGCTATAATATAAAGCTGTTTCCATCCTGTCCTGGATAATTCCCCAGTGTTGGCTCTCGGTGGGAGATGTTGTTGCAGATGCTGGTGTGATGAGGTGTGGTACACATCTACCTGAGGGGGATTTCCAGGGAGGACACTTCCATCTCAGAATTCAAAGGTACCCCATTGCTTATTCTTCCTGAGATTTACCCTAACTCTGCCATGCTTTAATTTGAATCCATTGCTACTTCTACCTTCTGTGGCAGGACAGAACAACTGTGCTTCATCAATTCTCCTGGCAGCCTTTCCTGTGCTTAAAGTTACTTGTTATAGTTGCCTCCCACACTTAATCTTCTATTTTTCAAACTACCTATACCAAATCCCTTCAGAATTTGTTCATACAGCTTCTATTCCACCCTTTTGATCATCTTTGTTGCTGTCCTCTGGGTCCTTGCCAGTTTCCCCACAACCTTGTTATACACTGGTGATCAAAAAAGGACACAGTATTCCGACTGACATCTAACCAGTACCTAATAAAATGGCCTGATCACATCAAAATTGCATTTGCTCATTTCACAATAGTAAAGAAACCCACAAACCTGAGAGATGTAGCTGTATGAACCTAGCCTCCAGCGTAGAGAGCATCAGGTAGCTGGAGGAATTCTTCCATTCACTTCCCTACAACTTCTCAGGGAGATGTGTAACCAAGGCAGCCGGGAAAACCCCTCCAGTTGGCATATGCAGTGTCTACATGAAATGGTAAAGAACCACGGTAGCATTTTAAGCACAGACAAACCTCAAACATATTTTCCAGAAAACTTCACAGTCTTGATGTAAAGACATCAAGAGTTGGAGACTCCACCATGTCCTTTCAGAGTCTGTTCCAACAATTAGCACCTTCAGTGTTTGGTTATTGACACTTATTTCCATCTGGCATTTCTAAAGGTTCAGCTTCCATCTAGATGGTCTCTCTCTCTCTGCCTTTCTTTGCTTGATTAAAAAGTCTCTTATTACCCACAGTTTTCTCCTCATGAAAGCACTTAAGCAAACCCAATTCCTTTTCATTGTCTTTTTGATAAGATAAATGGATAAAGGTCTTAAGTCCCTCTTTGTAAAGCATTTCCTCCAGCCCTTGGATCATGTTTTGTGGCTCTTTTCTGCACCCTACATAAATTTATCACCAATCTTTTTTGAAATGTGGACACTAGAATGGGACACATTATTTTAGTATGAGTTTCACAAGCTTCCCCTGCTAAATACCCCCTTTTGTACATCCAAGGATGATATTAGCCCTTTTTACCACAGCATTACCCTTATAATTTTTAACAGGGGTTTGACTAAATGACCTCAAGAGGTTCCTTACAGCCCTAATGTTCTAAGATTCTACAATATTTGTTAAATTGTATTTAATTCAGTTTTCTGAGTTGTTTTCACAAGAATGCATAGCACATAATCATTATGAACATTACAGCCAGTAAGTACTTGCATTTTTGAGAAAGTTTTCATCAGGTATGCCACATGAAGTAATTAAGGCTATGTCTACACTATAAAATTAATTTGAATTAAGGAGCTTTAATTCAAACTAATTTGAACCCCGTCTACACGAGGCTTTGCCTAGTTCAAACTAAAAAAAAAAAAAAAAAAAAATTAGTTCAAACTAAGCAAAGCTTAGTTCAAATTAGTTAGTTTGGCTGGTTAGTTCAAACTAACTGCTTAGTTAGAATTAATTTGCATATTTAGTTTGAACTAGCCCAGTGTATACATGCTAGTTTGAAATAAATAAGTTCAAACTAATGGCTAGTTCGAACTAAGCACATTTTTTTTAATTTGAACTTTTAGTTTGAATAACCACACTTTTTTAGTTCAAATGACAAAGTTAGTTCAAACTAAAAAACAACCCCCCCCCACACTTTGTTCAAACTAACATTTGAACTACTTAGTTTGGACTAATCAGGTATGAAGTAAGATTGTAGGTGAAGACATAGCCTAATACCTTCGGTGTTTGCCTGTAGACTACAGTTTGAGAAAGATTGCTTTATAGTGACAGGGAGGCCAAAACTGAACATGTACCTAAAGTGGGCTATTCTCCTTCCCAACACCTTGGTTTTGGCCACTACTAAGCACAGGCAGGTCCATCCTTTGATTTGTTACACCAGATGCCCAGGAGGTGTGTTCTAGTTTGGCTGTTCCTGGAGGTGTGTTCTAGTTGGGCCATTTTCCTTGTATCATATCTTAGCAAACATTTTTCGCCCCCAGTCCCAGATTTGGCGTAGCTATGAGGGTGAACGGGGAACTCCTTACAACATTGGTTCTAAAGACTTTGTTTCATTTTATTGAGGAGGAATACTGGATGTGGCATTATAGAGTCACTTGTTTATAATTCATTTCTCTAAATAATTAAAATATCCTTTCCCTTTGTGTGACAAGCAACTGATCTACTTGTAGCCAAGGATTTCATTTTAGTCTTCCTTTTGATCTGATGATATGGTTAATGGACATGACATGTCACAAATAACCACTGAATGCTAGAGTTCAATGTCTGGGTTATTGAAGTACAAAGTTGATCAATAGTTAAAAGGGATAATTATAGGTTGGGTTTTAAGTAAGGAGGGTTTAAATGCAAGAACTGGAGGCTGAGGACTGTATGATTATAGCTTAGCTATTTCAGGCCTTGGCCATATAAAAACTGACAGAAGTAACAAAAGAGTAGCCATGTTAATCTAGTTCAGCAAAACAAACAGACCTGTGTCACTTCTAAATATTAACACATTTATTTATTACATGATCTTTTGTGGGTGAAAATTCTACTTCTTCAGATTCTTTGAAGATGGAAAACTTACAGAATGGGAGGAAAATAAGTGAAGGGAAGTATAAGTCCTGGGAGGACTCTGTTGAGAATGCAAGAAAGTGCATGCAGTAAATAAATTTGTTACTCTTTAAAAGTGTCCCAGGACTCTGTTTGACAGAAGCAATGGACAGGGTTGCCCATCATCTTGGAGTCACTTCCCTAACTGGAAAACCCTCTTCATATTTTCAAATAACAAAAAGATTTGTTTATAGCCCAACCCCTCTCTCCACATCATGCTTACCTCCCCCAGTTCTCCCTTCTTACTCTCTCCCCCCTTTTTACTTAGCCTTGGCTGTTTCTCCAGATCAGAGTCCAGAGAGATTGTTAATGTAAGATACCTGCATTACAGGAATGGCTCCAGCAGGGGGGAAACGCTCAGCTGTCCTGTCTCTGCTGCCTTGGGTGGAGGATGTGACCAATGTGCCATTGTACCTTGAGTCCCTGGGTCCTGATACTGCCTTGGGCAGGATTCCTTCCACTCCTTTCTCAGCCTTCCCCATTGCTCTCCACCGCACATCCCAAAGTGTGACTTTGCTGTGCCATTATATGATTATGTTGCTGTCACTGTATTGTTTATGTTATTTTTAGTCATGTCAGTAAAAGGGCTATTGCATCAGTAAACAATAAAATCAACTTTGGCTCATCATGGCAACAAAAACTAAAATGTGAGGTTGGCAACCTGCCAAAGAATAACCCGATGCCATAAGATTATGGGTAAAGATGCAAGAAGGGATGAAGCACAACCTATGGGACTCCAGATCAATAGGAACAATGAGCGTTTACATTTTCATGCTCATGGGCAGAATCTAGGGATAGTGACAAATCACTGTTTAAAAAGGTAGTGCCCAGACTGGGAAAAGTGAGCTTCCGATGGAAAATACTGAAAAGGAATAATCCCACCATTGACTATCTAGCCATGAAAGAATCACTTGTTGGGAGGAATCTCTCTGAACTTAAGCTATTCACATGGATCTGTTGAGGAGTTGTGCATGTTTGACATTCCTAACTTTGTTCACAAATGTAATAAAATAAAAAAAAAAATTAGAGCTTGCTTCTGTGACTCACTGTGTTTCTGACCTTGTCCTCCATGTGTCCAGTGAGCTCTGGTTATAAAACCACCAGATTTAACTTTCACAAACTTGTGATTGTAGCCAGCAGGGCTGAACTCAGATCTTGTACTACAGCATCACTAAATTTACTTTAAAAAAACTTAAGAGACAGAATGCTTCCCACTGAGAACAGCCACTCCTTGTGCATGCAGCACATAATTTTAACACTGTTTTTCCACTTAGGCATTTGCGCTGTGACCCATCACCCTAGATCCTGGAAATATAAAGGAAGTCAGGGGAACCTATGCATAAGCAAGAGACACTGTTCTGCTTCACATTTGGACACATCTCCTACATCATGTCAGATTCCAACACAAGTGACTTCACCAATCCCTCCTCATTCATTCTGCTGGGTGTTCCTGGTCTGGAGACAGCACATGTCTGGATTTCCATTCCCTTCTGTTCCATGCATGCCATAGCCATCTTGGGGAACTTCACCATCATGTTGATCGTGAGGATGGAGATGATCCTCCATACACCCATGTACTATTTCCTTTGCATGCTGGCTGTCACTGACTTGGTCCTGTCTATGACCACTCTGCCCAAAATGCTGAGCATCTTCTGGTTCAATTCCAGGGAGATTGATTTTGGTGCCTGCCTTACCCAGCTGTACTTCATTCGCTGCTTCTTAGGCATGGAGTCTGGGATCATTGTGGCCATGGCTTTCGATCGCTATGTGGCCATCTGTGATCCACTGAGACATTCCTCCATTCTGACGAATTCTATTGTGGCCAAGATTGGCTTGGCTGTGCTGCTGCGTGGTGCACTGCTCACACTCCCCCTTCCCTTCCTGGCAAGCATGTGGCCCTACTGCAGAACCAATGTCATTGCCCACACGTACTGTGAGCCCATAGCTGTGATGAAGCTGGCCTGTGCCGATATCCGCATCACCAATGAGTACGACCTCTTCTTGGCATTCTTAGTGACTGGTCCAGATGTGTCTTTTATAACCTTTTCCTATATTCAGATCATCAGGGCCATATTGAGACTCCCCACAAAGGAGGCCCGAATCAAGACTTTTGGTACCTGCAGCTCCCACCTCTGTCTCATCCTAGCTTTTTACATCCCAGATCTCTTCTCCTCAATTACACATCGGTTTGGCCACAGTGTGCCTCAGCATTTGCACATCATCACTGCCAACATGTACCTCCTGCTGCCACCCATGCTAAATCCCATCATCTATGGGGTGAGGACCAAGCAGATCCGAGGTAGGCTGCTCCGGCTGTTTACTCATAAGTGGGCCTAAAGTTTTTTCTTTCTGCCCTGGCCCTCAGACAAAACTCCATGGAGAGATGGCTGGTGAGCTGATGTTGGACCCTCCTTCCTTGATCACTTAGAGGATGGTCAAAGATAAATTAGTGCCTTTGCCAACCTTTAAAGAGACAAAGTAATCTTTATCAGGAGAGAGACCAAAATGCACCAGATGGGATTAAATGGTCACTCTTCTATGACTGCAGCAGAGATGGACTCCAGCTGGAAGAGAACCAAGAGACTCCAAGTATATCTCTCTTCATGATGGCTCTGACTGACTGTCTTCTCCAGCTCCACCCTGCCTAGAATACTGAGAAACTTTTGTTTTTGAGCCTGGGAGATAAAGTTTGCAGTCTTATCCAGTTCTGGTCAATCAATGTTTTAGATGATGGCATAAAAGATTACACTTATACAGTTTGCAGATGATACCATTCTGGGAGGGATTACAAGTGCTTGGAGAATAGAATCACAATTCAAAAAGATTTGGACAAACTGGTGAAATGGTCTGAGGTCAACAGAATGAAATTCAATAAAGATAAATGCAAAGTACTCCACTTAGGCAAGAACAATCAACAGCACATCTGAATCCCTTAAACCCCTATATCATAAGGTATACCCACCATCCAGCAGAGAGGGACCTCTCAGTCACCTCAGCAGCTGGAAAGGCCCCTCCCTGTCTTAGAGGCCTCCCAATTCCTGTCAGGAAGAGGGAGTTAAAAGCAAGGGGTAGGACAGGGAGGGAGTGAGGTGCTCACCCAGATCCCAGCTGAAAGATCCCAGGACAGCAGGGCATTGCTAGTCTGGGAAACATATAATAGCTGGAAGGTCTTTGGGATGAGAGCCCTACTAGTGACAGCCCCGATCCCTGCAAGGAAGGATTTTAGGATGGTATTACTACCAGCCCAGTTGCTTGGTGAGCTCTGCCATGCCCAAGGCTGGCTGCAGGACCCCAGTGCAGCGGGATAGGACTGCTTGGGCCTGAGGGGCTTACAGACTGTGTTGCAGCTGAGTACTTCTGTGTGTGGGAAGCCCTGCCATGCCCAGAGGGGCTTTAAGGCCTCCAGCGGCCCAACATCACCAGAGGCTGAACCCAGCCCAACCTTGAGAAGCTCCTGGCTGGGCTAGCAGCCTTCAAGTCACTGTGGGCACCTATCCATGGCAAGAGGCGTGCCAGAACTATAGCTACCATACCTGGTGGAGAATGTGAACATAGAACTATCCAGGCCTGATACAAAGCCAAGAAAGAACATGGAGGCCTATAAACTCTTGCAGTGATTGGCCAAGAACAAGCAGCAATAGACAGAACATCAAAGAAGGCAAGAAGAAGAGATTTTCCAACAGATGGCAACACATCAACAGCAGCAAAGTGCCCAGAAAGACAAACTGATCTGGGAGGTGGCAGCACAGCAGAATGAACAGTAGCAATGGCTCACACTGGAGAAGGTGGCAGAACTCCAACTCTCAGTAGCCCATGTAGGCATGGGGGAGAAGAGGCGCTGAATCTTCCCAAGGGGACACCCCTCAGTGCAGCTGAAAAAGATGGGGCCCAAGAATGACACCAAGGTCTTTTTGTGTGTTGTTGAGAGGGTTGCCACTACTGCCCATTTTGCCCTAGGGCACTGAAATGTGATCCTTGCCCCCTGTCTGGGTGGTGTCGCCCAGGAGGACTATCAGGGACTGGACCCAGGACAGGATCAAGATTATATGAAAGTGAAGGCAGCCATCCTGGATGCAATTGCAATTGGAAAATCTCTTCTTCTTGCCTTCTTTGCATCCCAAAGATTCACCACTAGAGAATGCACCAGTAAAAGTTCACAGGAGAGGACAGACTCTGTATTATAGTTCAAGGGGCGAAGGAGAACTGATGTCACTGGCTGATCCCCAAGAGAAGAACAGGGTCCTTCAGGGGACCGGTAGGGAAGCAGACGACACTAGACAGGGTGACAAGCCAGGTCTACTGGACAGTGGTAGAAACTGAGGTCAAAGACTATTGTGCCTTGTGTCCTGAGTGTCAAATGACGGACAAGCAGAGACAACCGAAGGCTCCATTAGTGCCTTTCTCCTGAGCTGATACCCTGTTTGAGAGAGTGATGTTAGGTCTGGTGGTTTCTTCAGTGAGGACTGTGACAGGGTACCACTACATCCTGGTAGTGTTAGATCATGCCACCCATAACCTGAGACTGTACCACTCTGGGCAGCCACAGTGGCTAATATAGTAGCTAAACTATGGAAGATACTCTTAAATGTGGAGATCCCCAAAACAATCCTCACAGATCAGGGTGCTCACCTTGCATCCCAGATAATGTGGGAACTGAGTGCGCACTGAAGGTCAAAGCTCTGCTGTAGTCTAGACATAACCCTCAAGTGGATGGCTTGGTAATGTGCTGTAACAGGACACTCAAGCAGATGCTGCAAAAGTTTGTGGCCAAAGACCATAAGCATTAGGATCGCCTACCTCTACCCAGCTTATTTGTGCTACAGGCGGTTCCCCAGGCATCCACAGGATTTTCACCCTTGAAGCGTATGGACATCAGGCCCGGGGATCCTCAATTTACTGTGTGAGAACTGGGAGGAACAGACAATTAAAATACAAAAGGTGGCACAATAAGTGTTCCAAGTGAGGGAAGACTTGAAGACAGTGAGGAAAAAATCTTCTCCAGGCTCAACAGTGGTAAGATATAGCATGTAATCGGCGAGCTCATTTTAGGGAGTTTCAGCTTGGAAATCAAGTTTTCCTGCTGTTCCCCATCACAGAGTCCAAATTACTGGCTTGATGGCAGGGCCTCTGTTAGGTGGTCCAGCACATGAGGGAAATGAACTATGAAGTGCAGCATCCAGAAAAAAATAAAACCACTCAACTTTACTGTGTCAAACTCATGAAGGTATGGTGTTTCCAGGAAGCCCTCGTTATTGCAGATCCCTCATCAGACCCAGAACTGAGGCTGCATGCCAGCAGGATGATGCTGGGGGAAAGACTACAACCTGGAGAGGCCAGCCAGATCCAGACTCTGATATGAGGGCTCATGGAGGTCTGCTCACGCTGGCTGGGATACACCATTCTGGCCTGTCACCAGCTACAGAAAGAACCCGACTAGGAAGTGCAGAGATTCCATGACCCCTACCCCAAAAGGTCTGGGTCGCTGTGCAGCATGAAGAGGAAAATATGCTTTACATGTGAGTGATAGAGGAGTCATGACCGGACTGACAAAATTCAATTGTCTTTGTACTAAAGGCCAATAGTTCTCCCCGGTTCTATGTTGACTTTTGTAGGTTTTGTTTTGCTGAGCTAGACTAACATGACTTCTCCTTTGCAACTTTTGGAAGTTGGAAGCCTTGTCAAAGTCCAAAGCACGATCCATGCCCTGAGTTAACGAGATATTAGAAGGGCTACGTGCAGCTAATATTTCTCAATCTTGGCTTTAATGAAGGGCTTCTGGCAGATCCCTTTGATGCCCCAGTCCTGGGAGCAGACAACCTTTGCCACTCCCTGGGGCTTGTACTGGTGAAGAATATGTCATACACGGGATGACAACCACTTTCCAATGCCTTATAGATTGGGTGCTGCATCCCCACCAGGCATACTCAACAGTGTACTCTAACAATATTGTAATATTTGTTTGAAATTGAGAAGAGCCTCAAGTGGGTACTTTAATCACTCCAGGAAGCTGGTTTAACAGTGAATCCAAACAAATATTGCCACAACCAGCAAGAAGTTAGGTACCTGGGTGACTGAATTGGTAGAGAAGTTTTTAGGCCTCTGGTGGATAAAGTGCAGGCCCTAATTCAATGTGCCATGCTGATCTCAAAGCAAAAGGTACAAAGCTTCATGGGACAGGCAGGGTACTATCACCTACATTACCTATAGGACAACCAATTCCTACCGGTAATGAACTTTGTGGCATGTGCCACTGAAATGGTTACAACCAAAGAAAAACACCAATACATGAATTATGAGGAGGTACTTGGCTTCACAGTGATATGACTTCAAGATATCACACAGGGCTCAGAGGGAAAATTGTAATGCAGACTTCTCCTCCAGGGAAGAGAGAATGCTGGATTCCTCCCATGGGGGACAGTGTGTGACAGGAGGTATCAACCTTCCCTACCAGCAAAGGAGCCCTCAGCAGCCTCAGTAGCCGGAAAGGACCCTCCCTGACATATAGGCCTCTCAATTGCTAGCAGGAAGAGGGGGTTAAAAGCCCACCTGGGACCTCAGCAAGGAGTGGGAGAGGGAGGGAGGAAGGTGCTCTCTCAGATCCCAACAGAAAGATCCCAGGAGGACAGGGTATTGCTGGTCTGGGATGCATAACAGCTGGAAGGGCATTGTGACAAGAGCCCTGCTAGTGACAGCCCCAAGCCCTGTAAGAATGGGATTTTGCACTGCATTACAACCAGCCAAGCTTCTTGGCTAAGCCCTGCCATGTCCAAGATGGGCTACAGGAGTGCAGCGCAATGGGACAGGGCTGCTTGGGCCCAAGGGGCTTACGGATTGTGTTGCAGATGAGTACTGCTGAGTGGGGGAAGCCCTGCCATTCCCAGTGGAGAGAGGGAAGAAGCTTTAAGGCATGGGTCTCAAACACGCGGCCCATGGGCCGCATGTGGCCCCTAAAGCTATTTTCTGGGGCCCTCAACGACACTATTGTTACCAATATTTGCAATAGTGTTGTATGAAAAGGTTTTAGTGGTGCGGCCCTCGGGCTAATGTTCTAGCCCCCATGCAGCCCTCCACTAGTCTTCATGCGGCCCTCGTGGTGATTTTAGTTTGAGACCCCTGCTTTAAGGCCTTGCAGCAGCCCAGCATCACTGGAGCCTGAACCCAGGCCAGCCCTGAAAAGCTCCTGGCAGAGCAGAAATCATGCAAATCACGGTGGGGACCTGTACAAGGAGGGAGGAGTTCCAGAACTCCCTTGAGGTGGAGTGTTGAAACCAAAACTATCACACCCTGGCAGTCACTCTGAGAATGCAATGGTGTATTTCTTAATGCAGAGCATTTGAGATGTGACCACAATGCTCATGACACACGGAGCATTATTCTTACCGTGATATGGTTGGTGCAATGTTATGTCTGACTACAAGGTTTCACTATGTGGTAGCCCCAAAGACATGCCCCATAGCTTATAACATCTCTAGGCCAAGCTCTCCAACCAGAGGGATAGTTCACATCTCATTAACATGTGTCTAGAACAAACCCAGCTCTATGCTCCAGGAACAGAAGACTGGCCTAGGCAGCAACAAAGGAAGCACCATAATGTAATGCTCACTGACGTGGTACCAGCTGAGCGTATTGTGAGCCAGAGAGTCCATGGCTTAGCCATACACAGCTGAGAGGCCAGGAACCATCAGGTGCAGAACCCTGGCATCCTGGCTTCATGTTCCAGTCCAGAGGAGGAATCTTTTGTCCCAGTCAGAGAATCTGAGCCTGATTTCAAAAGGAGCAGTGTGCCCCGATGCAAGTTAGAGTTCCTTCAGCAGGAGCAAGTCGGGCACCCGCCCGTCACATCCCAATCCCTACTGTCTGGCCAGCTATTGCCCTCCTGCTCCCATGAGATATGGGGGAAGGCAGATCAACACCCACTGCTATAACCCCACCCCCTCTAACTTGTTCCAGCACTCGCTAACTGTTCCAGACAGCCTTTTAATATGGGCTGGTCTTGGAGGCACATCATAACTAACTGGTGTAGCTGGGACAGGCTCCTACTCATCTGTTTCTGCTCCAACTCTTCTCTAAGTGTAGGTCTTGGTGAGCAGAGCTGTCTGACTAACATGCTCATTGTGGACCACTGCACACCCCCAGCACTGATTGGGGACCAGTGCACACCCCCAGCTGGCTGCAGTGCATGGGGAGCATGGGGAGAGTTCCCAGGATTTTGTTTAGCCTGCAACTTGGCCCTGCTATTGCTAGCCCAGCAGGCATGCAGCTCATCCTTCATAAAGCCCTCAGAACTTCCCACGTGGGTTAGTGACATATCCTGGGCAGGGCTGATGGTTGCTTTGGTGTGACCATGCCTCAGGGCCAGGCTCAAAGCACAGTTTGGTTCAATTAGGTTAGAAACCTAGAGGCCTGGGCTTTACTAAGAATTACCCCTAAGCTCCAGGCCTTCCAGAAGGTGTGCCCAATGATTGGTGGCCTGGGCCAGTGGGGAGGGTGGTCACCTATTCACAGCACAGAGAACAGCAGCGGAGAGTAGAGGCCATTGGATGGATGAATGACTAGCTCATCCCTGGGCCCACAAAGCACACAACAGTGGCACCCCTGGGTGGTACACTGCTGGCCCCACTTGTGCAGGGCATGACTATCTCTAGGAGCAGGGTGTCACCAGGCTCCTGTGCTGCAGCCACAACTCTTTGCCCAAGCAGTGGAAATTGTATGACACAAACCCAGGGGTCTGAGCTGCTAGGCTGGGACCTGGACTGTAGCCTGTCATCTCAGAGCTGAGCAGGCAGGGATGGGAGTTGGCCTGGTCCATCCCCTCTTGCAGCATTTATGTGGATGGCTGGGCAAGAGGAGAAGGGGTCTAGGAGAGTTGTGCACACCTGTGCAGCAGCAGGGGTGATCCGGGCACAGTCAAAGGGGAAGCTCGATGGTTCCATGCCCTGCCGCTCTTGGAGAAGGCCTGGGCATCCCTCTCAAGAGGAGATGATAGTCTGAAGTGATCCAGGGGCTGGAAGCTGAAGCTACATAACTGAGTCTGGAAATGCGCTTTCAGCTACTGCCCTGGAGCTTCCTGTAGCTGGAGTATTGTCATTGACTAGTCCTCAAAGCCCCTAGACAGTCCGTCCCCACTTATAGCCTGGGGCCTTCTCCCAGGCCAGGGAACCTCTTCCGTCCCTTCTTAACCAGCCACTGCCTTCAAGCCTGGAGCCTTCCCTGCCCTCTGGCTGAGACAGACCCGCAGGCTCTGCTGCGATTCCCTGACAAATCTATCCCACAGCTTGGAAATTTCTGTTTAGAGTCTACCAAGACTTTTTTTTCCCCAAGTTTCTTCTGGTCCCTCCAACCTTGAAGCCTCTCAGAACACACAGACACTCCCATCTCTTCTGAGTTTGCAGCCAAGTTTCCCTTCCTGAAAGCCACCCTTTGAGTGCAGTGGTGCCCAGCCCAGCTCAGCCCAGCCGGCACCTCATGTTTTGGTCATCAACCTGCATGAGCTAGGACAGCAGTTTGATCTGGGTACCAGTGTGACCCTCTGGTGGCCATGCCCACCCAGGGGACAGGAAGCCCATTGCTGCCTGCACCTCCACTGAGTCTCAGCTGGTGAAGGTCAGAGCAGCTGGAACTGGAAGGAGAATTGAGTCCTGACCCCTGGGTCCACATGACCCAATGGCCCAATCACATGACCAAGGGAATTCAGGTAATCCCCCCACCCCCCCCAGGGCTCCAAACTGTGTGTTCGGATCAGGCCAGTGTCCAGAGAGGAGCAGAGTCAACCTGGGAAGCACTCTGTCCTGCCACATCTCTCCTTGATTCAGTGTCTGAGCCCCCATCTCTTCACAGTCTCACTTTGCAGAACTTGTCTGTTCTCCTTCCATCTTGTGGCTCTGGCTATGTCACCATGTAAAAAAACAACAAGGAGTTGTGTGGCATTTTAAGACCAACACATTCACCATGTGTTCACATGAGAGGTAAAAACACTGTCCCAAATCCCACAGTCGCCACTCATGTCTTAGGGGCATCCTTCCCAGAGTGGAGCATCTTCAAACCTTGTTGGGAGGCTGTTTAGTCTTGGCCCAAAAGATCAGGAGGTTGAGCATATCTGGCACCAAAGGCTGAACTTGGACTTATAGGGTGCCACTGTGTCCAAAGCAGTTGCTGATGAAGGAGAAGAGCCTGGGTGTGAAAAGCATGAAGATGATGGGTCCCACAGCTGCTGAGGGTCTCATGTGGGGGATCATGGAAGTGCCACCGGAGAAGGGCCTGCAGGATCAGGGTGTAGGACTGGATGATGGAGGGCACATTGAAACAGATGATTGTGAGTGAAAGAACTAGTCTGTACTGATTGTTTGGTGAGCTGTCCTGCAATGCAACATTGACATAGCTATGTGTTTGCAATAGGAGTGGGAGGTGATATAGGAGTGTCAGAAAGGCAATAACAAAGCTGATGAGCAAATAGTTATATGGCCATTGCCACTAGCATGCCTAACTCCAGCACATGCAGTGTATGGACCAGGAATATATCAACGACGGAGGTGACACAGCCAGTCATCTGGGCTTTCAGATAGAAGGTGCCCAGCATTAAGTTCTGGGTGGAGCTGGGGAAGTCAATGTTGGTCAGGACAAGCAATGGAGAGAAAAAGAGACATGGACTTGCTCAGGCTGGGCTGTAGTTTGATAAGAAAGAGCAGGGTGGGGTTGCACAGCAGGGCCTTGATGCAGATGGAGCAGAAGTGTATGAAAACCCATTGGTATCAATGACCTAGCTCCAAAAGGCTTAGCAGGATGAAGGAGGAATGACAGGAAGAGCTGATGTCGGAGGAACCCAACATAAGGATAGGGAGTGGGCATGCTGAGCCACAGTGAGTCCCCATTGTTTTGCCAGGAAATAGAATGGGTTGAATGCAGAGGTTCATGGGGTACATGAAAATGTTACTCTTGGCTGGAATGGACCATATATACGCCTACAGAACGCACTTCGCTGGAAGCCATGGGAAATGACAAATTTCTTGAGCCACAGCTGGACACTGCAACCAACCCGCAAACTTTCTAGTTTGTCCTTCAACTGGAGTCCATCTTACTCTTGTGGTCAGAGCATTGCAACCAAAGAGGCCCCTTGGCTGACTTTGTGCTGCTCTTCTGCCTCAGCTTCTGCTTTCTCTCTGATTCACCCAGGTCTTGTGTTTCTGGTGTTTCTAAATCACAGGGAAGACTCTAATGTCTCTTTGACCATCCTGTAACTTATCTAGGAAGGACGGTCCCTCTCTTGGTCTCCAGACAGCTCTCTATGAAGATCAGTCTGAGAATCAGAGCCTCAGGAGATAACTTTAGGTTCTTTTATGAGTAAAGAACTGGAGCAACCTGTCCCGGATCTGTTTGGTTCTCACCCCATAGATGATGGGATTGAGCATGGGGGGCACCAGGAGGTGAACATTGGCAATGATGATGTGGAAATGCAGTGGCACATTCTGGCCAAAGCGATGTGTGAATAAAGTGAAGAGAAGTGGGATGTAAAAAAACAAGATGACACAAAGGTGGGAGCCACAGGTACCAAAAGTCTTAATCCGGGCCTCTTTTGTAGGGAGACTGAAGATGACCCTGAGGATCTGAATATATGAGAAAGTGATAAAAGACACATCCGGGCCAATCACTATGAATAACAGGAAGAAACTGTAGTAGTTGCTGATGTGGATGTCAGCACAAGCCAACTTAATCACGGCTATATGCTCGCAGTATGTGTGGGCGATGATGTTGGTTCTACAGTAGGGCAACCTCCTTGCCAGGAATGGATAAGGCAGTACGAGTAGAGCACCACGGAGCACCACTGCCAGACCAATCTTGACCACGATGGAGTTTGTCAGAATGGTGGAATATCTCAGGGGATTACAGATGGCCAGGTAACGATCCAAAGCAAGAGCCACAATTACCCCAATCTCCATTCCTGAGAAACTGTGAATGAAGTAGAGCTGCGTGAGGCAGGCACTGAAATCTATTTCCCTGGAATTGAACCAGAAGATACTCAACATTTTGGGCAGGGTGGATGTAGACAGGACCACGTCGGTGGCAGCCAGCATGCAGAGGAAATAATACATAGGTGCATGGAGACTCGACTCCATCCACACGATCCACAGGATGGTGAAGTTTCCCAAGACAGCTATGGCATACATAGCACAGAAGGGGATGGAGATCCAGCCATAGAAAGCCTCCAGGCCAGGAATGCCCAGCAAGAGGAAGGAGGAGGGGTTGATGAAGTCTGTTGTGTTGGATTCTGACATGGTGTGGGGATGAAGGTGTCCAACTCTGAGGCAGAATGGTGTCTCCTGCACATACGGTTCGTTCCCCTTACTCCTTTATGTGCCTAGGATCTAGTGTGATGATTGAAGTACAAAGGCCTGTATAGAAAGACAGTGTTAAAATGAACCACTATATGCAGACTGGTGGCTCTTCTGAGGATCAAGCATGTAGCCTTATTGTTTTATTTAGAATAAATTTAGGTACGTTTTAATAGAATGTATGGTGAGTTCAATATCTAGTTCAAAAAGATACCCCTGCTTGTTTTAAATATAGATGTCCCAGGAACCAATGGGAGACAAGACAAGGAACATGGACCGTCACAGGAACAAGGTCTGTTTTTTATTGATTTATAAGAATATCAACAGTGAAGTCAGGAATTTCTCAGAGCATACTATTCCTAAATATTTCCAGCCACTAATTAGAGGTAGAAACTGACTCCTAATAGCTAGTGTTAGGATGTGGGCCACTCTCCAATGATGCCCATGGCTCTTTACGCTTTTCCACATAGAATCATAGAATCATAGAAACCTAGGGTTGGAAGGGACCTCATAGGTCATCTAGTCCAACCCCCTGCCAGAGGCAGGACCACTCCCACTAAACCATCCCAGTCATGGTTCTATCCAGCTGGGCCTTAAACACCTCCAAAGATGGTGACTTCACCACCTCCCTTGGCAGCTCATTCCAATGTTTCACCACTCACCTAGTAAAAAAGTTTTTTCTAATATCCAGCCTCGACCTCCCTAACTGCAACTTGAGACCATTGCTCCTCATCCTGTCCTCCTTTACTACCGAGAATAGTCGAGCTCCATCCTCCTTGGAGCACCCCTTCAAGTAGTTGAAGGTTGCTATCAAATCCCCCCTCAATCTTCTCTTCTGCAGACTAAATAAGCCTAATGCTTTCAGTCTTTCCTCATAGGGCTTGTGCCGCAGCCCTTTAATCATTTTGGTTGCCCTCCTCTGAACTCTCTCTAGTAGTTCCCTGTCCTTTTTGTAGTGGGGAGCCCAAAACTGAACACAGTATTCCAGATGTGGCCTCACCAGTGCAGAATAGAGGGGAATGATCACATCCCTTGATCTGCTGGTAATACTTCTTTTGATGCAGCCCAGTATGCCATTGGCCTTTTTGGCAGCAAGAGCACACTGCTGACTCATATCTAGCTTCCCATCCACCATGACCCCCAGGTCCTTTTCTGTGCTGCTGCTACTCAGCTGAATGTTTCCCAGCCTGTAGCAGTGCATGGGGGTTTTCCGTCCCACATGCAGAATTTTACACTTGTCCTTATTGAACTTCATAAAATTTTTATTGGCCCACTGTTCCAATTTATCTAGGTCTCCCTGAATCCTGTCCTTGCCCTCCAACATGTCTACTGTTCCCCCTAGCTTGGTGTCATCCGCAAACTTACTGAGAGTACAGTCTATTCCATCATCAAGATCATTGATGAAAATGTTGAACAGAACCGGCCCCAGGACGGACCCCTGGGGCACACCACTAGTGACTGGTTGCCAGCATTTTCATCAGTGATCTGGAAGTAAGTATAAAACCATTCCAAGCTAAAAGTGTGGATGACACAAAGCTTGGCAGAGTGCTCAATGTGCTTAGGACAGGGCAGGCATACAGATAGATCAGGATTGTTTGGTGAGAGGGGATTATAGATACAAAATGTTTTAATATGGCCAAAAGCAAAATAATTATCTGGGAAGAGGGAGTGCAGGCCTGACCTACAGATGACAATCAGTGCAGTAACCAAGAAGGTACTTGGTCCTGCCATGAATGCAGAGGCATGAACTCAATGATCTCTCATTGTCCCTCCCAGTTCTATGCTTCTATGGGCTGAAATGGATTTAGCAATCACAATGAATGGCTGAGCTGCTGGTGTGAAGCTCTTGCAAAAAGGGCTTATGCTATCTTTGGATGTACAAATGTGAGCAGCGTGTGGGAGAGGGGAATTAATTTATCTCTGTATGTGCCATTGCTTAAACTGGTACTGAACTATTTCATCCAATTGTAGTGTCCACATTTAAAGAAGGATGTTGAAAAATTGCAGGTCTTCATGTCTTTGCATGTGTTTTTTTCTGGAACATACACATGAGGGTTTGTCTACACTTAAAAATGTACAGCAGCTCAGCTGTAGCATTTCAGGCAAACACCTCCCCTCAGTGTAGGTAGCCTATATACCTGTACAGTGACCTCAAGAGAATTCTTCCCCCAACTTGGTGCTATACTGGAGTTTCACTTCATATATGTACCTCTCTCAGTGGGGTGGATTTCTTAGCTGTTTCAAAAAAAGCAAATACAATTCTGGATAGCATTAACAGAAGTATAACAAGAGAACCAGAGAATGCAATAGTACCACTCTATGTATCATTGGCAAGTTCTCCATCAGAATGCTGTGTTCAATTTTTTCACAACATATAGAAAAGTTCCAAAGGGGTAGATGCATTAGCCTAGTTCAGCACAACAAAGAAGCCTTGTGGCACTTTTAAAGACTAACAAATTTATTTATTGCATGAGGTTTCATGGAAGAAATTCCACTTTGTCAGATGCTTGAAAATGGAAAACTTACAGTGTAGGAGGGAAAAATAAATGCACTGAAATGTGAATGACAGGATCAGGTCAGAGTATTTCAGCAAATCAAGCTGATTGTTTTGATTCAGTAAAAAAACAACAAGCAGTTGTGTGGCACTTTAAGACTAACAGATTTATTTTTTGTAAAACTGGACTAGACTAACACAACTATCCCTTTTGAGGGGAGCTTGTGAACAGGGGACAGCAAACAGGGGAGTTTCAGAGGGAGTTTGGGGAGGAGTTTGTGAAACCACGATGGTGAAGAGGA
>ML682126.1:1191800-1210477 GCA_007922195.1 Podocnemis expansa | reverse complement strand
GGGGGTTGGACTAGATGACCTATGAGGTCCCTTCCAACCCTATGATTTTGTGATTCTATGAAATTGTTTTGATTCAAACAGTGTGTAACAATATTTCGGAAGGTGGGGAAGTAGCGAGGGGTGAACTTCACTGTTTGTAATGAGAAAGCCTGTCCATATCTCTACTTAAACCCAAGTCACTTAGGTCAAATTTGCATATGAATTTTAACTCTGTAGTTTCTCTTGAAGCTTTGAATTAAATCGACCTGTTTTAGTACTGTAAGAGACAAGTCTTTCATGGACTGACCCGGGAGATTGAAGTGATCCCCCCTCCTTTTTTTGGAATGTTGTTATTTCTGATGTCCGATGTGGTTCCCTTAATTATTTTGCACTGAGACAGTTCATGTTCTCCAATTTATAAGGCCAAGGGGCATTGTTGGCACATGGTAGCATATATCATATTGGTGGATGATCCCTTGATGGAGTAGCTGGTATGATAAGGTCCGATAATGGTGTCATTAGTATAGATATATGAGCAGAGTTTGTGATGGGGTTTGTTTCAGGGATCTATACCTGCCTTATTTTTTCTTGTGTATGGTCTATAGATGCTGGTAAATACCTGCTTAACTTTGGTGGGGAGTCTGTAAGTGAGAAGAGGCCTGTCTCCCAAGGCTTGAGAGTTTGAGGGATCATCTTTTGTGACATCATCTGGGATAGTGTCCCTAATGGCTTGTAATGTGTATTTGTATGAGATGTTAGTGTAAAGATTTTCTACATCCAAAGTGGCCAGGATGGTGTTTTCTGGAAGATCATCAATCTTTTGAATTTTTCTTAGGAAATCCATGCTGTCTTGTAGATAGCTAGGAATGTTGACAATGTAGGGTCTGAGGAGAGAGTTCATAAACCATTTAAGCCTCTGCTCTAAGAGTGCCAATGCCTGAAAAGATGAGGCATCCATGATTTCTGGTTTATGGATTTTCAGTAGAAGATAGAATATCCCTGGTTGGGGCTCTAGAAGTTTCTTTGTTTTCATTCATTCATATCTATCTATCTATGGTAGAGTTACAGTAAGGAGAAACTGTCAAAGATTCACAGGTAAACAACAAAGATGCTTAAAGTGAATGAATGGAAACCATATGAGCAAAGGCTTAAGGAAACTGGTACATTTAGTATGAGACTAATGGAGGCAAGAGCTGTCTTTAGATACTTGAAAGGCTGCTATAAAAATGATAGTGAAAATTAGTTCTCTTTGCCACAGAAGACAGGAGGAGAGGCAGTGGGTTCAACATACAAAATTGAAAATTTATTTTAAATCTCAAGAAGAACTCCCTCACTGTAAGAACAGTAGGACAATGAAACAGTCTGCTTAAAGAGGCTGCATAGGCACCTTCTCTCAAGGTTTTCAAAAGGAGGGTGGATAGTCAACTCTCTTGGATGTTTTAAACCATACAAATCCTGTATCATGGTAGACAAAATGACCCTGAAGGTCCTTTCTAACCCTGTGGTTCTGGGACTTCATAATGTAAAATCTTAGTGTAAATTAGGCTTTAGTCAAATGCAAGTTTTTGGGATCAATACAAGGGGCTTCCTCCTGGAGATAAACCCTATGACTCTATCAGTAAAGAAACTAAATAAATACTAAATAAATCACTCACATCTACTGTTTCTCAGACCATAAAAAATTGGAACACACAATTAAATTGAAACTTTGTAAATCTAAAATTGGTAAGAGATCATTTGTCCATACTATATATTTATTCCAGAGAACTTTTTGCCACAGATATTCTTGGAGAAAGAACTCAGATGAATACATTTCAAACATTGCATGCCTACTGGAGGCAATTTTGGTAGCAACGCCATGAGTGAAGGCTGTCTGACACTTTCACTTACAAGACCTTATTGTCAGCTGCTTGCAATTTTGTCAGACTTGAATTGTTTCACCTGAGGACTCCTCTGCCAGCTCTCTGCTTCCAGCAGAGGGATTATTTGAGAGATTCCAGCTGTTAAAGAAAAACTAACTAATCAAGTGTTGTCAGGTCCAACAAGGCATCTTTTTATTCAAGCATATGCAGGGAGAGATCACTAACTTACACAAAGTCTGTCTGGTTAATGAGAGCTCTACTTACAAACACATTTCAACAGTATTTACAGTAATTATAGGGTGTTCAGCATAGGGTACTTCCCCTCTTCTAGCTAGCCAATGGAAAAATGACAGAATTAGTTAAGATAATACAAAAGCAGGATTCAGAGTCAACTTACCTATTGAAACATTTTGACCTTGTTAACAAGAGACAGTCAGCTTTTCTTAGAGTATTTCACTTTTATCTTACACTCCCTATTTTTTCAGACATTCTGTGGTTAAGCGAGTTTGGGGCTTTACAGGCCTGTTCCATGCAGGAGAAAAGAGTAGGGTAACTGCTTCACCTTTTACATTTTACCTTCACCTTTTACATTTTTATTCAGAATTTCACCCTTGAGCATTAGCTTAATGCTTTACAGGTTTACTATCTTCTTAAACAGGAACAGAGAATATGGCCATGGAAGTGGAGAGGCTGGAGGGGAAAAAAAAAAAAACCCAAAAAACAAAAAAAACAGACTGACAACAATTCTGAATGATTTTTTTATTTTTGGTAATAAAATAGAAGGTCAGACATGCAGTAAAATAATAAGAAATTAAAAGAAAAAGACCCCTTGGAGAAACATCAGTGGTAAGATGTACAAAAAAAGCCAAGTTATTTATTTATATGTTTTTTAAAATGTAACAGGAAGCATACCTCATTAGAAAGCCTTTTGGGAACGATGCTTTTCAGCTACTACCTGAAGGTAATCTTAAAACTTGGGACAGAAAAATAAACATTACAAACCTGGCCTGCTGTATTAAAAGGGAAACTGAGGTATGCCAGCTCATGACTTTAAAATATATATTAAAAAAAAAAAAAAAGGAAAATTCACTCTAAAACTTTGAAAGTGAGACGCCATTACAGTCCATAGAATCATACAATCATAGGGTTGGAAGGGACCTCATGAGGTCATCTGCTCTAACCCTCTGCTAAAAGCAGGACCACTCTCACTAAATCATTCCAGCCAGGGTTTTTTCTAACCAGACCTTGAATATCTCCAAAGATGGAGATTCCACCACATCCCTAAGCAACCCATTCCAGTGCTTCAACACTCTCCTAGTGAGAAAGTTTTTCCTAATATCCCACCTCAACCTCCACAGCTGCAACTTGAAACCATTACTCCCTGTTGTGTCCTCTGTTACTACTGAGAACAGCTGAGTGCCTTCCTCTTTGGAGCACCCCTTCAAGTAGCTGAAGGTTGCTATCAAATCCCCCTTCAGTCTGTCCTCACAGTCATGTGCTCCAGCCCCCTAATCATTTTTGTTGGTCTCCACTGGACTCTTTCTAATTTGTCCATGTCCTTTTTGTAGCGAGGTTCCCAAAAGTGGACCTAGTATTCCAGGTGCGACCTCACCAGTGCTGAATAGAGGGGAATAATCACACCCCTCAATCTGCTGGCAACACTTCTACTAATGCAGCCTAGTATGGCATTGGCCTTTTTGGCAGCAAGAGCACACTGTTGACTCATATCCAGCTTCCCATCCACCATAACCATGAAGTCCTTTTCTACAGTGCTGCTGCTTAGCTGATTGGTTTGCAGCCTATAGCAGTGCATGAGGTTTTTCCATCCTAAGTGAAGGACTTTGCACTTGTCCTTGCTGAACTGCATCAGATTTCTTTTGGCCCACTGCCCCAATTTGTCTAAGTCTCCTTGAATCCTGTCCCTGCCCTCCAGCGTGTCCACTGCTCCCCCCAGCTTGGTATCATCCACAAACTTACTGATCATTCAATCTATCCCATAATCAAAATCATTAATGAAGATGTTGAACAGAACGGGTCTCAGGACTGACCCCTGGGGCATTACTGGTTGCCAACTAGACATTGAACCATTGATTCTGACCCTCTGAGCCTGTTGATCTAGCCAGTTTTCTATCCACCTTAGAGTCCACTCATCCAACCCATAGTTTCTTAACTTGGCAACAAGAAAGCTGTGGGAAACCATCTCAAAAGCCTTGCTAAAGTCAAAGTATATCACGTCAACAGCTATTCCTGCATCCACAAATCCAGTCACCTCATCATAGAAGGCAGTCAGGTTGGTCAGGCACGATTTGCCCTTGGTGAAGCCATGCTGACTGCTCCTCATCACTCTATGTTCCTCCAAGTGTTTCAGGATGGATTCTTTGAGGACCTGCTCCATCAATTATCCAGGGACTGAGGTGAGGCTGACTGGTCTGTAGTTCCCTGGATCCTCTTTTTTCCCTTTCCTGAAGATAGGTACTATATTTGTCTTCTCCCAATCCTCCTGGACCTCCCCCATTCACCACGAGTTTTCAAAGCTAATTGCCAGCCGCATTAAACAATAGTACATGAAACAATGAGGCTAATTCCTGTGTTTTAGCAGCAATCAGAAAAGGAGATTTGTAAGAGAAAGGGGTATTTTAAGCAGTAGCTTCCCATTCTTCCAAAGCAGATAGAAAAATATTCTTTTTCCCCTTCAGATTTACAGAAAAAATTCTGGCACCAACAAAGCATCAAGATAACATAATTATGTATCTACTGTTCAAATAAAGGCTGAGCTTTGTGTTTTACTAATGTGTATTGTGTTTATAAAACAAAATAAAAGTTAGGATGCTACATTAAAGATAAGAGAAGTAAAGTTCAATGAATATGGAGGAAAAATAGGTGTCCTGAGAATAGCCATTTTAATGGAAGTCTTGGCTAAATTTGGTAACAGGTCTTATATAACAGGCTTTTAAAACATTTTAGGGTCATGACATGATTAGGGAATTCCTAGCTGTGCTCGACACACTAAGACTCCTCCATCGATTCTCATGTTGAGCAGCAACACTTTTGACAAAATGTTCAAGTGGCACGTTTGGAAGTGGGAGGCTAATGAGGCAGACCTCCTATGATGAAAATGCGCTGTGCGAAGCCGGGGCATGAGGTCTTTGGGCCATTTGCCTGCTGACCCTATGACTCACACTCTCCTGCATTTATTTTCCTCCCATTCATCTGTAGTACTCCATCTTCAAGCATCTAACAAAACAGGATCTTCACAGGAAATCTCATGTGATAAATAAGTTTGTAAGTATCATTAAAAGTACCACAGGACTCTTTGTTTGTTTTGCCAAACTAGACTAACACAGCTATCTCTCTGGAACTGGTATGCATCAAATGGATTATAATTCTCTTAAAAGTAGATGTTTTTGTAGTATTGCAATGATGAGGGGATGATACTTTGAAATTCAAGTGCCTGAACCCAGATCTTAGCAGTCACCAGGGAGGTATATTTCTTTTTATTCTGATGTGAAACCTCTACCACTTAGAATGGTTTTATGTGTTTTAAAGATTCACCTTTTACTTCCTAATTTGCAGAGCCAGTTCCACTGCCAAACAAGCAGGACACAGAGCCATGGCTATTGTGCCTAGTAATATTAAAGTGGGTATTTTCAAGAATCGGCCAGGATGTAAAACATGACTGATGGCAGCACTATTGGAATGGTTCTATGCTGCCATGGAGATCTTGAATTTGGCCATCCACCGTACTGTAATGACTTTGGGATTCCACATAATAGCGGTTCTGTTTACCAGCTAATGGCATGCCGAATCTGGCACAAAATTTGGGAGCTACAAGTTCCCGAACAGAGGAACCATTGGCTACTGACACTCTCGCTTCTGTCCTGAAAGAGAATATACAAGGACTTGGTCACCCCTCTCTTTAATGGGAGTTAAGGGAGATAACTACTTGTCAGATACTGGGCTGGTGTTATAAACATGGGATGCAAACAAAATCATTTGCCAAGTCTCATATGACAGCCTTGAGCTTTGGTCGGATCACAACACTGGTGCATCCACAATAAACGTGACAGAAGTTATGGAAAGACCACAATTCCATAAAAACTGACCATTTGAGGATGGGAACAGTATGGAGAAATTTTAGCTCCTTCATTGTTGCTAACAAGATCCAAAATCAGCAGGCCTTTCTGCAGCCCTCTGCAGCTCTGGCATAGCAAAGTCAGGAAGAGAAGGGAGCCATCTGCTCAAACTCTTCTCAACCTTTCCCAACTGTGCACACCTCCCTGATGCTTTTGAAGAAATGCTTGGATCTACATTTCAGGAAAAGACCAAAACACTTATTTATGCTGCCCTTATGGGATGGTCAGCAAGAGCTACAGTGTTCCTGTAGTAACCCTTGGGGAGGAAGGGGTTAACACTCTGGTCAGTGAGTCCCAGGACAGCCAATAGGAACGAATTGCAGGCTTTTGAATTGTAACACCAGCCTAGCCTGGGCCTTTTTGGATGCAGCAGAGCTCCTGGAAGGATCAGGAGGAGGCCAGAGGAAGAATCCAGCAACATCCTTACCAGAGATAAGTTAAGTTTGGTACTGACCAGGTGTGAGTAGAACAGGGAATGTTTATTTAGATGCAGTCAGGGTATTTTTTTTGTTTTTGGCTTGTTTTTTGGGTTTCTCTGTGCTGAGCACATGTAACCCCCCCCCCCCGTAACTACCTAAGTTAATTCCCAGAGAAGCAACTCTCTGTGTTTATCATCTGTTCTTTTTGATTAAAGAGTTTACCTTTTAAGCAAGTTCTGGTTCTGTGTCCTGAAAGGCAAGAGGTTTGTGTGTCTGTGCCTTAGACTGCACAGGCAGTTACTAGAGGGAAACCTGTTCCAGTTCCAGCTCATATTGCAGCTGGAGTTCAGTCACTTTCCTGAAGGAGGAATAAAGAGGATTGCAAGTACCTCACAGGGAGGAATTCCCAAGTGCGCCTTCCTGGGTCACAAGAGGTTTTTTTGCATTTGGGTAGTGACAGCGATACCACTCCAAGGCCAGGAATTGGAGGCCTTGGAGACTTTTAAGAGCAGGCTTTAAGGCCAGTGGCTTTTCTGGCCTGTTGCAGGCCCCCACCTTCTGCACTCAGAGTGCCAGAGTGGGGAAAAAGCCTTGACAGTTCCACCCATTCATAATTGTTCTAATATTAAGCTGTTTATGTCATGAAATAATATATGCATATGATGTTACATGAGAAGACTGCATTTTATGTTAAAACCACAAGTTCAGGTTGCCTGTCAGTGTCATCCTAAATCCTTACTGTAATGTGTGACTCCTTCAGTACATTTGAATTGAAGGGTCAAAAGGTGGATGAGGTGAGCTGTCCCCAGGAGCTGTGTAAATGAATCTTATCTGGATTCTTTGTTGTATTATTATGAGTGAGATAGAGCTAGACAAAAAGGTTTCTTTCACTGTTCTGAGAATGGTATAGTGCTGTTTAGTGTAGCCTAAATGAACCCCATCTTGACTAACGGTCTCTGTTTTGCATTCTTCATGAAACTTTTTATGTGTACACTGTGTAATTTCATTTAAATATGTGAACAATGTGTGTGAATGAAGGGAGGATGTGATGGGATCAGTCTGTGACGCCAGTCTGTTCTGATGAATGCAAGTATCACTTTAATGGTTCAAGAAGACAAATCCCTGAAAAGCAAGGAGCCACCCCAGAAAGGAAAGAATAAAATATAATCAAGACAAGACAAAAGCCATGTCTGCAAGTGATTAGTGGTTAATGATCACACAGACAGTCTGACACAGGAAGCCCTATAGACTTACATGAGAGCCAACCACTATTTAAAAAAAAAAAAAAAAAGTAAGACCATGGAAACTTTGGGTCTCATTCTGTGACTGTCACCTTGCAGCATCAGATTGGTGAATGATAGAGGCCTGGCTCCCTGACTGTGCCCAGAGTAGGTGCCCACCAGCCTGGCTCAAACAACACCTGAAAGGACTGGTAGTTACATCACACCAGTTTGCAGATCTTCAGAGGTATGAATGTGGGTAGGTAGCTGGGTGAGTGTGAGTGTGTGAGGGGCATGGGTGGGTGTGAGAGAGAGAGAGGCTGCTTTTTGACATTCTTACATTTACAGTAAATATTGCCTTGTGCCCTGAAAAGATGTTGCTAATCTTTTCTAAGTATAACAAAAGGACAGCACAGTAGGTATAGCGTAAATCTCAGGAAGAACGAGCAATGGGGTACCTGAGAATTCTGAGATGGATGTGTCTTCCCAGGCAATCCTCCTCTGGTAGCCATGTCCTACACCTCTGTCAAACAAGCATCTGCAACAAAATCCCACGCTGACAGCCAACACAGGGGAAGTGCCCTGGACATGACTTACATGAGTTTATATATAGCTATGGGCAATCCCAATGGGGTTCTTAGACCACAGAGAAGGGACATTGGCTAGTGACCTTCTTTTCACTTCTGCATTTCTGTGCTCATTACCCAACTAATAGGAGTAAACAGTAATTAAGTGTCCTTCCCAAAGGGAGAGGAGGACTCCTTGCTTACATTATAGTCAATTAGTGAGAAAACCAGGGACAATGGCTAAATCTCCAGAGGGCCTGATAGCCTGTCACTTCCTGGAAAGTAGGGATAGCTAGCAGACAGACAGGTGAGGGGACACATGAACACTTTCTGCCAACAAAAAGGCTGTCACTAATGCAGGAGGGGTAAAACTTCTTGACCTTTGGCCTCATCCGGGGTAAGCCACACACAGCGGGAGAAGGGCAGGGAAAGGGGTGAGCCACCGGTGAGCTCGCAAGGGAGCTGTAGGGCCCATGTGAGGTGAAGTGGTAGGGTCAGAAGGAGGTAATGAACACCAGTCTTCTGCCATGAGGGTACCACCTGGCCCACAAAGTGTGAGCGGGATGAGGGAAGGAGCAGGGCTCAGAGGGGAGGAATGACTGCTGCACTATGGTCAGGCCCAGCTGGAGCATCTAATGAAGCTCTCCTGGAGGCCGCATCTGGCCGATGAGCTGTAGTTTGCCCACATCTGTGCTAAGACCTCAGAGATTGGTAATTCCATCTAGTGCTACTTTGTTAATGTGAATGTCACATGGTATTAGGTCAAACAACTGGTAATGGTTTAAGTCTGTGACATCTGCCCAGCTACCTTTAGCCTCCAAATTTATTATCACCCAGAGGAGCTAATCACGTCTGTTTGACATGAGGAGAGGTATGCACAGCTAAATAGCTGGCTCCCTGCAACCAAATTTGGTTTTATTTGTTTCCCTCATTGTCTCAGCTTCTAATATCCAGTTGCTCCCCTGACTTTAGGGAGGTTGTAGATCCAACATCGTCATGGGACGAGAACCTGCTGCGATGCTCTGTGATTGAATATGACCATTTCTATCACTGGTATGCAGTCTCAACCAATCTCAGAAAAAGCATATCATGCAGGGTATCAGTGGAAAACTTACAGTTTTCAAAATATGACTATCCTGTTTTTATGCATTGATCTCTTTCATATCTGATATTATGATTATTGGTCATGGTCTGGGGTCTTCCCCTTTTCTTGTAACCATGGGTGATGCACCATGGTAGAGGGTAGCTGAAGGCCAAACAACTCTGTGTTTATGACTTGTCCAGGGTACTTAGCTCTCACAATGGGCCACAGAAGAAACTCATTTACCTCAAATAGCTCTTCCCGTGGATCCTCCTTCAAGAATATGAGTAATGGCTACACTTGTGGGTCATGAAACCATGCAAAGTGGTGTGGTATACTCATATGACTATGGGGAAAGATACTGGCCTAAGATAGAGTCAAACAGTCTCTGACCTGTGGTTGAGGAAGTGAAATTTCATGCCCAGTGCAAAGGGTATAAAAACAGCTTAGACAAAACCATATTTTCTCTTCACTTCCCACTGCTTTTCTCTAGGCTGGTTTTCTAATGTGGAAGATACTTTGATTATTACACCTCTAGATTTCAGTTATAAAAGGATTAGTGATAGAATGACCATTCACTATTGGGGTTGGAAGTGACCAAAGCAATTCCTCTAGTCCAAATGCCTGACTCAAAGCAGGACCAACCTCAACTAAATTATCCCAGCCAGGGCTTGCTCTAACTGGGCCTTAATTAGTCTTTTTCATTATACAGTCCCCTCCATGAATTTATCAAGTTCAGTTTTGAAACCAGCTATTTTTTCCCCTTTGCTGCTGCCTTTGGAAGTCTATTCAAGAATTTTCCTCCTCTCATGGATAGTAACCTGCATTTAATTTCAAGTATAAATTTCCTGGATGGCCAGTTTATATCCATTAGCTCTTGTGCCCACATTGGGGTTGAAAATAAAAAAAAAAAATCCTCTCCATCCCTGATATTTATGCCTCTCTCCTGTTTATACAGAGCAATAATATCTCCCCTCAATCTTCTTTTGGTTAGACCAGCTGTTGACAAACTTTGTTGACCCCTGTGCTGGTTCCTCCTCCCTGACCCTCAGCTGGTGCTGATGGCTGCCTCCACTGAAAATAAGTTGCAGCCACCTAAAAATTTGGTAGGAGCCATAGCAAAGGGTGAGATTCCCAGGCATGCCAGTTGTGATGCTGTCTGGGGCTAGGGGATTATTTTTGATTATCTCTCATATTAATATTTCATATTTGCAATAGTTCATATGTGATATACCATGTTAGGTACCAATAGAAAGGTTGTAATTTGCTAGGAATGATTATATGCTTTATATGAAGGTGCCGTGGCTGTATTAGAAATTAGGAATATATCTGTTCTATTTGTATTCCAGATTATTTGATTCTAAGGTACACCCAGACTGGGTGTCTGCAAAACCATTGCCCTCTTAATGGCACATTAAGGAAGCTTCCAGCTACAGTTGCAGTAGGGGGGAAAAAAAAAACAAAAACGCTTGGTCAGTCACCCAGACTGAATGTGTGACTCAACACCATTTTGATTTTGTAAAGACTGCAGAACATTGTTGAGGCCAGAGCTGATAAAAAGCAGTGGCCCCATCACCATTTTGTCTTCAGTCTTCAGTCTCTAACCTGCAATAAACACCCTCCTCTGGAACTATTCTGCTGCACTGAAGAAAGGACTGAGACCCACCCAGGTATGGGGTGTCTAGTAGAGGAATTGAACTAACCTGCAAACTATGGATTCTTCAAGGATTTGCTTTCTATGGACTCTAAATCATTTGTATGTATTTGATTAACTTTGACCCTTTAATGTCTCTCATATTTTGTTTATTTTCTTTTTATATTAAACCTTTAGTTGTAGTTGCTAAAGGATTGGCTGGCAGCATACTATTTTGGGTAAGATCCAGTCCTGTTGCATTCTGGGTGATGTGGCTGACCCTTTGGGGTAAGAAGAACCTATTTCTTTAAGAGACTTATTGGCTCAGTGGGGACCAGGTGCTGATGTGCAATAAAGGGGGCTGCTTCTATTTGGTTACACTTCATGATGACCAGTGTGGCAAATCAGAAGCATGTTTTTGTTACTGACTGGGAGACTGTTTAAGTACCACCTGTCAGCTGTTTTTGCAGCTTGCCCTGATTTTGCCCCATTCAGAAGGTTATCCCAGGGGGCCCCAGTCACATCAAGGTATTCAAGTCTCTTCTCATAAGGCAGGTTCCCCAATCCTTGGAACATCCTCATAGGCTTTTCCTTCAGTTATTTCAGTTCAAATCCATTTTTCATAGATGTGGTGCCAGAATTTCATACAATATTCTAGGTGAGAGAGCACTGGCACTTTGTATAATGGTAAGAACACCTCCCTATTTCTACTGGAAATAGCTTGCCTAATACAACCAAAGACTCCTTTAACTTTTTTTTATGGCCATATCTTATTGGTGGCCCATAGTCATCCTGCGATTAATTAGTACACCAAGTTCCTTCTCCTCCATCACTTTCAAAATGATGTGTTTCCAGCTTACATGACAAGTTCTTGTTATTAATCCCTAAAATGCATGTCATTGCATTTTCCACTATTAAATTTCACCCTGGAATCATCGAATAGAATCATAGAATCATTGAAACTGGAAAGGACCATGACAAGTCATTGAGTCCAGTTCCCAACACTCATGGCAGGACCAAATACCCCTATTAAACCATCCCTGATAGTTATTTTTCTAACCTTCTCTTAAAATTTTCAACTATAGGAGATTCTACTACCTGCCAGGGCAACTTATTCCAGTATTTCATCACCCTAACAGTTAGGAATTTTTCCCTAATGCCTAGGCTGAAAGTCTCATTGCTTCTTGTCCTATCACTTGTGATTAAGGGGAATATTTTTTCTCCTTCTTCTTCATAACAACCTTTTAGGTATTTGAAAACTGTTATCATATCCCCTCTCAGTCTCCATTTTTCCAGACTAAACAAACCCAGCTCTTTCAATCTTCCCTCATAGGTCAAATGTTTCAGACCTCTATTCATTTTTATTTCCCTTCTGTGGACTTCCTCCAGTTTCTCCAAATACTTTTTGAAATGAGGTGCCCAAAACTGGACACAGTACTCAAGTTGAGGCCTAATCAATGCAGAGTACGGTGGAAGAATCCCTACTTGTGTCTTACTCACAATACTCCTGTTGATAAACCCCAGAACTGTATTTGCTTTTTTTTTTCAACAGTATTAAACTGATGACTCATATTTAGCATGTGATCCACTATTATGCCCAGATCCCTTTCTGTAGTACTCCTTCCTGGGCAGTCATTGCCCATTTTGTACACGTGCAATAGGTTGTTCTTTTCTAAGTGGAGTACTGTGTACTGGTCATTGTTGAATTTCATTCTATATATATCAGACCATTTCACCAGTTTGTCCAAAACATTTTGAATTGTGATCCTACACTTCAAAGCACTCTGTTACCCTAGAAAATCAATTCCTGGACCGTCCAGCAGTCCAAGTCTTAATTTCTAACACTTCAGGGCAATGAGGGTGGGACCACTATTTGCCTAAATGGGCAAATGCCCCAAGTGGAAAATACGGCTACAGCCCGCCGATCAAGAACAGACTAGGAGCAACAAAAGACTTAGAGCCAGGGGTTCTTTGGAAGCAAAAATGAGGTTTATTACAATGCTTATTTTAAGGATTGACAAAGAATAACTACTCATTTAATATATAGCTTAACATTAATACAAACACATTAAGCACTCTAAGCAAGTAAAGTATTAGAAACACTTATATTTACAAAGAAGGCATTCAGCAAGTGAGGATCAAGTCACTTGCAGAATGGAGAGATCTCAGCTCTTAGCTTTACTCCTTTTTTAGCCTGGTGTGGATTCCTTATCTTAAGCTCTTCCTGCCGGTTCCCCTGGCACAGCAAGCTATTTTGTACCCATGTCAGCAGTTAGCATTTTAAACGGTTTGTTGGTCTTTAACCCTAGCTAGTGATATTTTTACTCCTCTTCTTACCACAGTTCAAGAAGATTTGGTCTTAATAACCAGTTTGGTCCTTGTTGTTGTTGTGTCAGCTGCCCTCTGTCTCTCTGCTGCGGTATCCTCAGCAACTGGAAGGACTGTGGCTCAGAAAGTTCTCGAAAGCTTGAACGTGCACCTGCTGCTTTGCATCAGCAAAGTTCTTTGTGGCGCTTGCAGGAGTTCTGACAATGTCAGAACTCTAAAGCCTTCAGCTTTGAAATGGGACTCATGTAGGACTTATGTGGAACCAGGCTCCCTTGGAAGCATGCATCTCGAGTCAAGACTCAGGTATCGGATTGGTGCAACCTCTTTTGGATAGCCTATACCAGAGACAGTGAGACACAAAGTCCCCCAACTGGGAAGATGTCCCAGTTGTACCCTCTGGCTGCTCCTTCCCAGAAACGGTGAGACACGATGTCCCCCAGCAGAGACTTCACTCCGCTGTACCCTCTGGTCGTGGAGTGTGTGTGTAAGCTTTTGGCTGTGTGATATTCGTTGCTCACAGTCTTAACCACAGGACTCAGTTATCTGCCTGTCTGGAGTGTATGTAAGATTGACTATTCAGGCTCGCCCTTCTGAGACTAAGTCCAGAGACCTAGCTCAGAGACTAAGTCCGGAAAAGGCCCTTCTGAGACTAAGTCCCGCAACTTAGCTCATAAACTTCCACCAGAGACGTTACTCTCTTGGGATGAGTGACAGTGTGACTCCTCGTGCAATGGGAACATAGCCAGAGGCCAGTGGAACCAAATAAGGAGTGGGAGAGATCTCCAAAGTTCTGTTGCTGTGCTGCTTCTTTTATACACTCTAATCGCCCACTCATATCCCCTCTAACCACTCGCAAAGAAGGGTGATTTCATCCTCAACCAATCACAAAAAGGATGATTTCATCCAGCACCTGCGAGGTGATGTGATAGAGATCAAAGGGTTTTGGGGGTAACTGGACAGTGGGAGGAGAACTCAGAATACTTGATGGGAGGGTGAGTGAGGGAGTTAAAAAGTTTAGAATCTTCCTCCATCTTGACCTATTTTCCCTTAAAGAGATAGATCTGTCAAATCTATTCTCTTATAGTCCATATGTATGGAGATGAGGTTTCACTTTCTGAGTGCATTTTTGAATACTAGCTTTGTTTCAAACACTTGTAAATGATAACTTATAGCTATTTTATCACTAATTATTACATATTATGCTAGTTTTAACTTTATTTTAACACAAATTTCCACTAGATTGCCTTACACTATTTTTCTACTAATATGTGTCCTTACTCAATCAAGATTTGCTCTAGTACTAAAGAGATGGCAAAAATCTCAGGCTACAACTCAAAACTCTTCCCAGCTTGGTATTACCTGCAAACTTTATAGGTTTGCTCTCTATGCCATCATCTAAGTCATTGATAAAAATGTTGAACAAAACCAGACTCAGGACAGATCCCTGTGGCACCCTGCTCATTATGACCTTTCAGCCTGAATGTGAACTGTTGATAACTACTCTCTGGGAGTGGTTATTCAAGCAGTTTTTCACACATCTTCTAGTAGCTCCATCTAGTTTGCACCTCCTCAATTTATTAATAAGCATGTGATGTAAGACTATATGAAATGCCTTAATAAAGTCTAGAAATACCACATCTACAGCTTGCCCTATTTCCTTAAGGCTTGTTACCACATCATAGAAAGCTATTAAGTTAGTTTGACATAATTTGTTTCTGACAAATTCATACAGACTAGCTGTAAGCACCTTAGTCTCTTCTAGATGTTTGCAAATAAGCTTCTTAAGTATCAGTTTTATTATTTTCCCTGATATAGAGGCAAAAGTAACTGCTCTATAATTTCCTGGATTGTTCTTATTTCATTTCTGGTAGATGGACACTATATCTGCCCTTTTCCAGTCCTCCGGGACATCACCCATCTTCCATGATGTTTTAAAGATAATAGCTAATGGTTCAGATATCTCCTGAGTCATCTCCTTGTGCATATCATCAGGTCCTGGTGGCTTGAAGAAGTCAAACTTGTCCAAGCAGTTCTTAACTTGTTTTTCCCCTATCTTAGCTTCTGATCCTATCTCATTCCTATTGCCCTCCTCTACCTCAGACATCTGATATCCACCAACCTTCTCAGTGAAGACTGAAACAAAGAAATTATTTAGTTCTTCTGCCATTTCCACATTTTCATGTATTGTTTTACCATCTTTGTTGAGTGAGGGCTCTACATTGTCCTTGATTTTCCTCTTGTTTCTGATGTATTTGAAGATTGTCTTTTTGTTATCCATTATGCCTTCAGCTAGTTTTGTCTCTGATTGTGCCTTGGCCTTTCAGATTTCTCCTCTACATAATTGTGCTATTTCTTTATTGTCTTCCTTTGTAATTTGACTGAGTTTCTACTTTTTGTAGGACTCCCTCTTTAAAAAAATAAATATTGAAGGTCACCTGGGTAAACCAAGGTGATCTCTTGACATACTTCTTATCCATCCTATGCAGTGGAATGGTTAATTCTTGTGCTTTTAATAGCATCTCTTTGCAAAACGGCTAACTGCCTTTAGTCATTTTACTTCTTAGATATTCTTCCCGTGGTACTCTTTCCATCAGATCCCTGAGTGTGGTGAAGGTGCCTTCATAAAATCCAGTTTTTGTTTTGGTATTCTCTCTCCTAACATTTCTAAGAATCATGAACTCTATCATTTCATGATCGCTTCCACCTAAGTTACCTTCCACTTTCAAATTCTTGAACACTTCATCTGTTTGTCAAAACCAAATTGAGAATGGCCTCTCCCCTAGTAACTTTCTCCACTTTTTGGAAAGAAAAAATGTCTTCAATGCATTCCAAGAACTTATTAGATAATGTGTGTCTTGCCGTGTTATTTTCCTAACAGATGTCTGGGTAATTGAAATCCTCCATCACCACCAAGTCCTGTGCCTTGGATGATTTTGTTACTTGCTGAAAAAAGGCCTCATTGGCCATTTCTTCCTGGTTGGGTGGCCTATAGTAGACCCCTACCATGTGATCACTCATGGTTTTTACTCTTTTTATTTCTACCCAGAGACTTTCAACCTGTCTGTCTTCTATTTCCATCCCAACCTCAGTCCATGTATATATATTTTTGATAAGTAAAGTAACTCCACCTCCCTTTGTTCCCTTCTTGTCTTTTTTAAGTGAGCTGCACTCTGCTGTATTAATATTCCAGGCATGTGTATTATCCCACCCAGTCTCTGTGATACTAACTGTTTTGTAGTTGTGTTTGACTATAAGCATTTTCTTGGATATTAAATGAACAAACAGGCTGTCTTATAGGTGGATTGGGTTGAACATTACTCTTTATTGCCTTGTCATTCCTTTCGATGTCTTGAGTGAGCTTCTAGGCACAGTTTTACAGCTCTTTGTATTTAAAACAGCATGGAAACACATACATGATTGACAATGTTTTGTAGACCCTTTTATGGTTATATTACTATCTATTTAGTTTATATTAATGATTATAGAATGCATAAAATTATCCCCACCTCTGTTTACTGTTGACAGAATTTGCATAGACTGCACAGCCACTGTATCTTTAAACTTGTTATTTTCTGCACAGAATGCTGACTGTACATCCTTGAAGGGGTCATGGTACTAGGAAGAGTGAGGGGAAGATAAGAGGAAACAAAAATGGAATACTCCAAACCACATTATTTGTCCAGATGACCAGGGAAGAGCATTGGAAAGGGTTATCACATACTTTAGCTATTCTACTTAAAAAAAAGACTTGCCCGAGAAGTGACTCTGTTACCATAGTAACCTGTGGCTCTAACCAGGCTTTTATTTTAGCATTAATTATATTCTCCTAGACATTTCAAGTTCTTCCTGCTTATTCCCCATACTCCTTTCATTTGTATACAGACATTTAAGATACTGATCTGCTTTTCCTCCCCTCCATTTCTGATTCTTTTGTCTCTGCCATTAAAATGTAGACCGCCCCCTCAAGTTCCATCCCTTCTCCAAAGTAGCCCTGGTTTTCACTACCTGCTTTTCACTTACTCATGAGCTAGGTCACCAGTCCCCTCAAACCTAGTTTAAAGCCCTCCTCACCAGGTTAGTAAGCCTATGTCCAAATACACTCTTCCTCTTCCTCAATAGGTAGACTCCATCCCTACCTAGCAGTCCATCTTCCTGGAAAAGCATCCTGTGGTCAAGAAAGTCAAAGCCCTCCTGATATCACCATCTCCACAGCCAGGCATTCACCTCTGGGGTGCATTTGTCTGTGCAAAATCTCTTGCCATGGACCAGAAGGATCAAAGAGACCACTGCCTGTGCACCGAACTCCTTCACCCATGGTCCCAAAGCCCTGTAGTCACCTTTGATCTGATGAGGGTCACATCTCGTAGTATCATTCGTTCTCACACAGATTAGTAGCATGGGGTAGTAGTCAGAAGGGCAGTTCTATTACTTAAATTTAGAAGATCATCCAGAGCTTCCTCTATGATATCCCAATTCTTCTGTGCACTGACAATACCTCCTAAGTAAGGGAGGGTGTTATCCACAAACTTTATTAGCACATTCCTACTTTTTGTAGCAAGGTCAGTAATAAAACACTTAAATAAGATTGGTCTGAGGAGTGATATTTGGGGAAATCCACTGGTAACTTCCCTCCCGCCTGACAGTGCCTCATTCATTATGAGAGAGGAATTTTTTTTATATCTATATAATTCCTCTCTCACCCCCTATGGGTGGTATGTGTCATCCTCAACCTCGGGTCCTCTACCAGAGGCCTGGGAGTTTGAGGGTTCTGCGCAGTATCTTAGCTGTTCCTAGCACTGCACTCTTCTGGACAGAGAGCTCTGATGTCGTCCCTGGGATCTGTTGGAGCCACTCTTCCAGCTTAGGAGTCACAGCCCCGAGTGCTCCTACCACCACGGGGACCACTTTGGCCTTCACTTTCCACATCCGCTCTAGTTCCTCTTTCAGGCCCTGGTACTTCTCCAGCTTCTCATACTCCTTCTTCCTGATGTTGCTGTCACTTGGCACTGCTACATCTATCACCACCGCTGTCTTCTGGTCCTTGTCTATTACCACGATGTCTGGTTGATTGGCCAGTACCTGCCTGTCCGTCTGGATCTGGAAGTCCCACAGGATCTTAGCCCTGTTATTCTCCACGACCTTCTGTGGGATCTCCCATCTGGTCTTGGGAGGGTCTAGCCCATACAGTGTGCAGATGTTCCTGTACACAATGCCAGCTACTTGGTTGTGCCGTTCAGTGTATGCTGTTCCTGCCTGCATCTTACATCCTGCCACTATGTGTTGGACTGTCTCTGAGGCCTCTCTGCACAGTCTGCATCTTGGGTCCTGTCTAGTGTGGTAGAGCCCTGCTTCAATGGATCTGGTGCTCAGTGCCTGTTCTTATCATAGAATCATAGAATCATAGGGTTGGAAGGGACCCCACGAGGTCATCTAGTGCAACCCCCTGCCAAAAAAAA
>ML682126.1:1166783-1191400 GCA_007922195.1 Podocnemis expansa | reverse complement strand
GAACTGGCCCCAGGACCGACCCCTGGGGCACACCACACGTTACTGCTTGCCAACTTGACATGGAGCCATTGATTCCTACACGCTAAAACCATTGATCTAGCCAGTTTTCTATCCACCTTACAGTCCACGCATCTAACCCATACTTCCTTAATTTGCTAATGAGAATGCTGTGGGAAACCGTATCAAAAGCCTTGCTAAAGTCAAGGTATATCACATCAACGGCTCTTCCCGCATCCACAAATCCAGTCATCTCATCATAGAAGGCGATGAGGTTGGTCAGGCATGATTTACCCTTGGTGAATCCATGCTGACTGTTCCTGATTACTCTATTTTCCTCCAAGTGTTTCAGGATGGATTGTTTGAGAAGCTGCTCCATGATTTTTCCGGGGATTGAGGTGAGGCTGACAGGTCTGTAATTCCCTGGATCCTCCTTTTTGCCTGTCTTGAAGATAGGTACTATATTTGCTTGTGCTGCTATGATCAGTGCCTCAGTGCTGTCTTTTAGTCCAGCCTTTTCCAGCCACTGGTAGGATTTCCCAATGTCAGCCACCTCAGCTATCTGTCGATGGTACATTCCATGCAGGGTCTTGTCTTGCCATGGCTCTTCTTCTGCTTGATCTTCGTCCCATGTCTGCTGCTGCCTCAGGCATTCTCTCAGCAGCTCATCTTTGGGTGCCATCTTACTGATGTACTCCTGGATGTTCTGGGTTTCATCCAGCACATTGGATTTGACACTCACCAAACCCCGCCCGCCTTCTTTCCGGCTGGTGTACAGTCTCTGGGTGTTGGACTTGGGGTGGAAACCTCCGTACATTGTGAGGAGCTTCCAGGTCTTCACATAGGCAGTCTCCATGTCCTCCTTTGGCCAGCTCACTATACCAGCAGGGTATCTGATGACTGGCAGGGCGTACCTGTTGATGGCGTGGATCTTGTTCTTCCCATTGAGCTGGCTCTTCAGGACCTGTCTCATCCTTTGGTGGTACTTGGATGTTGCTGTCTTCCTTGCCTCCTCGTCGTGGTTCCCATGGGACTGTGGGATGCCAAGGTACTTGTAGCTGGTCTGTATGTCTGCTATGTGGCCTGCTGGTAGTTCCACCCCATCAGTCTTCACTACCTTTCCTCTCTTTACTACCATCTGGCCACACTTCTCCAGTCCGAATGACATCTCAATATCCTCACTGTAGATCCGTGTCAGGTGGATTAGTGAGTCGATGTCTCATTCATTCTTAGCATATAGCTTGATGTCATCCATGTAGAGGAGGTGGCTGATGGTAGTTCCACTCTTGAACTTGTATCCATATCCAGTCCTTGAGATTATCTGGCTGAGGGGGTTCAAGCCAATGCAGAACAGCAGCGGGGACAGCGCATCACCTTGGTATATGCCGCACTTGATGGCCACTTGTGCAAGCTGTCTTGAGTTGACTTCCAGTGTTGTCTTCCACAGTCCCATTGAGTTCTTGAGGAAGGTCCTTAGTGTCCTGTTGCCGTTGTATAGCGCCAGACATTCACAGATCCATGTGTGCGGCATTGAGTCGTAGGCTTTCCTGTAGTCAATCCAGGCTGTGCACAGATTGGTCTGTCTAGACCTTGAGTCTTGGGCGATTGCTCTATCTATGAGCAGCTGGTGTTTTGAGCCTCTGGTGTTGTTCCCAATGCCCTTCTGAGCTGTGCTCAGTTACTGGCCCATGTGATCCTGTAGCTTGGTGGCTATGATGCCTGATAGGACTTTCCATGTTGTGGGGAGGCAGGTTATTGGCCGGTAGTTGGATGGTGCTATTCCCTTGTGGGGGTCTTTCATGATCAGCACTGTCCTTCCTTGTGTTAGCCAGTCTGGGTGGGAGCCTGCTGCTAGCAGCTGGTTCATCTGTGCTGCTAGGCGTTCATGCATTGCTGTTAGTTTCTTTAGCCAGTAGGTGTGGATCATGTCCGGTCCAGGTGCTGTCCAGCTCTTCATGTTCTTGACCCGCTGTTGGATGTCGGCTACTGTGATGGTGACTGGTTCCTGTTCCGCGAGATTGCTGTGGTCTCTTTTCAGGTCCTGAAGCCACTTTGCACTGGTGTTATGAGTCTTCTCTTTCTCCCAGATGTTCTTCCAGTACTGTTCAGTTTCTGCTGTTGGTGGCTCTGCTGTTATTGTGTTGTTGCACTGCAGGATGGAGTACACCTTGGATGGTTCTTTGGAGAACAGAGCATTTATCTTTTTGGCCTCTGCTTCTCTAGTGTATCTCCTTAGCCTGGTGGCCAGTGCTGTGAGCCTTTGCTTAGCAGTCTCTAGGCATTCAGATGGAGTCAGGCCCTTGTATTTTCTCAGTAGCCTAGTCTTATCCTTAATCTCTACACCCTTCTGTAGTTCCACCAGCCGGCTAACTTCTCTCCGTGTTGCCTTGATCTTATCCTCCAACCTCATTTTCCAGGGGGGGTATGTACTGGTGTTCTTCTTGATTGTGTAGCCAAGCATCTCCAGGATTACAGAGGCTGTAGCATATACCAGTTCATTGGTTTCAGTGATGGTGGTAGTAGGAATTGTCATTAGGGCTCTATTGGCATCTTCTAGCATACTATCTGATGGTACTTCTCCAAAGAGCCTTGGTAATTGGTCTCGAGGGTTGACTGTAGCTAGTTTATCCATGATCTTATGCCTCATATCAGCTGCTGTGCTCTGTAATGGAGGGGGTGGCAGTGAAGTTCCCGCTTCAGGTGGTGGCTGCACATCTAGTTGTTCTTCTGGGGCTTCTTCTTGAGTCCGGGAGGTAATGTGGAGTTGGTTTATCTCCAGTTGTGAGAGCAGCTGCCTCTTTAATATGTTGAAGCGTTGGGTAACTAGCTGTTTCTCAGTTAGTGTGGATGTAGGTCTTTTGTCCATCCATAGTTCCCTCATACGTTTCATATATCCCCTCTCCTTAGGTCTGCTGTTGTAGTAGCATTCCATCAATTCCAGATTCTCTTGTCTTGTCCAGGTATGGTTTGTTCCAGTAGCCCACTTATCATCAGATTGTCCTGGTTCTCCAACATCTGGCGCAGACCTTGTTAATCCGGGCGATGTCCGAGCCAGCATGACTCTCCTAGTTCGTGTCACTCTCATATTCGAGGTAGGCAAGTGAGGCATTAGGGGGTCTTTTGCCCAAGGACCCCTACTGGGAAGATAGACAGGTACGCGCTGGGATTTGAACCCCAGTCTCACGTATCAAAGGGTGTTGCTTTTAAGCAGTAATTCCACATGTTGAACAGTATCAAATACCTCATTGAAATCTAAGTAAATTAGATTAAGTGTATTCCATTGGTCTAGGAAATCTGTTATTTTCTCAGAAAAGGAGACCAGGTTGGTCTGGTGTGATCTACCTTTAGTAAAACTAAGTTTTATTTTACTTCAATTAACATTAACCTCTCAGTGTTTAATTACTTTCTCATTCATTCCCCTGCACCAAGACCTTGGAACTACTGAGGTCAAACTAATATGCCTGTAGTTACCAGCATTACTTCCCCCTCCTTCCTAAAAAATAGGAACTATTTTATCAGCTCTCCAGTCATACCATGCATCTACTGAGTTTACAGGTTCATTAAAAATCATCACTAATGGGCCCCCAATTCCATGTGTTAGATCCTATATTATTCTTGTGTGGAGATTATCTGACCCCACCGATTTTCAAGTTTGTCTTTTGCCTCAGATATGGTAATCTCCACCTTCATATCCTCAGTCTAATTAGCCACCCTGCAATTATCCCTACGCTCATCATTAGCCTTTATAAAGGCACAGTATTTCTTCACACATTCAGTCATGTTCAGATTATCACTTACCTTCACCCTATCCTCAGTGATTAGTGGTCCCACTGCTTCTTCTTCTTCTTTTTTAACTTCCCATTATAGAACTTTTTATTACTGGATGAATTCTTTCTGCAAGGTCCAACTTTGCTTTTGCCATCTCTCACTTGTTCTGAGCTTGAAGATTTAGCTTTCCTTGCTTATCCTTCCTTTCTTCCATTCCTATGATTTAATCACTGAAGTCCCCAACTCATGGTTCAAAGCAGTGGTTCCTTGTTCTGGGGGCCAATAGTGGCCCTCAGAGGCTTTGAAAGTGGCCGTCAGCTCCCCTCTTGCTGACTACAGAATGGAATCACTTTCTAAGAAGCCAGGTGAAGTGTGTTTTTGCAGGGCTAAAAGACCAATGCAGGCTTCTTGCTGCAGCAAACCAGATAAGAGATTAGTGCTCTCCTCCCCCTGGCTATAGAAGGGAGCAATATACTGTGCTCTGCCTTGGTCCGTGCATGCTTGGGTCCTTGCTGGAGTCAGAGGATAAAGAAGGAAGTATTGAACTTCTGTGCCCCAGGCTGCAGAAGGGAACCACTGGCTTGGGACCAAGATAGAGTGCACAGAGCTGTAGGATGTGTGTGGTTTCCTGCTGTGGTCAGGGAGATGGGAAATCAGCAACCAAGGAAACAAAGTGCTTTTGGGTGAGCTGCTGGTGGACAGTGGTGACCCATCAGTGCTGTCAAAGTGATATCTGTGGCCTTTGAGCCAGAAGGATTGGGAACCACTGATTTAAAGACTCCAAAGCACAAGATCATCTGCTAGTAACCCATGCTCAATGCTACAGGGGAAGATGAAAATCCCAGGGCCCCTAAAAATTACCAGAAAGGCACATAGCAGTCAAAGGCCATGGCCAACAGTGTGAGTGACTCCACCACATACTACACATGGATCAGGAATATCTGGGACTAGGCAGGTGGTGCAGGTGATGTCCTCGGCTCTGCACTGGAAGATGCCCAGCATTCTGGGGTGTGTGGAGCTGGAGAGAGTGGTGCCAGAGTGTACTAGCATGGAGAGAAAGGGAGACATGGACTTGCATAGGCTGGGATACACATTTGTGACAATCTAACATACTGAGGAAGGCAGACACATGCTGGAGAAAGCTCACTCGCTCCAGGCCCAATTCCAGAATGCCAAATTGACAAGGTTCAATGCTAATTCCTTCATATGGATCCAGAGTGGCAGCAGTCTACCCAGAATGACCTTTGGCTGTAGACTGGGGGAGAACAAGGTGGCCACTCCACCTGTAGGGACAGAGGGTTGACTCCGTAAAACCTTGTCCCTCAACTTGAGCTACCAGCTGGCCTCAGCAGCTGAATCTATATGTGTCTCCTGTAGGAAAACCACAGAGTACTCCCTCACAGAAAGCAGGAGAGAACCTGGCCCCTGTGGGACTAGCCCCAAACATCAAGAAATTCATGGAAGCTATGGTCCTGCTGTTAGGCTGTGGAGTCCAATTCCCGGTCCCTTTACCCTCCTTCAGGATAGCCATCACAGCCTGGAGGATGAGGTGGACATCACCCCATCACTGCAGAGCAAGCAGCATCCTGTTGTTGGCCCCAGGAATGTCAGACAAGTTAGCGTGCATCTCAGCCCACTGGAGGGTCTGGGGTAGAAGGCTCCCGGTGGTCCTCTGATGGTTTCCCCACAGTAGCAGCAGTGGTGGTGGTGGTGGTGGTTCTCTTCTTCACTAGTAACAAAAAGCAAAAATGGCAGAAGGAAGGGCCCCTCACAGGTGACAGTGTCTGGTAGAAGCAGGAGTGGGGCTACTTATCCACTGCAGGGCCCTGAGCAGCAGGAGTAGAAGTGACACCTCTCTCTCAGGCAGCCATATGCTAATTCTACGTCTATCTTTCCCAAAATTAGCTCAAATTTGTTAAATCAAGCTAAATCAAGTTTGAATGTAGTTTGAACTACTTTCAAACTGATTAGTTTGAATTAACAACTTGGACTAAGTCAAATTACAATTATGTCGACTTAACTCACTTTGTTAATTTCAACTAACTGCCCATAGTTAGAACTAACAAAGTGGATTTCAATGTCCACCCTGTGACAAGTTCAAACTAAGGATTGAACTAAGGGTTTAGTTCGACCAAAACAGCAGGTCTTACTAGCTTAAACTAAGCTTTCATTAGTTTGAATTAAGAAATTCCTTAATTCGAACTAATGAAAGCCTAGTGTAGACAGGGACTAAGTTAGTTCGAATGAAGCCTCCTTAATTTGAACTAACTTGCAAATGTAGACAGCCTAAAAGTGTACTGCTATTTGAATCCAGGGAAGTGACTGGGCACAAGCCTGCTCACTACTAAAGGCTCCTCCCCTAGCTGGGCACCATTTGTGGGAAGACTGAAGATGAGCCTGACGATCTAAATATAGGAGAAGGAGATAAAAGACACATCCATGCCAGTAAGTAAGAATGACACCAAGAAGTCATAGTAATTGGAGATGGAGATGTCGGCACAGGCCAGCTTCATCACAGCTATGTGCTTGTGGCACGTGTGGGCTATGATGATGGTTCTACATTAGGGTCACCTCCTTGCCAGGCTGTTCTTGGCCACAATAGATTAACTCAGAATGACATAAAGTTTCAGGGATTACAGATGTCTATGTACTGATCCAAAGTCAGCGCCATGACGATCCCAGACTCCATCCCTGCAAAACAGTGAATAAAGTTTCACTGTGTGAAGCAAGCACTGAAATTTATCTCCCTGGAATTGAACCAGAAGATGCTCAACATTTTGAGCAAGGTGGACACAGACAGGACCAGGTCAGGGACAGTCAGCATGTATAGGCATTAGTTCATGGGTACATGGAGGCTCCGCTCCACCCTGACAATCAACAGGATGATGATGTTCCCCAAGACAGCTATGATGTACATGATGCAGAAGGGGATGGAAATCCAGACATGCGTCTCCTATACCCCAGGAATGCCTGGAAAGATGAAGGAGGAGGGGTTGGTGAAGTTGGTTATGTTGGAATCTGACATGATGTAGCGAAGAAGGTGCCAAACTCTGAGGCAGAATAGTAGCTCCTTCCCTGACTTCCTTTATGTGTCCAGGATTTAGGTTGATGTTTGCAGTGCAAATTCCTGGATGGAGAGACAGTGTTAAAATGAGGAACCACATGTCGAAAGGATGGTGATTCTCAGTGGGAAGCATATAGCCTTTTATCTTTATTTAAAATCAATTTTGTGATGCTTTATTACAAAGGGGTAGCCATGTTAGTTTTCTTCAGCAAAATGATCAAGGCCTTGTCTACACTAGCAAATTAAGCCAGACTAAACAAGCTTAGTCCGGATTAATTTGAATCCTGTCTACACTAGCCTTTGGCTAGTTCAAGCTTAAAAAAAAAAATAGTTAGTTCAAACTAGTTAGTTCAAATGGTTAGTTCGAGCTAACTGCTTAGTTCAAACTTATTTAAAGTTAAGTTCAAACTAGCCCAATGGAGACTTGCTAGTTCAAACTAAGCATGGGTTTTTAGTTTGAACTAAAAGTTAGTTCGAACTAGAAAAAGTGCAGCTAGTTCAAACTAAAAGTTAGTTTGAACTAAAAAAACATGTTTGGTTTGAACTAACTTTTGAACTACTAAGTCCAAACTTAGTGTAGGCACCCTGTACTTTAGGGGCCTCTGAAATCCAGTAGGAGGTTAACATTTAACTAGTTCCTATGTCTGCAAGTTTTCCACTGAGGGATTATAACTCCCATGATCCCCTGGCAAAGAGAAAGGGAAGCAGAGGAGGACAAAGGGGTCTCCATGGAGGGGGAGAGACGTGTCTGAATCTGGAAGCTGCTGTGAGCACTCCTGCGGTTCCTGAAGCTGCTCCTGGGGTTCCTGAGATTGCTGGAGGCTCACTCAAGCAGGCAGCATCAGTGGTTGGTGGCTTACTCAGCCCAAAGCAGGGTCTGAGCCTAGAGCTGGCTGAGCTGGATCTGCAGTGAGGGTGTGAGTGTCTGTCTCCCTCCTCCAATTTGGAGCAAGGCTCGTAAAGCCAAGGAGTCTGCTGAGAGACTGCCTGGGCCTGAGGGGAGGCAGTGTGGCAGTCTCTTTGAACCATGGTCCGGACTACAGACCATTGGTTGGGCTTACTATGGATCTGCAGTGTGGTTCTGAGAGGATGCACTGGACCAGCAGAGGCTGCCTTGTCTCCTTCATTGACCCTTCAAGCGCCCCCACGCGATCAAGGTGTTGGGGTTCAGAACTCTGGGAACTGTGCCCTCTGAGTGGGAAAATGGGCTGTGAACATGCTAGTTAGATAAGTTTCCTTTAAACTGTATTCTGTGTCTGCTCACTAATTTATTTACTTGCCCCTGTGTATTTAAATTAGTAGTAATATTCCATTCTATCCTGTTATGATAAGTTTCTTTGTTAAGTAAAAGTTTGTTATGTGCAATTAAGCACCACAAATGTATTATATTTAGTAAGTTTGGATTAGATCCATCCCACAGGCTATTCTTAGCCACATGGATTTAGTCCTGGAGCTCCCAAGGCACGCCACTGAGTGTGTACCGGACCCAGCCAGGTGGAGGCACCACCATGTTTAATTTCCTGTAAAGCAAACGGACTGCAGCAGAAGAGTGGCTAGAGAATTCCCACAATCCCAACATCATCACTGAGAAACACAGGATCTCTTTGTCATCAAACTTAGGCACCTGTGCACACGTGACTGTTGCCTGCTCCCAAGTAATCCAGGGAGAAAAGGGACAGGGTTACATAAGATTTTAAGTGTAGCCGTAGCCAAGGAGTCCTGTTTCACATCTAAAGATTAACTAATTTATTCATCTCATGTGCTTTCATGTTAATAATTCCCCTTTGTAATACAAGACCTGTGGTTTCCTCTCTGGTGCCTGAATTTTCAGGTTTAACAACATTATCTCTGGTTGTTCTAGATCCAGGGCGCAGAGGGACATGAAGGCCAAGACCAGGAACACAGACAGTCATAGGGAAAGGTCTAATGATTTTTATCACTATTATCTATTACTGTACCTACATTCTGTAAATCTACATGAAAATGTCAGCTCTCTTTCTCCTTTTTGGTCTGGTGTCCCCAAGAACTTGAGTTATCCCAGAAATTCTAGAGTTGTGCATGTATCCCTTTTTTGTGTTAGCACCGATGCACAACCTGTACCCTGTGGTTAAAGTAGATTAGAAAGAAACATGCTTCTAGAGCATTGGGGGATTTAAAATTAATCTTCCAGTATTTTTTTTGATGTAATTCTACCAATTCATACATTTTTGGCCATAATCTTAGGTCATCAAACTATTTCTGTGCCACTTACATATGTCAGTATTTCTTATGGCTAAGGCCTAAAATAGGTGAGCTTAAATCTTGAAGGCCTAAACTTTTACGTCTTGCATTTCTGCCCTCCGTACTTAAATACCCGGGATAGACTTAACCCTTCTCCATAGTGATCAGTCTCATACTTCTACTACTGACCATTCAACTCTATTTAGCATTCAATGAGTGTCTATAAAATATGTTTGTTAACCACATCACATGAGAAATGAAGGATAAAAAGAAACTCTTGGTTAGAAGCAGAGCGATCCCTCCTCACTCACAGGAAAGCATCTGACTGTGTCACATACCATCTTTCCTTGCTCAGCACTAAGGGGTCAGGCTATTGGATCAGGCAGCAGTGTACCCTCAATAGGCTGTCTGCATTTCTGTGTTTGACCCCAACCTTATACTGCACCCTGAGTGAAAGAGCTGTATGAAGAGGAAACATTCTGTCTTTGTTCTAGTGCATCCATTTGGGGGGGGCATTGTCAGTGACTAGGACAGATGTCAGTTACCTTTGCTGACCCCTGTGCCTGTCCTTCCTCCCCGGCCCTCAGCTGGTGCTGGCACCCCCCCCGCTGAAAAAATGTATCGGCTGCCTGAAAATTCAGCAGCAGTCATGGCTGGAGTGGGAGCACTTCCTAGGCATGCCACAGAAAACAAGTTGTCCAGAGTGGCTCACCTTGGCAGTAAGCCTGGGTACAGGGGTCCCCAGACATGTCATGAAAAGATGCAGCTCCTTTCAGGGGTTCCCAGGCATGTTGCAGAAGGAAGCTTCCCGGAGTGGCTTCTTTGGGAAGCATCACACTACAAAGAGGATCCACTCCAGGAAGCTTTTTTCTGTGTCTCATGGAGGCATAGGTATGGGGAAACCCTGCTGTGTCCCAGCTGCACCCGACGGAAGAGACCAAGAGTGGATTTTGGTGGCAGGTGTGGCAATTTCTGTCATACTTCATAGTGTGCTGTGTGCCATTCTGAATGGGCTCAGGTGACACCATTGGCACACGTGCCGAGGGTTGCCTACCACCGGACTAGGGTAAACTTCCATCTCAGAGGTTTTCCATGGCCCAGTATATGGTGAGACATTCTTTTTCCACCACTTCATACTGTTGTTCCCTGGGCAGAAGTTTCCTATTGTGGAATAAGAGTGTGTGCTCTTCGTCTCCCAGCATTTGCAATAACATTGCACCCAGTCAAACTTCTGAAGCATCTGTTTGTGATACAAACTCATTTATGAAGTTCAGAACTATCAGAACTGGATCATGAAAGAGGCTGTTCTTCAAGTCTGCAAATGCCTCCCCGGCCATACTAGACTACTTGACTATATCTGAACCACGGACCTTTATCAATTCCATCAGAGTGTGAACATGAGTTGCAAAGTGGGGAATCAGCTGCCTATAGTACCCAACTTTCTGAGAAATGCTCAGACCTGCCTCTTCTGTACTGCATGGGGCCAGATTTGTATTGCCTATAGCTTCTTAAGTTGGGGCTTCACCATACCTGTCCCAAAGGATACCCAAGATATTTGGCTTCTGCCAGCCCCAGAGAACACATGGTGGGATTTGTCTGAGACCCACATTTCTCAGAGTTATTAAAACTGCTTTGACCTTTCATTGGTGTTGTCACAAGATGCCCATCTGTGCACACTGGATTATGATTTTCCTGATCACTTGTACACTGTGATTGTTCGATTTGTTACCAATTATGCCATGCAATGTTTCTTTATGGATGCTCATAACCTTTTCTACATGATTACTATGATGATATGTTTCCTGCAGCCTCAGGCATGTGTAGCTTGGATTGGTGGCTAGGAGATAATCAGAACTTTCTTCCAACAACGTGTACATAGCCAAAACTGTGAACAAGTGAGTACCTGGAGAAGGAAACAAAGGCATGCTAATGGATGTGACTCAAACTGGACAAAGTGATGACTTCTGCCCAGAATATGAGGAGTGAAGGGGAATGAAAACAGAGAGACAATTGGAACGATTTGGGGAATTTTTGCTGAGAATCTCCATCTTGAAACAACTACAAGGAAAATTTGGGTCCTTCCTAGTCTCAGGCAGAGACTGGCTGTACAAAAAACTGACAGTCAACCAGCTTTAGCATAAACTTGGACTATGAAGTTAGTTTATGTAGAGATATTAGGTTAGTAGGCATGCTTTATCATTTATTTCTTTGTGGTCACTCCTGATTCATTTATACAGTGATTCTGCCATGATTGGCCATATTCTCACTTAGACTTTCAATCTGATCAATAAACTAGAAGTTGTTTTATCTAAAGCTGTATGATCTTTAAAGGATGTGAATGAGGAAGTCTGGACACAATCCATTTCTTTGTTAAATTGACAGACTTGAGTGTATGGTGATTAGGAGTGGGTGCCAATCTCTATAGACAGTGGCTCCTTCTGTGGCATCTTGGGCCAGGGATGCTTGCTTGGGGACCGTCACTCGAGTAGCCAGAGGGCATATACTCACTGCTTGGGATGAAATGCACATGAGAGGCTGGAGTGGACTGACTCAGGAGTGAGTGGGCACCTGGCAAATTGGGGCAAATCTGGGTTCAGGAGTGGGAATTTGGGGGTCACAGTGCACACTGGACTGGATCTGGGGAGCAGCTTTTTACTTGATGATCATACAACAATTCAATAGGGGAGAATCACATTGGTGTCTGAGAGACCTCCTTAAATCCAAACATTAGATAAGGTAATTGGGTGTCCCAATCTTTCCTATCCTAGCTCACCATTCTCTTCAATGTCCTATTGAAACATTCTACAAGGCCATCTACCTGGACGTGATTGATAGATTTATGTTTGTGGGGCTTGGATATGAGCAGTGGTCATATATCTTTCATCAGCTTGGACACAAAGGGGGTTCCTTGATCTGTTAAGATATCTTGGGGTATTTTGACCATAGAGAAAATTTGGACCAGTTCTCTTGCTATTGTTTTGGATACTGTGTTGCATGGGGGTATAGCCTCCAGGTGCCAGGTGGCCAAGACAAACACCACAAGCACATACTGATGACGCCAAGCTGTCTTCTCAAGAGGGCCTAACAGGTTCAGATCAACATCTTGAATAGAACCTCAGTGATTTGTAGGGGTATGAGTGGGGCCCGTAAGTGTGGCAGAAGGCTGTCCAGCTGGCACTTGAGGCAGCAAGCACTATACCAGCAAGGCTCCATATAGACCCCTTGGCTAGGATTTGATCAAAGGTCTCGTCACCCCCAAAATGTTCCCCCCAATAATTGCTATGTGCAAGATCTAATACTATCCTCTGATATCATCTTCTACCAGGGGCTGCTCCATGTCTTCCTTTTGTATCCAAACAACTGTATGCAACAGGCCCCTCCTTATCATGTAGTATGGCCCCTGTCCTTTGGTTTTTCCTTTCTCGGGGACCCCATTCAGACTCAGTGACCTTAATCTCAAGGACAGTTCTCATGGCATACCAGTGTCCTACAGCAAACTGGTTGAAAACCAGTGGTATATAGTATTTAAGGGTCTTCCCCCTACCCCTGGATTCTGGGGCATGACTTGGACTCAAGAATTTAAGCGCTGTGCGTCTTGCCATAAGTCTATGCTGAATTGCAATCCAGACGACTCCTGTCTGAAGCCTTAGGAGAGTTGTACCTGATAGCTCAATGTAAGGGCTTTTGACTGTGAAGCTGAAAGGAAAGGAGAACATAGTTAAAGCAAAACCTGGTGAAGGCAGCCCTGGGACCTCAGCCTCTGGATCCAGCACCATGGACATTGGTGTGTAGTGCCCCAGCATTGATTAGGGATCTGATGCCAGTGGATCCCAGGCATCACATGTAACAAACAGGAAAGACAGTGAGGCATTGGTCTCACTTCCCAGTGCCACATAAAAGACCCAGAAAGACAGAGAATGCTTATCGACAGTGAGGTCTCTCCCTAAGGACTCAACTGTGCAACCTCATTGGGATCACATGCAGTGGTGGAATTGGACACAGGGCCCAATGACACTAGGCCAGCAAGGTACCCAAGGGAGCCCCATAAGAATTGGGTCCCTGGAGAGGGAAAGTGAGGTGAGGAGATGCTTGGGCCCTCCATCCTCAATACATTTCAGGAAATATAGGACCTGACTGCCATGTTGGCATAACAGTCCCTCATCTCTGGGGTCTGTAAGACATGCAGCTTCTGGTACCGAGGACTGGGGGCTCATAAATAGGCAAGCCTTCAATGATGAGGCATCAGTTGCCTTTATTTCTATCACCGTTCAGTCATAGTTCCTTATCCAGGAACCCTTCAATGGTTTCCAGTCCAGTCTGGGCACTGTTCAGCGTCCAGATATTGCTTGTCATCTCAGCACCAGTCTCTATCCTGGCACTTCTCATCATCCAGCCATCACTCTAGATGATGGCAGCTCAGCACTGATTCTCTTGATTCCAGTCTCTGTTGCCTTGGCAATGTGTGATGTCCTCCAATCACTGTGCATTGGTAGTAGCTTCCTTGGCACTGCTATGGTCATCCAGCTCAGTCTGGCAGTCTCCTGGCTCAGAGGTGGATTCACAGCATTGAGGTTTCTCAGATTCTTGATAGTTTCAGGGTATTACCAATTTGCAGTTCTCCCATTCAGACTCTTGGCAGCAATGAGTGTATCACCAAGTGCATGGTAGTGGTCACCACCTTTGTATTGACACATGGGGTCCAAGACTACCTGCACCCAGGTGACTTGCTGGTGAAGGACCAGTCCAAGCAACAGATGGAGGTCCATGTGGCATTTTTTAAAGAATTTTTCTTAATCTAGGTTTATAATTGAATGAAATTAAGTTGACACTGCTGCCAACTCAAAGAATACAGTTTAGTGGAACAACAGTAGATTCAATGCAGACCAAGGCTTTGCTTCCAGAGTCTTAGTTCCAGAAAATGAGGGGCGTTATAAGGATGCTCGTGCCTTCCCAACCATGATATTCTGGAACTGCTAGGTGCTCTGAGGCCTGTGGTCTCCTGTGTGGACATGGTTCAACATGTGAGGCTGTAGCTCAAACTGCTTCAATAGTGGCTGGCATCTGTGTATCGACCTCACATGGACAGTCGGGATCAGGTGATTTCCCTCCTGCCACCTGTGTAACATCTCTGCAGTGGTGACTAGATCAGATGCAGTTACTTGTAGGAGAGTTAGTGACACGTTAGTACTGTACACCAGGACAGGCCTGAGATGCTGTTTTTTATGGAAATGCAGTTACTATGGCCAAGCCTTGCTGTCCTGTAAATAAGATTCTAATTAGAAGTTATACAAACAAGGAGTCCTGTCGCACTTTTAAAGACTAAACAAATTATTAATCACAATTTGTTAGTCTTTAAAAGTGCCACAAGACTCCTTGTTTGTTTTGCTGAACTAGACTATCAGGACTACCCTTTTGTAACTAATTAAAAGTTATGTTATCATCCCTTTTCTTTCCTCCCTGCTCACAACTTGGGCAAGAAATGTAACTAGAAGCATGCTATCTCCCTTCCTCCCCACACATAAGGTTAGGGATGGAAAAATTGCTCACCCCCTTCCTTCCCTTAAAAACTGCTTGTTAAAGAATGTGAAAATACCTCTCTTGCAAGATAACAAAATTGACTGTAAAGTGGCTGCACACTATATGGTAAAGCTGTAAACCATAAACAGGGGAAGGGATAATTATAATAACTATATAGATGTTAATATTCATGTTATAAGTGTTAGCATAACCAATAAGGGTCACTGGTCTTATGTATTTTTTAGCGTAAAAGATTGTAACGCCCCTTTCTCCTCATTGACGCATTGAGTTGAGCTGGACAGATCAGGCAATAAAGTTTAATGTTTGACCCAAACCAACCTGCCTCTGGGACTAACTGGTTTATTCTCTAACGTCTTGTGTCACAAACAGGAGACTGGGGGAGAGAAACACCAATTCTACTTCTTGCCATGGGCCCTTAATGGTAACGGCAGATAGGGAAGATATTAACCAGTTGACTAAGAAATGGGGTTGGGGATGATTTATGTGGGTCCATCCAGGCGAAGTCAGGACTGGCCAGACCTCCAGGGTTGAGTGGAAGCCTCCCTTATATCCAGGTAGTGAAGGGGGGAAAAAGAGGAAGTTATTGTGATGCATGAACTCTGTGAATGTTTGTGGGAGTAATTTACAACTTGTAGGAGTGAAGTTGTACCTTTGCAATAAATTACTGAGGGAAACTGCACAGTTAATCAATCACCACAGTGTGCTAGCTGTTAGGCATGTCAAAAGCCACATGGAAAATTTTGACCACCTTGTCCAAGAACCTTATTCAACAGGGTCAAGTGGATGCCTTAAACCAAGCTTATGTTATGCAGTCCCCCATTTTTTCTCCCCTTCTTCCTATCCCTCTGTATCTTGGAACTAAGACAGTGTGGTGGAGCCCTGGCATCTTGAGGTCAACGGACACTTACCGCTAGCCCCTTCTTTTAAACAATTTCAAAGTAGTAATTGTATTTCATAGATATTGCACTTTTTTCCCCCTGAATGTTAGTGGCGGGAACTTTAAATACAGTTTGGCTGTGAAAAGACTTTAATAAAGCACGAATTAAAGTGGCTGTGTTGAAAACATTTCACCTGGTGACTCAGATTTTACTAGTATTATAGGCCACCTTAAAAATGCAGGAGAATGAGCTCAGCGAAAACAGTGACTGAGAAACAGAGTACTGTGAGTGAGGGAATAGAGGGTTTACAATCACACAGGCATGTTGCCAGTTAAAAGCTATGGCAGCAAAAAATAATAAACTAAAGCCAAAATATGGTTAATTCAAAGTGAGAGTAAGTGACTTAAAGGAAAAAGAAGAGATAAAGGCAGCTTTTGTAGAAAGTAATGCTGCGAAGGTTGAAGAGAATTAAACTGTTTGGAGTGGTGGAATTGATAAAAACAACAGTTGGAGAAATGTTATTATGGGATAGTTTTGTAATTTTCCCCTCATTTTTTGGTTTAATAATATTAAATAAGGTAAATAGATGTCTTATTTGTTAAATCATGCTACCTGACCCTAAGAAATAAACAAATTACATAAGGGGTCAGATAGTCGTTACTACCATATTTTTGTCCCAGGAGCCTTTACAGCTACTCTGAAGGAAAACAGATTCTTTTCCCAAAGCAATTATCTTAAGACAATTAATTGTAAATAACTACTGCAGGCAGCACACAGAGGGACGTTCTAATTTAAATTATTTAACTACTAAATAATTGGTTAAAATTGTAAAAGGGGAATAAAGGTTTCCATTAAAATTTGAAACTGAAGTAGTGAAAGTGATGTTAAGCAAACACAGGCAGCTACTGTTATTTGCCTTTGTTTAAAGCATTCAATTTTTGTCTGTTGGTTTGTTTGATTTTTTTTTAAATACCTGAATGACAATAGAACATGATCTTTGCATGGGTAGGCAGAATCAGAATAATAAAGGACATTCTGGTTTGGAGAAATCAAATCAGAAAATTGTAAATATCTGACCAAGGGCTGGTGGGCATCCTAAAACTAGAGACCAAACAAGCAACAAAGGGTATGTCAGCACTGGAGCCTAAGGCTGACTTAAGGAAGGTAAATCGACCTACAGACCTCTCTGGCCATACTTAATAATGCCACTTCTTAAGGTCAACTTAATGCTTAAGTCAACCTTATTAAGATGACTTAAGCCAATATACACAGCAAAAGCCCTTAAGTTGACCTAATTGGCTTCCTGGCCCCCTTCCAGAGTTCGTGGCACCAGGAAGAGGCTGTCCTGACCAACCACATGGCAGGACAAGGCCCTGCCCATCCTGCTCCCCAGAGCTGTGCAGGCCTGCCATCTGGCAACATGGAGGCACAGGGCCAGTAGTGAAAGTGGGCCCCAACATGGAGCCATGAGGAAATCTTCAATCTCCTGGCCATCTGGGGGGGATGAGGCGATGCACCCCCAGTTGCAGGGCAGCCACCACAACCAGGAGGCGTACCCCACCATCTCACAGGGCTGGCAGAGAAGGAACACACTCATAACAGCCAGCAAGTCTGAGCGAATAGCAAGGATCTCCGCCAGAGCTATGGAAAGGGCTGGGAGCTCATGCTCCACTCAGGGGCAGCCACCACCAGCTGCTGCTACCACAAGGAGTTGGACTCCCTCTGGGGCTGGAAATCGGCAGCCTGCCAGTCCACATCATAGATTCCACTGAGCCCCCACCGATGATGACTGTGAGGAGGGCTCACTGAGGGGTTAAAGCAGGGGCGTCGCTGGCGCTGGGCACACCGGGGCACGTCCCCTGAACCACAGCGCCAGTGCCCCGGATCTCCGGCCAATCGCCAGTGGCTGTGGCGGCCCCATCCCCAGCCAGAGATCCGGGCCCTGGCTGCCCGTGGCCGCAGTGGCCCCATCCCCTGCCGGGGATGCAGGGCCTGGCAGGCCGCAGCTGCGGCGGCCCCCTCCGCTGCCTGTCCCTGTCCCTGGCCAGGGGGTGGGGCCTGTAGGCTGGGGGAGGGGCCTGGGCCCATGCCCTGGGTCTCTCCCAAAGCCAGTGATGCCCCTGGGTTAAAGTATAAATTGGTGGGCCCCAGGACACTCCTAATCAGGTGGGCCTCCTTCCCACATGAGTGGGCCCCCTTCCTACACCCCAGCTACCACCCCCCAAACACCAGTCTCCCACTTGCCTACCCTCACCCCAGCTCCGGCCCCCATACACCAGCCCCCCCACCTGCCTACCCTGGATCCCAGCTACTGCCCTTGGTCCCTGTCTGGCAGCTGGACCATCCAACCCCTTGCTGTGCCACACTCTCTTCCCCTGCTGCCCTGGGTTGACCCCTTCTCCTGCGCCCTTTCCCTTCCAGCCGGCTTGCTTGCCCTCCTCCCCCCACTGCCCCTCTGCCCACCATAAGCCCCCCACTGCCCCACTGCCCACCACCATAAGCGGGGGCATGGGTCGCCTAGCCCCCTGCTATCCCCTTTCCCCACTCAAGCCTCAAGGCAGGGGCAGGGAGATACGAGTCCCATGGGACTGGGAGCTGCTTGTGGCAGATGGCAAGCAGATCCCAGCCTCTTCAATTTCACAGCTGTGAAACTGACCAGGCTGGGAGCTGCTTGCGGTCTGCCACAAGCAGCTCTCAGCCCCACCAGGCTCCTAGCCCCCTGCCCCTGCCTTGAGGCTGGGGGGGGGAAGGGGTAGTAGGGGGCTAGGCACCCATGCTGCCATGGCAGGGAGCCTGCTATGCCCCTGCCCATGCTGGGTGGCTGCCCCCCAGCTGGGGCAGGGGCAGGGGAAAGGGCAGGGGCTGCTGCAGCCTGACCTGCCCCCAGCCCACAGCTGCTGGGACAGAGGATGGGGCTCCTGCAGCCAGCTCTGCCTCCCCCACCCGGGGTCCCCGCTTGCTGCCTGGGTGAGGGGGCAGTGGCAGCCATCTCTGTCCCCCGCCTGTTCTCGGGGGTGGCTGCTGGCCCCTTGCCAGCAGCAGGTGCCAACTCTGCCCCCCCGCCTGGGCTCACCAGGCATTCTCCCAGCCCCGGCAGGGGAGTGAGTGGGGGTGCAGGCAGAGGGAGCTGGGCATCTGGCATCTCCTGCTTGCCCCGGGGCTCAAAACAGTGTGTCCCAGTGAGGCAGGGGTCCAGAGAGTGACAGATGCATACTGGGAAGCACCTGCAAAGGATCTGCTCTGACACAGGTACCATTTCAAAGCAAGGCAGCATTTATTCATTGTCTGAGTACAGCATAAGGCAGGTCTCAGGTTACATGGAAAACCTAGCTGTAGAAAGGTCTCTGATGGAGGAAGCAATGGCTGTGTCAATTTGGGATTCTCTGGAGTCCATTCTCGCTCTCTCTGGCCATGTCTCTCCCTGCTTTGGTGTCTGAGCCCGTCTCTTCACATGAGCACCCTGAAAACTTGTCTGTTCTCCCTTAGTCTTGTGGCTTTGGCTATGCCGCCATGTGTTCACATGTAAGGTACAAATATTGCCCCAGTTCCCACAATCACCTTATATTGCATCCTCAGCACCCTGCTGCAGATCTGTTTGGTCTTGTCCTACTCTATCATTGGGTTGAGCATGGCTAGCATCAGAGGTCGAGGATGGAGAGGTGCACCTACAGGGGGACACTATGGCCAAAGCAGTGACTGAGGATGGAGAAGAGTCCAGATGTGAAGAGCATGAAGGCGATAGATCCTCACATGCTAAGGGCCTTGCGCTGGGGCCCATGGAAGGGCAGCTGGAAGAGGGCCTGCAGAAGATGCATCCCATGTTGAAGCCAGTGATGGTGAGAGACAAGAACAGCCTGTACAGAATGTTTGGAGTGGGAGATGACATGGGAGTGCCAGAACAGCAGCTGCTCACCACTTGCCAATAACAAAGCTGGTGAGCAATTAGTAGGATTACTACAGGGTAAGGATGCTTTGCCCAGCAGATCCACAACAGGTAGAGGTGTTCTTATCTCTGTTGTTCTGCATCTGGCATGGACGCCTGTTTGGCTGCATGCAGGTGTCTCTGTATGCATGTTCCTTCAGGAGTATTCCTGGCTCAGATTTCTAAGGGGGGGGGGAATCCATTCGCTCAGTGATCTAGAGCCTGGCTTCGATCTCTAAGCAGGGACTGAGTTAGCCTGGTGATTCTAAGATGAGGTGTTCCTTTTGTTAATGCTTTGGGTTACCATTAGCTTAGGTTTCTAGTGAGAACTCAGTTAGCTCATTAACCTTACTCGTACATATACACTGTGTGAAAGAGGTGGACTGAGGCAACACAATCAAAGAAACCAACATGACCACAGATCGTTGTAGAAACAAAGGTGTCAGGCTAGGCTTTAGGGTAATGTAGCACAATGGCAAACAACCTATGTCAACCAGATCTGCTGGCAGCAATTGTGCTCTTAATGGAATGGAGCAGCTGAACTGACAGCAGGATGCAGTTGCACAAAGACTGGGCTCTGGGGTTTCTACACTAATATCCTCCTCAGACCTATTGGCTCAGTGTCCACATTTATCTTGATTGGTCCATGTATCCCTTTTTTGATGCCACCTATTAATTTGATGGGTCCATACATCACTGAACGTCTCCCTTCATCAAATTGTCATTTTTGGTCCAAACATCACCTTTATGTCCTTGGCACTTAGCAAACTCTACACCTCATACCTTCAAGCGCCTTTCCCACCTACTGCAGATACAGCTAACATCTTGCCAATTTCTGTGAGGTCAGACTGCCTTAGCCTGGCTCCTGTCAAGCTATTTATCCAATTCAGTTTCCAAAAGGATAGCTGTGTTAGTCTAATCCAGCAAAAAAACCCAAGGAGTCGTGTGGCACTTTAAGAATAACAGATTTATTTTTCGCATGAGCTTTTGTGGGAGAAAATCCCACTTCGTCAGATGCTTTGAAGATGGGTAAACTTACAGAATGGAATGAAATTCTGTAAGTTCACCCATCTTCAAAGCATCTGACGAAGTGTGATTTTCTCCCACGAAAGCTCATGTGAAAAATAAATCTGTTAGTCTTAAAGTGCCACACGACTCCTTGTTTTTTTAGCCAACTCAGGCCTCTCTTTTGGTTTGGTTTGCTAGTTCGTAGGCCTCAGTCTTACTGTTTCTATTTCTCTTTACTATTGTAACCTTTTAACTTCTCCTACCCAGGGCAAACATGGTCATATACCAGTCTAAGGCCACTGCCAGCAGCACCACGCACTGCACATGGACCAGGAATATCTAGCCAGGGGATGGAGCACAGCTGATCCCTGAGGCTCTGAGCCAGAAGGTACCCAGTGTTAGGGTCGGGGTAGAGATGGAGATGTTGATGCTGGTCAGGGCCAGCATGGAGGGAAAGAGATATGGTTGGTGCAGGCTGGGTTCTGCCTTAATCAGGAAAAGCAGGGTGGGGTTCCCCAGCAGGGTGGTGATGCAGATGGAGCAGAAGGTAATGGAGACCCAGGGGTACTCATTCTTCAACCCCATCAGGCTCGTCAGGATGAAGGGGGAAGGACAGAAAGCACTGGTTTTGGAGGGAGTCAACTTGGGGAAGAGATGGGGACATGCTTAGCCAGAGGGAATGCCCATCACGCTGACAGGAAAAGAAAAGGGTTGAACACAGAGGCACAAGAAAGGGCTGCCTATGTCCAGCATGGAGCCTAAATAGCTCTACAGAACATGTTCTGGTGGGAACCCTGGGAAACACACCTTTCACAAGCCAATCTGGACTCCACAGCCAACTCACAGTCTCTCTATCTTCTTCTCCAGGTGGAGTCCTGCTCTCTGTTGTAGCCATAGCCTTGCATTGAAAGTGTTCCCTCAGCTGCCTTTCTTCCTCTCTCTTGCCCTAGTTTCTTTTCTCTCTCTGACTCACCCAGGCCTAGATACTTGCAATGGCAGGAAAGGCTCTAATGTCTCTTTGACCACGATGTAATTGATCTAGGAAGGAGGGCCCTCCACCAGGTCTCCAAACAGCTCTTCATAAAGATTGGTTTGAGACCAAGGGCACAATGAAATGAAATTAGGTTGCTTTATAAGTCAAAACCTGGAACAGTCTGTCCCGGATCTGTTTTGTCCTCACCCCATAGATGATGGGGTTGAGCACGGGGGGCACCAGGAGATGAACATTGGCAGTGATGATGTGGAAGTGCAGGGGCACATTCTGGCCAAACTGATGTGTGAATAAAGTGAAGAGAAGTGAGATGTAAAAGACCAAGATGACACAAAGGTGGGAGCCGCAGGTACCAAAAGTTTTTTTCTGGGCTTCCTTTGTGGGGAGACTGAAGATCGCCCTGAGAATCTTTACATAGAAGAATGTGATAAAAGACACATCTGGCCAAGTCACTAAGAATATCAGCAAGTAGCCATAGTAGTTGTTGATGCAAATGTCAGCACAAGCCAACTTAATCATGGCTATGTGCTCACCGTATGTGTGGGCAATGACATTGGTTCTGAAGTATGGCAACCTCTTTGTCAGGAATGGATAGGGCAGTATAACCAGAGCGCCCTGCAGCACCACAACAAGACCAGTCTTGACCACAACAGAGTTTGTCAGGATAGTGGTATATCTCAGGGAGGGTCACAGATGGCCAAGTACCGATCAAAAGCAAGGGCTACAATTACCCCAATTTCCATCCCTGCAAAGCTGTGAATGAAGCACATTTGGGTGAGGCAGGCATTGAAATCTATCTCATTCAAATTGAACCAGAAGATGCTCAGCATTTTCGGCAGGGTGGATGTAGACAGCAGCAGGTCGGTGACAGCCAGCATGCAGAGGAAATAGTACATGGGTGCACGGAGACTCGACTCCATCCACATGCTCAACAGGATGGTGAAGTTTGCCAAGATGGCTATGGCATACATCGTGCAGAAGGGGATGGAGATCCAGACATGTAAAGCCTCCAGCCCAGAAATGCCCAACAGGATGAAGTGGGAGGGGTTAGTGAAGTTTGTGTTGGAATCTGACATGGTGTAAGGGAGACGGTGCCCAACAGTGAGGGGGAACAGTCTCTCCTGCAGGTACTGTAGGTTCCCCTGATTTCCTTTATATTCCTGGGATCTAGGGTGATGAAAATACCTGGATAGAGACACAGAGTTAAAATGAGGTGCTACCTGCACAAGATGTGTTTTTTCTCATGTGAAACATGTAACCTGAAAAGTTAATTTCATGTAAATTTAGAAAAGTTTCAATAAAACATCTGAGGGCTCAGCTTTTGGCTTCAGTGTTTAATTCAATAAAGATGCCTCTACTGGTTTTAAATACAGAGTTCACAGGAATCAATGAAGAACAAGGCTAGGACCACATCTGGTCACAGGGGACAAGGTCTAGTTTCTTTTAGCTCTTTATATAAAAGTCTCCAATGAAGTCAGGAGGGTCACAGCATGCACTATTTTTTTTTTTTTTTATCTTTCCACCCACTACTTACAGGTGCAGATTCACCTCCTAGCTAGTCTTAGGGTGTGATGGGTCTCTCATGGATTCAACATCCACACAGAAATATTTCTTCCTGGAGTTTGCTGCAGTAAGCTCAAGTTTGCCAGTCTGGTCTTCTTTTCATATTATGATCTGGGGCTATATGTACAGTGGGCATATTTCCATGAAAAAGTCTACCCTATTTCTCCTGATTGTTTTGGTATCCACAGAAACTTGAGGTACTCTGTTTCTTACAGAATGTGTCTAATTTCTTTAATTTAATTAGCATTGATGTATAACCTGTAGCCTATGGTTAAGGTATATGATAGAAAAAAATATGCTTCTAGAGCATTTGTTGGATTTGTAGTTAATTTTCTAGTGAATATTTTTGGTACATCATTGCCTATTATCCTATGTTATCATGCTATTATTGGGTCAGTTAATTCCATCTGTTGTTCTTATCTCTGTGGCCTGAAGTAGCTAAACTAGCATCTTCTATGCCTCAGCCTCTAAGGCTATGTCCACACGTACATTGTTATTTTGAAATAAGTTATTTCAAAATGAGTTATTTCAAAATAAAGTCCTTATTTTAAAATAAATTAATTTGAATTAAGGGAAAAGCTCAAAGCAAAATAGCATGTCCAAACTCAGGCCTTGTTATTTCACTTTAGGAGAGGGGCACTATGGGAGGTGTGGCAACATGGCCCCCTCCCTGGGCCATGCCCCCACCCAATATAGGCCAAAAGGAAGGCACCCTGGGAAGGAGAAGGGCCAAAGTGTTATTTCAAAATAATGGTTATTTCAAAATAACACATCCAAATGGCACTGCAACTCCTGTCCTTTTCTGCAGAACTGCTGCCCAGCCAGTCACTCCCCACTCTGTAGCAGACCATGGGATTCTGCTGTCCCAAGTGCAGGATTTTGCACTTCTTCTTTCTGAATCACATTTGATTTCTTTTGGACCAGCCCTCCAATGTGCCTAGGTCTGGCAGCTCCCAAGCAGTGGCTCACAGAGCAGATGAGATGAGGTTGGGGGAGAGCCTGGGCCAAATTGCCATGGATCTCCCTGGCTTCTGCGTCAGGGCCAGTTGCCGAGCCCATCTGTGGCCAGCCAAACCATCCCAGAGGACAGCCTCTGATGGGTCACCTGTTGGTTCAATGTTCAATCCCTCCCGCCTGAAATTTTTTCAGCCTGAATCCCATGTCCAGGTGTGTGACAACTCTCTGCCCTCTTGACACTCCACTGCACCCCTCAAACATCTCATGGATGGGCCGGGGGAGCAGGGGGATAGTGTTATCTTCCTCCGCAGGTGCTGTTCTTGGATCCTTGCGTACTCTGAATGTTTCAGGCTCCAGGCTGGTGATCCAGCTGACCCCATCAGTACTCACCAAGAGAGACCATGGCATCCATACCCCACAGGGCAAGCTCCAGGTGCTCTGAAACTTGTGGGCTCATTACAAGATATTGGCTCTGTCAACTGCACGTTTCCAGAGAAATGCAAAGACCCCTCCTGCCTCCTCCCCATTTGACAGCTGGCTATGGAGAAGTTACATATCCCATCCAGTGGGCAAGACTGAGCACTGCAGATGGGGGTTGCTAGGGCTGCATGTGGGTCTGGAATTATTGACCATGGCCCTACTGTTATACACCAAAGAGCAGCTCTGTGTGTGTGTGTGTGTGTGTGTGTGTGTGTGTGTGTGTGTGTGTGT
>ML682126.1:1133663-1166773 GCA_007922195.1 Podocnemis expansa | reverse complement strand
TGTGTGTGTGTGTGTGTGTGTGTGTGTGTGTGTGTGTGTGTGTGTGTGTGTGTGTAAAGCACTCAGGGCTGTGGGGTTCTCTCAAAAAAGCAGAGTGCTAAAGGCTCGAGGAGAGAGGGATGGGGTAACGCATCAATAAACCGCTCCTGATTGAACATGGGGACATCACAGCTCCGTGGCCTGACCATCCCTCAGCACCGAGGGAGCCCACATTGAATGGACTACTCCTTGGCTTGGCCAGACCCAGAAGACAGGCCAGGAACTATCAGGTGCAGAACCCACGTGTCCTGGCCTAACTTTCCATTTCAGTGGTGACAGTTTCTGAACCAGTGGAAGAAGCTTAAAGGTTTGTGTTAGATATTGGTGAATTAAAATCCAATAATAGGATGCAGCATCCTCAGAGCTCCCTATGGCATCTTTATTGAAAGAGAACAGAGAGCAGAAATTTACGCAGACCAGCTCTTATAGACAAAATGTGGAGGGACTTTTTATTTTTTGATTGGGTGTCACTGTGATTACCTGGTGTCTGCTTTACTACATGCAGAATTTTCCTTTTCATTTCCCGAATCAATGACTTTTTTTCTCAGGTCTGCCTCTTCTGTTTGGCTCATCCTTTCTTTGTTTGTGGGCATACTTCTTGTGCCTAATTTGCCACGTTGTCAACACAATAGTTTCTTTTAGAAGCATTTTGATGCTAGCTGCCCCTGCTTCCCATACCACTAGCATTTCCATCTCCCCAGTGCCCTGTGGGTAGGTTGTGGGGATACCATATGCAGTCTGACCCTGATCTGTTGCATGCCTGGAGGTGACCCATTCCATGGAGACTGAAATCTCAGAAGTCTTTTGCAAGGTGAGTTGAGATTTGGTTAATAGCCGTTTCCATGTTGATCTATTGTGCAGACCACACACCAGCCTGTCATGCAGCATTTTCTCTAACATGTTGCTGAAGTCACAATTTGCTGCCAGTGTTTTTAGAGCTGCTACAATTGTGCAGCAGATTTACCTTCACCTTGGTTCCTCTGGTAGAAGCTTTATCCCTCTGCAATTACCAGGGGTTGGGGGGGGGGGGGAGCATGCTCCCAGAACTTTCACTGGGTCACTGTAAGGTTTTGTTTTGGCTCCTCTGGATAAAACAAATTATATAGCAAACTGTACGTCTTAGCTGGAATAATTGTTAGAATAAGTGGCACCTTTTAAAATTAGTTATGTTTATTTGCTATTTCAACATTTTGAAATCCAGCTGTATGTGTTTTCCACAAATCAGAAGATTTATTAAACGGTTTGGATCATGGCCCAGTAAGTCTTGTAAATGAAATCATGCTGCCCTCTTGTGGCTCCTTTTTGTCTCTTTACTTGTACTGAAGGCAGACAGATCAGCTTCCAGACAGACAGCTCTTTGGCAACAGATCAGCTTTTAGAACCACAAGCTGACCCTCCAGGCAAGCAGTAACTGAAAGTTTTGTTCCTTACATTGCATTCTGGTTCTCCTTAGTTGCCATGATTCTTAAGAATAGCCAACTCCATCTTATATCCCACCCTTGTCACCAGATGTTAGATCATGGTGAATTAACGTCCAATAATGAGAGACAACATACTCAGACTCTCTGTATGGAATCTTTATTGAAAGAGCACTGAATGCAAAGGGCATCAGGCAGACACGTTTCCCCAGCTCTAAACCAGCCCTCCCATTTATCACCATGGTAAACCCAATGTAATCCAAAACCCCTCCGTCTGCTTTTCATAAAGGGTAGCTCACCCCAACCTAGTGAGGGCACCTTCCACCTGCCCATCACACTGAAAATTTCGGTTCCTTCCCCCTCGGCCTAGCACTTGCTGTCCCACTCCCATAAGATATGTGAGGAAGAAGATCGACTCACACTGTTATGATCTCAGCCCCACACTGTCTGCAGCTCTAACCTCCCCCTAGAATCTAACCCCCGCCCTGGAAGCTGGCACTTCTCTAACCCTACCCCACACTGCTCCAACCCCCTCCTCAACTTGATGTTGCTGTAAGCCCACCCTTGTGCAACTCTAACTCTCCAAACTGCTCTTAAGCTGCCCCACAGTGGTGTACCGAAGCAGCATCACCTTTCCCGCAGTGTCCGTCTGCCCCACACCAATCTGCATTGTAGGCTAGTCCTGCAGGACCAACACTGCTTGCTGCTGTAACTGGGACAGACCTCACCCCCTCTGCATCTGCTCCTGCCCTGCTCTGAGCCCAGGACGTGACAGGTAACATCATGCATCTGATGTGCTCCTCATTCTGCAGTTCAGCACTGACTTGTGGCCCAGGACACACCTCCCACAGCTGACTGCAATGCATTGGGCATCTGGGGACAGTTCCCAGGATATTTCAGGATGTTTGCCAGCCTGGCCCAGTACATCCTCAACTTGCTCTTCACAGATTCCTTCACTCCTGGATTTCCAGCCTGTTTTCCTGTCCCGAAAGCCACGCAGGGTCCCAACCCAGTCAGCACTTTGCATGATCATCAGTGGTCTAAGTGAGCTAAGAGAAAGGTGTGGTTTTGGCACCAATGTCACCCTTTAGTGGCGAGGCTGATTGATGGGACAGGAGTCCCATTGCAGCCTGCACCACCACTCAGTCTCAGCTGGTGGAGGTCAGAGCAGCTGGAACTGGAAGGACAGACTAGTCCTGCAACCACTGGCCACCACTGTCCTTAGTGTCCACCAATATTTTTCCCATTTCAGTTTCTCCTGGTCTGCTGACACTGCAGATGTCCAAGCATCACAGACATACTCATCTCTTGTAGATGAACAACCATTTCTCCTATCCTGAAAGTCACCCTCTGAGCCCATCCCAGCTAAGCCCAGCTTGCACCACATGGGATCATCAATGACCTGAGTGAGCTAGGACTATGGTGTGTGTTGGGCACCAAAGTCATCCTTTAGAGGCCAGGCCTACGAGGGCACAGGACCCCAGTACTGCTTGCTCCTTCATTGGATCCTCAGATGGCGAGGTGAGAAACTTGAGCTGAAAGGTAGGATGGGTCCTGACCACAGCAACCAGATGACCCCTATTGCTCAGCCACGTAACCCAAAGTATTGAGGTTTTGGCTTTGGGGCATCCCATGCCTCATCCCAAAGTTCCCAATAGCATGCTCCAGTGAGCAATAGCTTCATGCTGGGGAACAATACTTCTGGAGAGGTTCTGCAGTGACACCAGACAACTGTTTCAAAGGAAGGCAGCATTTATTCATTATCTAGTTAGAGCACAAGTCAGGACTCAGTTTCCATGGAAAACCCAGGTGCAGGAATAACAGGATGAGGAAGGTGGCAAAGCTGATCTCCCAGACTCTGAACCAGAAGCTGCCCAGCCTTAAGGTCAGGATCAAGCTGGAGGCTGTGATCTCAGTCATGAGCAGCATCAGGAGCATCACTGCACTGAGAAAGGACCTGGGGCACCGGCCAGAGCCCCACCCCCAACCTGGAGGCCACACCCCCTGACTGCAGGTCATGCCCCTGGCAGCGGCCGGGGCCAGGAGTGGCCGTGGGTGGCTGGACCTGCATCCCCAGCCGGGGCCGGAGCCAGGAGTGGCAGCAGTGACAGCGGGCAGCTGGGCCCTGGATCCCCAGCCTGATCAGGCCGGAGATTGGGAGAGGCGGGGCTCCACCAGACCCGGGGCACTGGCACTGGGATTTGGGGCATGGGCCCCGTGTGTCCAGTGCCAGCGACGCCCCTAGGCAGCATGGCGAGAAAGAGAGATGTGGGCTTTTGCAGGCTGAGCTATGTCTTCATTAGAAAGAACAGGGTGCCGTTGCCCAGCATGGCAGTGATATCGGCAGAGTAGAAGGGGGTGGAGCCGAATTTATGCTCATGCCCCACCACCAGCAGACTCAGAAGAATGAAGGAGAAACATCAAAAAGCACTGGCCTTTGAGCGGGGATCACAGGTGGCCCTTAAAGTTATTTCCTGTGGCACACAATGACACTTGAAATTTCTCAAATAATTGATAATACAGAATTAAAAGTAAGTTTGATTACTTACTTACTTGTTGTCTTACTGATGATACCTCTATCTTGAATGGAAGTAATTCTTACTTATTTATTCTTGGCAATCATATGTTGTTCTTCATTTTGAGTATACTTTCTATTGTTCTATGAATAGGCTTCAGTGGTGTGGTCCTCAGGCTAACATGCTAGTGCTCATGTGGCCCTCATGGTGATTTGAGTTTGAGACCCAGCCTTAGAAGGAGGTTTAATGTAAAAAGACAACAAAGAACATTTGAGAGATGTTAAAGGGTCAAAGTTAATCATATGCATACAAATGATTTAGAGTCCATAGTCCGTAAAAAAACAACAAGGTGTTGTGTGGCACTTTAAGACTAACAGATTTATTTTTTGCATGAGCTTTTGTGGGACAAGATCCCACTTCCTCAGATGCTTCGAAGACGGGTGAACTTACAGAAAGGAATGAAAATAAATGCAAGGGGGTGTAAAACATAGGAGCAGGTCATACAGTAACAGCAAATCAGAGCAGTTTTCAGGCTCAAACCATAGGAAGCCTGAAGTCATAGACAGCAAGTCACTGAAGAACTAGCAATTTGCAGTTCAGTCCAACTCTTCTGGTGTTCACCCAGCATCTACGTGGGTCTCATTCCTTTGTTCAGTCTGAGAAGAATAGTTTCAGGGGAGGATGTTGTTTGCAGATGGACTGAAGGCAAAACAGAGACAGGGCCATTGCCTTCTTCCACCTCTGATTTCCCCATGATCTCAGACTCCTGACAACTCAAAATGGAGTTAAGTTTCATGGTCAGTTTGGGTGACTCATTAAGCAGGTTTCTTCCTAGTTCCACTGTAGCTGGGAGCTTTAATAATGGGACATTAATAGGGTTTTATAGCCACCCACTCTGAGAATTCCTTAGGATCCTATAACTTGGAACACACATAAAACAAATATATTCCTAATAGCTAACAGGGATATTATACCTACATATAAACCATATAATCATTCCTAGCAGATTGCATCCTTGCTATTGGTACCAAACATGGCATAGGACATGGATTATTGCAAATACGAACTATGAATATGAGAGATGATCCTAAACAGTCCCCTAGACCCAGTGAGCATCACAGTTGCCTTGGCTAATTTTGTGCTGCTCTCCTACCCCAGCTTCTTCAGTCTCTCGGGCTCATCCAGTTCAGGTGCTTTTAAAAGGCAGGACAAGCTCTTATGTTTCTTTGACTATGCTAAGTGGTAGCCATGATAGCCTAGTTCAGCAAAATAAAGAAAGAGACCTGCCGCACTTTAAAAGACAAACAAACATATTTATCTTGAGCTTTCATGGTAGAAAGTCCCCCTTCATCAGATTTGCTGTTACAGCATATCAAAGCTGTCACTTAGATTCAAATACAGGGAAGAGCATAGAAGGGAAAATGAGGTCAAATCAACTGTTTCAAGAAGAAAAAAAAACACCATAATCCCTGTTTAACACTAAGGCAACTGTTAAGAAATCTGTGTATGAATTCCAGTTTCTTTTTTAAGGTTCTATCAATTTGTTTGAGCATGGCCATTAACATATAATCGATGGTGTGAATAGGGAGATTGACTATTCTGCAATTAATCTAGGAAGGAGGGCACTTCGCCAGGTCTCTAGACAGCTCTCCATGAAGCTCTCTCTGAAAGACATGGCACCAGGATTTAAGTTTAGGTCCCTTTACAAGTAAGGAACTGGAGCAGTTTGTCTCGGATCTGTTTGGTCCTCACCCCATAGATGATGGGATTGAGCATGGGGGGCATCAGGAGGTGCACACTGGCAGTGATGATATGGAAATGCAGGGGCACATTCTGGCCAAAACGATGAGTGAATATAGTGAAGAGAAGTGGGATGTAAAAGATCAAGATGACACAAAGGTGAGAGCTGCAAGTACCAAAAGCCTTGTTCTTGGCTTCTTTTGTGGGGAGACGGAAGATGGTCCTAAGAATCTGAATATAGGAGAAGGAGATAAAACACACTTCTGGTACAAGTATTGTGCCAAAGAGAAAGTAGCTGTAATAGTTGTTGATGTGGATTTCGGCGCAGGCCAGCTTCACAACAGCTATGTGTTCACAGTACATGTGGGCGATAATGTTGGTTCTGCAGTAGGGCAACCTCTTTGCTAGAAAGGGATAGGGCAAAATGATCAGACTTCCCCTCAGCACCACTGCCAGACCAATCTTGACCACTACTGAGTTTGTCAGGATGGTGGAATATCTCAGAGGATCACAGATGGCCACATAGCGATCGAAAGCCAGGGCCATAATTACCCCTGTCCCCATTCCTGAAACACTATTCATGAAGTACTGCTGGGTGAGGCAGGCAGTGAAGTCTATCGCCCTGGAATTCAACCAAAAGATACTCAGCATTTTGGGCAGGATGGTTGTAGGCAGAACCAAATCAGAGACAGCCAGCATGCAGAGGAAATAGTACATGGGTGCATGGAGGCTCTGCTCCCTCCACACGATCAAGAGAATGGTGAAGTTCCCCAAGATGCTTATGATATAAGTGGCACAGAAGGGGATGGAGATCCAGACATGGAAAGCCTATAGCCCAGGAATGCCCAGCAGGATGAAGGTAGATGGGTTGGTGAAATCGGTTGTGTTAGAATCTGACATGGCATAGGGGAGAAGTTATCCAGTTCAGGCACAGAACAATATCGCCCTCAGGTACTGTAGCTTCCCCTGGTTTCTGTTATGAGCTCAAGATCCAAGCTGGTACTTGCAGTGCAAGTTCCTGGCTGGAGAGAAAGTATTAAAATGAAACAAACAAGGAAATCTGTGGCACTAAAAGACTAACATGTTTATTTTCAGCATGAGCTTTTGTGGAAGAAAATCCCACTTCCTTAGATGCTTTGAAGCTAGGGAAATGTACAGAGTAGAAAGGAATAAATGCAGGAGAGGGTAAGTCAAGGAAACAGATCACGCTGTACCAGCAAATCAAAACTGTTGTAAAGATTCAAACACTAGAAAAAAGCGTACAGAAGATGAGGCCAAATCACCAGCTGTCATTAGAGAAATATCCAATGTCTCCTACACATTCTTACACTGGCCTGGACTTCAAAAACAAAAACAAAGAAAAGAAAGAGAGAAAATCCATCTACAACACACACATTGGTTTTCTACAGAAGAAGAAAGATACCAGACTGTCTAAACTACTATGCACCACAATGGACAACAAGAGTGACTCCTTCAGCCTCCCCAATAACACTATTAAACTTTTGTGCCATATGCTTACTCCAACAGAGGTATTTGTGCTATCTCAGGGACTTTTCTTCTGGCCCACAACTCCCACACATAAGAGAAAATTCTATTGTAACCTGGAGGACTTTTTTCATCATCTCAGACTCAAGGAATATTTCCAGCACACCAACAATCTCTGCAGTGACCTAGACATACCTTCCTTCCAACACTACAACAAGAAATAATCTTCATTGAATCCTCCTGATGGTCACAACAACAGACTAGGCTTCTACATGGATTGTTTCTGTCCCCACACAAAGGCTGAAATCAGGGACAAACAATGCCCATTACACCATAACCTCAGCCTTACAAAACACAATGCCACAGCCTCAGAAACAACACTACATTATTACTTAAGAGGCTCATAAAGGAGGCTCTGTTGTTATGATGAATAAACCAGATTATGATCAGGAGGCTTATAAACAGCTCTCTAACACCACATTCTACAAACCACTTTTCTCTGGCTCCACTGAGGAATACCAAAAAAAAAAAAAAACCAAAAACCAAAAACAAAACCCAACCTACACCACCTACTCAAGACACTCTCCAAAGAAGCACAGGAACAAATAATGAAAGACACAGAACCAGAACCCCAATTTGGGATATTCTATCTACTACCTAAAATCCATAAAAAAAGGAAACCCCAGATGTCCTATGATCTCTGGTGTTGGCACTCTCACAGCAGGCTTATCTGACTATGTGGACTCCCTCCTCAGACCTTATGCTACCATCATGCCTAGCTATATTCAAGACTCTGCTGACTTCTTGAGGAAGATCCAATCAACTGGTGAGCTTCCAGAAAACACCATCCTGGTCATTATGGATGTAGAAGCTCTTTATACCAGCATTGCACATAAGGATGGATTACAAGCAACTAGAAGAACCATCCAGATGATGCCACAGCACACCTTGTGGCTGAACTTTGTGACACTGTAACAAAAACATCTCAGATTTGAGGATAATGTATACCTTCAAGTCAGTGGCACTGCTGCGGGTATCCAAATGGACCCACAATATGCCAACATTTTTATGGGAGGCTTAGAATACCATTTCTTCAAGTCTCATCCCAAAGCACCTCTCCTCCACTTGTACTACACTGATGACATCTTCATCATCTGGACCCATAGCAGAAATGCCCTTGAAGATTTCCACAGAGATTTCAACCATTTCCACTCCACAATGAAAGTTAGCCTGGAACTTTCCATACAGGAGCTCCACTTTCTGGAGACTACAGTACAAATTAGGTATGGAGAAAAGTGGTTTGTAGAATGTGGTGTTAGAGAGCTGTTTATAAGCCTCCTGATCATAATCTGGTTTATTCATGATAACAACAGAGCCATACCAAAAACCTACTAATTGGTATAGTTACCTACATTCCTCTAGCTTTCATCCAAAACACACCACATAATCCATTGTCCACAGCCAACAATTTGCTCTTATCCTTCAGATAGAGGCAGACACTGTCAGGATCTCTACCAAGCATTCTCAAAATGACTGTATCCAGCAGTGGAAGTGAAGAAACAGATTGACACAGCTAAGGGGATACCTTGAAGACAACTACTACAGGAGAAGCCAAAGAAAGAAAACAACAGAACATCTCTAGTCATCACGTACAACCCCCAGGTCAGACCTCTACATGACATCCTTAGGGATCTACAGCCTATTCTACAAGACAATCCCTCACTCTGTCAAGCATTGAGAGACAGCCCCTCCTCTCTTACAGACAGTCCCCTAACCTTAAACAGATACTCACCAGCAACTACAGACCTAACAACAGAAACATTAAAGCAGGCACATATCCCTGCAACAAACCCTGCTGCTAATTTTGCCCACATATCTGCACAAAAAAACACTGGTGTAGGACCTAATAAAACCAACTGCTCATCCACCAATCTGATTTATGCCATCATGTGTAAGAAATGCCCCTCTACCTTATATATTGAACTACCATAACAGTCTCTGTGTAAAAGAATAATTGGGCACAAATCTGACATCAGAAATCACAACACTCTAAAACTAGTGGGTCAGCATTTCAGTCTTCGTGATCACTCATTAACGATTTGCTAATTGTTGTGCTCAGACAGATGACTATTAGATAAAGGCTTCAAAGATTAGCTACTGAAATTGAATTTGTTTGCAAATTTGGTTGAATTCCGTCAGGACATGATCAACACATTTGATTTGTCTCTCATTACAACAGGGGAGGTGACGTCATCTTCCTCTGTATGCTGTTCTTCAGCGTTAGAATCTTTACAGCTGTTTTGATTTGCTGTTGCAGTGGGGCCTCTTCCCTTGACTTACACTTCCTTGCATTTATTTCCTCTCACTCTGTGAGTCCCCCTATCTTCAAAGCATCTGAAGACATGGTATTTTCTCCCACAATTCCACAATAATAATAATTAATAAGGGGGGGGGATTGGGTGAATAATATGGTTAGTGGTAAAATGAAGGTAACAATTAGATTGAAAAGCAATATATAACATTATTTGTAGCACTTGACTATAATTATAATGAGCTTGCAAGCATATATGACTCTTCACCTTATTTCATATGTGTGTATCTTTCCTAACAAGTTTAGGAAATCCTAGTTTTTATAGTATTATCCTAAGCATCAGTAGGTAATATAGTATAACTTTTGTATCAAGAGCCTATATACAAGGGAACTATAGGAGTTGTAGAAATGACTAATCTGTATGAAATAGCTTTGCAACAGGATATAGTGGGCATAGCTGTGAAGCAGAAATATTGGTCAAAGGCAATTCTGTGTTCCACAGACTGTGATGGAAACTCTCAGGTAAGTTACTTTGGCTCATGCTGTGTAGGTCAATAGGTGAATAACAACTTGCGGCAAGACCTGTGACATTTCAGTAGAACACCACATATCACAGAAAATTTGTAAATAAGAGAAAGGGAAAGGTGAAGAGGGATATTCGAGTAGGAAAAAGATGTCAATTATATGCAGGAACCCCTGAACCTAAAAACACCCCAATAATTTTAAGGTGAAGACCCATATTTAGGTAAGGAAGGATGAGATAATTTAGTTCATTGTTATAAGGGTATAAAGCTACAGAGCTTGATATTTGTAAGAAATTCTCCAGAGCATGGATACTCCTGAGCCTAGACACCTCCTCCTATAACTCTCCCATAGAAGCCTCACAAGCCATGAACTCCTTCCCATAAACTCCATCTCAAACTCCCCTGTTTGCAGTCCCCTGGTCGCTCAGCCACTGGCTTCTAAGGCCTTCTCTGCCTAGGCCCTTAAGCATGCAGGGGAATGGTGATCCCAGCGCTGATTGAGGCTGATCACAGGTGAGCAGGGAACAATGGTACAAACCGCCCCCCATTCACATAAGCAATCACAATCCCAAATCACACAGTAATTGAAAGCAGAAATCACCTCAAGGTTCACTCCCTCCCTTGCTTCTTCAGCAAGGGGTTTGCCTTCGCCTCCTTCTCAGGGCTTTGCCTTCTCCTTCTCTCTCAAACTGAACTGTTTCCAGTCTCCTGTCCTTCCTGAACAATTTATACTTATCCATGGCAGTGCTCCTGTCAAGCAAACTATCCCACCACATCTCTGTTAATCCACTAACATCATAGATCCTTGACTGTGCCAGGACTTCCAATTCGTCCTTCTTGTATCCCAGGTTACTAGCTTTTGTCTGCAAGCACCTAAGATACTGGATCTTTTTTCACTTTCATTCAATTTACCTGAGACCATTTCACCACTTTCTCCAAATCATTTTGAATTGTGATCCTATCCAATAAAGACTTGCAAGCCCTCCCAGCTTGGTATCATCTGCAAACTTCATAAGTGTATGTTTTATGTCATCATCTAAATCACTGATGAAAATAATAAACCAAACCAGACTCAGATCCAATCCCTGTGGTACCCTGATCACTACAATGTTCCAGCATGACAGTGAATCCTTCATAACTACACTCTGGGAGCAGATATGCAACCAGTTTTTCACCCACTGTATAACAAGTCCATCCTGATTGCACTTCACAAGTTTGCGAATCAAAAAGTGTTATGAAACCATATCAATAGCCTTATTAAAGTCTAGATACACCACATATACTGCACCCCCTCTATCCATAAGTCTTTTGACCCCTTCATAGAAAGTTTCTGGTTGATTTGACATGATTTGTTCTTGACAAACCCACATTCACTGTCACTTAACACTTTATTCCTTTTTTATATTTTTGCTAATTAACTCCTTAAGTATTTGCTCCATTACTTTTTCTTGATATAGGCTAGGTTAAACTGACTGGTGTATAATTCCCTGGGTGTTAGTGCACTGTAATGAACACCATGGCAAATAACAGACTCCAATTTGTATTCTTGATTAAACTTTTTAGGTGAACACTGTAATTTCATTTAGATGTGTGAATGAATGTGTGTATGATGGGATCAGTCTCTAATGTCAACCTGTCCTGATGAAATGTAAATACCTCCTTAATGGCTGAAGAATGCAGACAACTCCCTAGACATGAAGAGGGATCCACCCCAGAAAGAGAAGAATAAAATACTATCAAGACAAGATGAGAGTCATCTTTGCAAATGATTGGTGATTAATGATCACACAGGAGCCCTGAGGCAGCGTGACCCATCAAGGCCTATAGACTTACATGAAAGCCAGCAAGTATAAAAGATGAGGCAGAACATGGAAAATTCGGGTCTCATTCTGCTATGGTCCTCTTGGAGCATTGAACTCATGAATAACAGAAGCCTGGCTCCCTGCCTCCTTTTGCCCTGCTTAACTGGCAACTAATCTGCTCATACAATGACCAGCTTTCATAACTTTGTAGTAATGAATGTGTGTATGTGTGTACATTTGTGAGTGTGTGTGTGTGTGTGTGATTCCTTTTTGACCTTCTTACATGTAGGTTAATCGTGGCATATTGACTTGTCTTCTGAAAAGGTGCAGCTAGTCTTTAAAAAACAAAACAAAACAAAACAACAATGCTAGATCACAGCAGGTACAGAGTAAATTTCAAGAATAACAAGTGATGGGGTACCTGAGATGGAAGTGTCTTTCTTGGGAATCCCTCTCTGGTAGCTGTGTCAGATGCCTGTGTCACACCACAGTCTGAAACTTCCCACACTGAGAGCTGACACCGGGGAAGTGCTCTAAACAAAATGGAAATGTGTTTATAATATAGTGCTGGGCAATCCAAGTGGTGTTTCTAAGCTGCAGACATGGGACCCTAGCCAATGTTTCTCTTTTCATTTCTGTGCTTGTTGCACATCTAAATGAGCAAACAATAATTAAAGGTCCTTCCCAAGGGGAGAGGAGCACTCCCTGACTCCCTCAATTCGTAAGAAAAACACGGATAATGGCTGGATCCCCATGGGGTCTGATATCTCCCTATGTACTTTTCTCAACACATTTGTTATCTCCTAGAGGAATGATTGTCAAACTTTTTTCCTCAGTACCCAATTCCAGATGCCTCTGCCATGCGGGGATCCTCTGCTGAAAAAAGTGGTCGCTGCCAGATAATTGAACAGTGACCATGGCTGTGGGGAAGGGAAGTCAACTCACTGAAAAAGAGGTAAGTCCTATGGTGTAGAAAAGAACTGTACTCCCTCCCCACAAAAAAGCTTCCAGAAATGGGATAAGGGGGTGTCCAAAGATTTTTTCTTTTCTTCATTGGGTTTATTGCTTAAAAGCTCAAAGGTTGTTTGCCAGTAGCCTCAGCTCTTTTCATGTGATCAGGGGATACAAGCTGGAAGTCAAAATGTGTCTTTTGTCTGTGATCTGTGAATAATCCTTGGTCCCTCAATCCCTTGAGAGAAGCCTCCAAAGGAACACAGTGAGTCGGAGGGAAGAAGGCATCGCGATTGCTTGAACAACCATTAACACCTCACTGTTAACCCTAATGACACCTTTTCACACCCCTGGCTTTTGTCTGAGTGCTGTGCACTGAAGGCTCATACTATCTTGCAACATCTCACCTCCACCCGGCTTTCTGGAGAACCGCGTTGGCCGGCAGGGGAGCTCTCTCTCTTCCTCATGCAGCACCAGTGCCACAACGCAGTACCTACTGACCTGTGACCTAGTACTGGGTCATGACTCCATCTTTGATGGCCACTGTCCTAGAGAAACAAAATCACATCTGTTTGACACAAAGGGAAGTGTATTGGAGCTGTGAGCAGCTACACTGCTGACCAGTTTCCTGACAGAGATGGGTGCATCAAACCCTGTATCTAGGGTGTAAAGCTCCTAGAAGCCTTCTGGAGTTGAGCTACGGGAACACCAGGAAAGACATAGTCTGGGTACCAGAGCTTTCTGCTGCCTCACACTTCTGCAGTGTCCACTTCAGTCTCCATAGACACTCGGTAGCAGACTTGAAAGTTGCCATACTTCAACAAAGAAACTTCAAAAACAGACTTCAGCGTGAAACTGCAGAGTTGGTGTTAATCTGCAAGTTTAACACAATCAGCCTGGGTCTGAATAGGGATGTGGAATGGTTAACACATTACAGAAAGTGATTCATCTGTTCACACATTCTCCCCCTTTGATCAACTGGTGTGAATGGGCCCCATCTGTTTTGAGCTCACTTTGCTAACATTTGCCTTCCTCCATTCTGGCATGCGTATATATGTTTCTGAACTGTAGTTTCCACTTCATGCATCTGGCAAAGTGGGCTGGAGCCCATGAAAGCATATGCTTGAAGAAATCTTCAAAGGGTGTCCAACCTTTTAGGACAAGGGGCCACGTTGTAATCCTTTTCTCACTTGGGGAACAGTGAGCAATTCCTTTTGCACGCCTAGCCCCCCTCAGGCCACACAATTGCATGTGGTGGCTCCGTGGGCCAGATAGGAGCACTTGGTAGGCTGGATTCTGGGCTGCAGATCTCACATTGGACAAGCCGTAAGAAGCCACACGGCTGTCGTTGTTTAAACATAATTAGGACATTCCCACGTCATGTGCCAAGTCAGTAACAAAAAAAAGTTAAATAAAATCAGTCCCAGCACCAGTCCCTGAGGATCTCCGTTAGTAACCTCCCTCCAACTTGGCAGGCCACCTTCCATGTATGACTAGCTGTACTCTCCCCTTATCCAGTTCCTTATCTGCCATGACTGAGAACAGCCTAGCTCCATCCTCCCTGGAAACCCCCTTCATTTCACTGAGTGCTGCTACCAAATCCCCTGTCACACTTCTTTTCTGCAGACTAAACAAGGCTTGTTTCCTCAGCCTCAGCTCAACAGGCATGTGCTCCTGCCAGTCACCATTTTTGTTGCTGCCATGGGTTGCACAACTGTACACCATGGGTTATGTTCTTTTAGATTTTTCTCTTCACGCATGCATTGTGATCATACATTTATTTTCCAGTTACACCATGCAAGGTGCCTGCATGAATGTTCATAACATATTCTACATTATTATTAAGAGACCGTGTTTCTTGCAGCATCATGCATGTGCACAGATGTGTGGAATGTTTAGCATGGCTAAGGGAGGTGTGAGACAGACCAAGTTCTCTACTAGCAGCAAGCAAGCACCTGGAGGAGGCAACAAAGATATGCTGGTTGAGGTGGCTCAGAAGAGACAAAGGGATCACCTCTGCCCAGAAGGGGAGGCTTGAGCAGGAGTTTTGGAACAAAGAAAGATACTTACAGAGGTTTGGAGCTTTCTGCCGTCTTGAAACATCTCCAAGCAAGATCTGGGCCCTGCCTGGTCACAGCCAGAGACTGATTGTACAAACATCCAATGGCCAAACATCTTGAGCATAAACATGGATTATGAGGTTAGTTTAAGTGGAGACATTAGGGTAGTATGTATGTTTTACCTCTTATTTCCTTGTGGTCTCTCCTGACTTATTTATATTGTGATTCTGCCATGATTGACCATATTCTAACTTAGAATTATAATCTGATCAATAAACTAGTAGTTGTTTTATCTAAAGCTGTTCTGTCTTTGAAGGGTGTGAGTGAAGAAGGCTGGGCACATTCCCTTGCTTTGTTAAATGCATGGACATGAGAGTATGGTGATTGGGAGTGGGTCCTAATCTATGTAAGATGGTGGCTCCGTGAGTGGTAACAGGGGCTGGGAATGCTTCCTGGGGGACTTTCCCTTGAGTAGCCTGAGAGCATACACCCACTGCATGGGACCAATTGCATGCCAGGGACCAGAATGGACTGACTCAGGAGTGAGTGGTCGCTTGGCAAAGCAGGGCAAACTGGGGTTCAGGAGTGGGAACTGGGGGGGGGGTGTCACAGCAGCACACTGGACTGGATCTGTGGAGCAGCCTATCACAGTTGCCCTGCACTGAACTCTCTTGCTAATTTGTTCACACCCTTTCTGTAATGGAGGACTGAAAACTGGACACAATGCTCCAAAGGAGGCCTCACTAATGCAGCATTGAGAGAAATAGACACTTCCTTAAATCTGCTAGCAGTCTTTCTACAAATGCCGCCAAATATGCCATTAACCTTCTTGGCAATAAGGACACACTACTTACTCTTATTGAGCCTCTTCTCCCCTGTATCTCCTAGGTCCTTTTCTGCAAAACAGCTGCCCAGCCAATCCCCAGTTTGTAGCAGTGCATGGGATGCTTCTATCCTAAGGGAAGGAGCCTGCACTTACCCTTGTTGAATCCCATTAGATTTCATTTGTCCAAACCCTCCAAGTTGTCCCAGTTTTGTAGTTCCTAAGCTGCAGCTCACATGGCACATGAGATGGGGATGGGGGAGAACCTGAGCCAAATTACCACAGATCTCCCTGACTTCTGTGACAAGGTCATGTGTGGAGTCCGCCTGCAGCCAGTCAGGCCTTCTCAGAAGACAGGCAGTGAGGGATGCTCCATTGTCAGCTATTCACACATTGCCCCCGAAAAGCTTCTGGCCTTGTCTCAATGACCTGCTGTGAGAAAATGCTCTGCCCTTCTGAATGTCCACCACACCCCTCAGACTTCTTTAGTAGGGTCCGAAGCGGAGGGATCACCTTTCCTTCCTCCCTGGATGCTGTTCTTGCAGCCCCTGCATGATGCCATCTGTGAAGCGTTGGTCCAGCTCACCCCATTGCTACTCACTGAGGGAGATCTAGGCTGGGTTCTTTGAAGTCTTGGCCAGCTTTACAGTGTCTGTGCCCCATGCACCAAGATCCAGGCACTCTGAGTGCCTGTGCCCATGACAAGGAGTCAGCTCAGACACTTCCTGTCCCAGGGCAATGCAAAGATGCCCCCTTTTTTGACAGGTAGCTACAGAAAATTTATGTATTATGTTCTGTGGGCAGCACCATACTCTGCAGATTGGTGTTTCTACTGCTGCATCTGTGACTGGGAATGTAGATTGTGACCCTTCTCTTATACAACAAAGACTGGCAGGCTAGAATCCCTCACTTATCAAGTTGAGAACTGCTTACTTGCTGGGGGTGTGCGTTTAGCACTCAGGATTCAGGGGTTCTGACAGCAGAGCACAATATGATGGGCTCAAAGACTGAAAAATTGGGGTGACACAGTAACACACCGGTCATAATTTGATATTAGGGGAACATCACAGTACCATGGCCTGACACCACTCCCCTAACCTCTCCTCACACTGGTCTAACCCTGCTGCTTTCAATTCCAACTCCACCCCACACTGCACCAACACCCCCCTGAATCTGACATTGCTCTAAGCCCACACCTGTGCAGCTCTATCCCCTGGACTCCGCTAAGCTAGCCCTAGAGTGGTATACCACACCAGGTTTGCCATTCCTGTACCATCTGACTGTCCCACACCACTTTTCAGTGCAGGCTAGTCATGCAGGCACATCAGCCCTTGAGGCTGTTGCTGGGACAGGCCCCACATTTTCTGCATCTCCTCCCACCTGCCTCTGAGCCCAAGACACAGTAAGCTGAGCTGTGTGACTGATGTGTCCATCATCCCATAGCTCAGCAGTGGCTCATGGCCCAGAAGAGACCCCCTCACAGCTGCCTGAGATGCCTGGAAAGTGTGGTGAGAGCCTCCAGGATATTCATTAGCTGGGGGCCTTGACCTACCAACCTGAAACCAAAGGATGTACCACTTGCTCTTCACAGAGCCCTGTCCCTCCTGGATTTCCAGTCAGTTTTTCTGTCCTGAGTGCCACATCCTGACCTCAAACCTGCCTTCATGTTGCACAATCACCAGTGGTCTGACTGTGCTAGAATAAGGGTGTGTCAGGGATTTCAAAGTCATCCTCTATGGGCCAGGACCAGCCAGGGGATGGAAGACACAACCCAGTATCCACTTCTGGGTCTCAGCTGGTGGAGGCTAAAGCAGCTAGAACTGGACGGAGGGACTAATCTTGAAGCCAGTGTTCATACCCTCTCCACATCTCCTCCAGACCTGAGCCTTAGGGCATCCAGGCCCCCCTGCTTTCCTCTGGGACTCCTAACAGTGTTTCCAGGCCCTGGAGAGGAAAGGACCCATCCTAGAGAGCAGTGTGTGTGTGGTTGATCTGCAGTGACACCTGGCAGCCATTTTAAAGCAAGGCAGCATTTATTCTTCACCTGGGTACAGCATGACACAGGTCAGAGCTTACAAATGAAAGCCCAGTTGCATATATGTGCCTGATTGAAGAAGCAATGGCTGTGTGTGATGTTCCATTTCCATCTCCTGTCTTGGTGTGCCACTGTGCCTCCCCAATTGCCCACTTCTGGACACCGGGCTTACCCTGCTTTGCTAGATGGAGCCCCCCTGTGTCAGCCCACACCAGCATCCTGCGTGCAATTGATCCCAGGCAGTGGATGTGCACTCTCCATCCATTCAGGGGACAGTCTCCCACCCAGCACCACCAGCCCTAGATGCCATGCAAGAAACGTCCATTTTACAGGGATTGGGGGCCTTCCCAGACCACTGCAAGGTCATAAAAATCAGGTCAATCTATTTGCCAAAGAGACAGAAATGCCAGCAAAGAAATTGAAATTCCAACTTTTGTTCCTTCACTTTCTCTAAAATCCAAGTAGCTTTGGATAAAATGAATATTAATTTATTGATCAGAACATGATTTTAAGTGGTTATATAGCAAATCAATGCACAGTCAATTAATAAAGCAGTCAGAAGTTAACCACTGGGGGGGGGGAGCACAATGTATTCCAGCCTGAAGTTGACTGCAGTAATCTATCCACTGGCTTACCCACATATTTGGCTGCTGATCGTCTTGCAGCTTCTATTTTCCAGCCCAGTGGATAGGTTCAGTCCTTTCTCACAAACAGAGAAGTATTTCAGATGAAGATTCACTGGCAAAAAGCCAGTTCAAAGCATCTCCTTTTAAATCTCCCTTCCCTTTAGCTCCTTCACTGTCAGGTGATTCTCTTTGTTCAGAAAAGGCCGATGATGCTCCTCTCTGCAGCCAAGGTGCTACAGACATTTAGCCAGACCATTGTCATTCTTATTTTCTCTTTATGTGCTAGGAGAAAGCTCTGCTTTTCTGCCTCCCCCCTGGGCCATGTGAACATAGGGGAGTATGTTTCACACCTCTACACATACATGATGCTGCAGGAAACAGTACACCATAGCAGTACTGCAGAGAATTTTATGAAGATTCAAAAGGAACCATGCATGGCATATTTTGGACTGAACCATGTAATTACTGGGACAGGCTGCTCCCCAGATCCAGTCCAGTGTACTGCGGTGCCACAGATTGGTGCTCAGCCCTCTTCACTCACACCCTCTAAATATCACACAGTTTTAGATGGAACAGTACAAGTTTATTGATCAGATTACAATTCTGAGAGAGAATATGGCCAAATATTGAAGAATCACAATAAAAATGAGTCAGGAGAGACTACAAAGAAATAAAAGACAAAACATACATACTACCCTAATATTTCTACTTAAACTAACCTCAGAGTCAAATACTCATGGAGTTGTGTGGCACTTTAAGACTAACAGATTTATTTTTTGCATGAGTTTTTGTGGGAGAAAATCCCACTTCGTCAGAAGCTTCAAGGATGGGTGAATTTACAGAATGAAATGAAAATAAATGCAAGGGAGTGTAAAACATAGGATCAGATCATACAGTAACAACAAATCAGAGCAGTTGTTAGGTTCAAACCATGAGAAGCCTGAAGTCAAATTACCTTTTGTAATGGGAAAAAAAAACCCATAGTCTCAATTCAGTCCTGCTTTCACAGAATTTAATTTGAATATTAGTTTGAGTTCAGCTGTTTCTCTTTGAAGTCTTGATGTCCCAGCCACATCTCTGATGACAGTCGTTAACAAATCATTTCTCGAGTGATTAGAAAGATGGAAGTGCTCAGCAACTGGTTTCTTTGTTCTGTGATTTCTGATATCAGCTCTGTGTTCATTTATCCTTTTGCGCAGTGATCGCCCTGTTTGTCCAATGTATAAGGTGTTGGGGCATTTCTTGCACATGTGGCATAGACCATATTAGTAGATGAGAAGGTAAATGAGCCTTTGATGGAGTAGCAGGCTTGATTAGTACCTCAGATGGTGTCTATTGGGCAGATATGTGGGCAGACTTGGCAGCATGCTTTGTTGCAGGGGTGTGTGCCTGCTTCAATGTTTCTGTTGTTAGATCTGTAGATGCTGGTGAGCATCTGTTTAAGATTGGATGGCTGTCTGTAGGCAAGGATAGGTCTGTTTTGCAAGGCTTGAGAAGGTTAGAATAGGGGCACAAAGACTTTAGACAATCAGGCCAATCAAGTTCCTGTACTGTGTCTGAGCCAGAAGATACCCTTATTGCCAACAAAGTAGCAGTGAGATTTTAGAGAACGAGGCTAAATGAGTCCAAATGTTGTGCCTGACCCAGGCATAATCCTTGTGTCAATATTGACAGAGCAGAAGGATCCCTCCAGCTGAACAGATGAACAGCAGAAAAGCTTTGTAAGTTCTAATGGTGTGTATGATGGTCTACACTGGCTCAAGGGGTTGTGGTGCCCTGAGCTGGCTTTTGCTTTGGCACCCTCCCCTGAGGTTGCAGAACCTGGCCCTTGCTCTAGACCGGCTTCACACTGGCAATGAGGGGGACCAGTCCAGAGGCAGGGTAGGAGACAGCACAGTCCGCCCCATTGGTTGGCCTTCTCCACCCCGTTCATGTGATCAAGGTACGTATGTGTATTGGATTTGAAAACACTTAGTGAATTCTTTCATGTCCCTAAGTGGTGACTTTTGGTAATGCCTACATCAATACTAACAAAGCAGTTTGTTGGCTGCTTTACGTAAAGCATATGCCTAGAAAGATGGAGGGGCTGCTGCCCTGGGTTCTCTCAGCTAATGGAGATGTGGCTGAAAAAAGAAACAGTCACAGAAGAAGTGCTGCTTTTATAGGGACTGTGTTTTACAGAAGCATCCAGCAACCTGGAGATGACTCGCAGGTTCTTCCCAGAACCACTCCCTTCCTTCTAGTCCCACCGCCTTCTGGTGAGCTTTACACCACTCAGCCATGCCACCCAGACCCCTGACTCTGCTTCCTCAGTTTTAGCCCAAAAATTGGAAAGAGTCAGAGTCTTTCATTTCCCATCTCCTGGGGTGCAGAGAAAAGTAAAGGTTACAAATAATTTTTAAAAATACAGAAAATTTTTGGTTAAATAATTTTAATTTAAAAAATAAAAGTAAAATGGTTACAAACAAACAAAATAACTAGTGATAACCACAAACAAACACAGAAAATAGCTAAAGTTATCACACATTTTATGTTAATAAAGGAACACAGGCACAATTAAAACTAAAAAAAAAAAATTGTCAAGGGTTAGACAAACAATCACAATAGTAGATTTTTCTTGTTGGTCTTAATTAGACTGCCAGATGACTTTTAGGGTCTAGGTGCCTCTTCCTAATTTTTTTCATAGCACCAAGTGCAAACTGGGGCCTTGATCTGATTTTGGTTTCTGGGTTCTAATGTGTTACTCACACACACAAATACATTTATTATATGTGTTGGATGTCACATAGACAAACAGCTTGTCCCGGAGGCAGATTGGGTTGAACATTACTCTTTATTGCCAGCTCATTCCTCTTGACATCTTGAGTGGGCTAGGAGTGGCAGTTTTCCAGCAATTTTTACCTAAAACAGTATGGAAATACATACATGATTGACAATGTTCTATAAACCCTTTTATTGTTACATTATTGTCTATTTAATGCAAATTAATAATTATAGGATGCATATAATTATCCCTGCCTCTGTTTACTATTGACAGATTTTGCATACATTGCACAGCTGCTTTTCTTACAAATTAATTATTTTCTGCACAAAATGCTGACGTCACATTCTTAACGAGGTGTGATACCAGGGAGGGTAAAGAAAAGGTAAGAGGTAATCATACTTCTTCATTAAAGATCAAAGCTGGGACAGTCCAGAGCACATTTCCTGTCCTAATGGCTAGAAGAACACAGGAGAAGGAGAGATAGCATACTTTAACTATAAACTTAGGCTACTTTCAAGGATACACAGGTATACAACTTGGCTGAGAAGCAACCCCATTACCATAGTGACCTGTGGAACAACGCTGGCCAATTCACTTTTGATTCTGCTACAATGTGTTGAATGTCTCTGTAGCAATCCATACACACATATGGTGCTACAAAGATGATAATACCTAGATTGCCTATCACACACACCAAAATTATAGTTAGTTCTTCCCTTACAATGTTGTATCTTCCACCTCAAAGGAAGCATCCCTGAGCAGGTGTTGTGCCCATGTTCTTGAAGAGCTCTGGATTTCTAGAACTGTGCCGTACTTAACAGAATTTGTGGCCAATAAGAAATAACAAACCAGAAGAATATATGGAAATATGGTTTGTCTGAAATAGTTCTTTGGATTGAAGGAGCTCAATGTTCTCATGGGTTGAGGAGAAAAGGGGTCAGTCAATTGGGGATGGGTGGGGTGGGGTGAGGTTATGCTGGGCCTAGAGTGGTACACATATATGAGTATTGCCTGTACTTTTTTTGTTACCATTCTCTGTTGCAGTCTATCTGAGTGAAATCCTGACCCCATTTAAGTCAATGCAAAAATTATGAACTGTGATGAATAGAACTTGCATTGTCTGTGAGTTCCTTGCTTGCATACTTGACATTCAACCTTCTTCCCGCCATCTCAATAGAAGACCCTGATGTTATACAGTAGAGTAGGTTTTGAAAACTAAAATGATTTTAAAACAAAATAAAGAAACAGTAATACGGTACATGAGGAATACTCAGCCTTCCCAGCTGATATGCAGCTAATTCACAAGCTATTCCTCTCTGGAAAAGAAAGCCCTGGGGTGAGGGAGGCAGATCACTGAACATTTAGCATTTGAAAATCTCAATTGAATTTTGAAACAGGGCTGATTGCCCTTGAGGTAGGACTCCCCAAACCAGCGCCACATTGGCTTATTGGTAGAGCTGGCAATAATAAAAGTATGTCTGTCGATAAAGATGAATGTTTATGTTAAGTGTGAAATCCTTGTTCCCTTGAGCACCCAGTCAATGACTGCCTAGCTAACATTGGCGGAAAGTCATAATTTTTTACAGATTTTTATAGTGTGTTAAGAAACATTATAGGTAGTTAAGCTTATAGCATTAAAGATAAAGAAATTTCAAATATTTTCAATGTTTAACTGTTCAAACTATTTACATTAGAATAAGAGTGGTTCTGTGTATATATAAAATAAAGTAGATTTCTCGGTAACTGTGACTTCGTACCATATATATTGTAATAACTTCACAAAAAAAGTGATTTCTCAGGTAAATGATTCTTGGTTTTTAAAAGTTATTGCAGTAATGTGTGACTTCAATAAATTGCTTTATTTTCAAAGAAAATACTGGTCTTGATCAGAGGGCTGTATCCAAGTTTGTTTAGGTCAGTAGATTGCTAGACAAAAGATCACATTGATTTTTATAACAGCAGTTTATGGAAGGACAGTGTTAATGAATGAGTGTTTGGGTTTTTAAGGTAACAGATGCAGGCAATACTTGTACAGAGCATGACAGTCTCCAGTTGCAGGGTGTTATCAGGCTGATGTGCTGAAGCCCCTTGTCCCAAGCAGTGGAAGTTGTGTGTAATGAGCCCCAGGGTCTGAGCTGCTAGACTGGAACCTGAATTGTAACCTAACATTGCAGAGCTCAACTATCTGGGACTGGATTTGGTGTGGGGCCTTCCTCACTTGCAGGAGTCATGTATGTGTCTGAGCAAGAGCAGAAAACTTCCAACAGAGTGGTGCACACCTGTGTGGCAGCAGGGGACCCCAGGGTAGCCAAAGAGAAAGGACAATGGTTCTGTGCACCCCTCCTCTCCAAGACAGTTACAGGCATACCTCTGAAAGGCAGACCAGTGTGACTTGATCCAGGGGCTGGAAGCTGAAGCAGCATGACTAAGCCTGGATAGAAACACTCAGGAGCTGCCCCGGAACTGCCTGCAGCTCCTGTATTAGCATTGACAAGTCTTCAAAAGCCATATAGAATAAATCCTGTCATCCACCCTGGGGACTTCTCCCAGGCAAGGAATCCTCTTCTGCCTTTTTCATCAGGATACCACCTTCATCTTGGAGCTTTACCTGCTGGCCCTCTGGCAGAGACAAATCCATCAGCTGTGCTAGGATTCTCACCCTGATCTACTTCCCAGCTAGGGTATTTCTCTTTTGTGTCCACCAATATTTTTCCCATTTCAGTTCCCCCTGGTCCCCTGACATGGAAGACGCCCAGGCATCACAGACACATTCATCTCTTCTGTGTGTGCAACCACTTCTCCTGTCCTGAAAGCCACCTGCTGAGCCCATCCCAGCCAGGCTCAGCTGGCACCATATGCAATCACCAATGACCTGAATGAGTTAAGACTATGGTGTGTATTGAGCACCAATGTCATCCTGTACAGAGCAGCCCCATCAGGGCACCGGACCCGCTACCATCTGCTCCTCCACTGGATCCTCAGCTAGGGAGGTCAGAGAAACTGGAGCAGAAAGGAAGTATGAGTCCTGACCACAGCAACGACATGACCCCTATTGCTCAGCAATGCAACCCAAAGTATTGAGGTTTTGGCTTTGGGGGATCCAGTACTTTCTGCTTCTCCCTGGGTTTCTGAATAGCATGTCTCAGTGAGGTCAGGGTCTAGAGAGCAATTGGTTTGCCCTGAGGGACAGTGTTTCTGCATTGACACTAGGCAACTGGTTCAAAGCAAGGCAGCATTTATTCATTATCTAGCTAGAGCATAATTCAGGACTCAAGTTACATGGAAAACCCAGCTGCAGGCAAGTCACTGATAAGGGAAGGAATAGCTGTCTCAGCCTGGTATTCTCCACAGTTCAGCTTCACTCTGCCTGGTCAGGTATCTCCCTGATTTGTTGTCTGAGCCCCCATCTATTCACAGTCACACCTGGCATATCTTGTGTCCCACCCAAGAGGTAGAAATATTGTCCCTATGATCAGGGTTAACACAGATGTGTGAGGGCATCTTTCCCTTGGCAGAACATCCTTAACACCCGGTTGAGGATTTGCCTTTTGTGGGCCCAGTAGATCAGGGTATTGAGCACGGACAGCACCAGAGTTCAAGGATGAAGAGCATTTTGCAGGGGGGGCACTGGACAGACCAATGACTAAGGAAGGAGAAGAGCTTGGCTGTGAAGAGACTGAACATGATGGGTCCCGTAAGTTCTGAGAGACTTGCTCTGGGACCCATGGAACTGTGGCTGAAGAGAGCCAGAAGGACCAGGCATAGGGCACAAAGGTGAAACACATGTTGAAAGAGATGATGGCAAGGGACAGGACCATCCCATACTGATTGTCTTGCCTGCTGTCCCACAAGGCAGCATCACCTTGACCATGTCCTTCCCAAGTACATGTCAGCTTCACAACAGCTAAGAGGTTGCAGAAGGATGAATGAGGAACATCAAAAAGCACTGGGCTTAGAATGGGGGTCTCAAACTCACAACCTGTGGGCCACCTGTGGCCCTTAGAATTATTTTCTGTGGCCCACAATGACACTTAAAATTTCTCAAATAATTATTAATACAAAATTTAATGTGTGTTTACTTACTTGATCTTTGTCTTCCTGATGATACCTCAATGGAGGTAATTCTTACTTACTCCTGGCATATATATGTTATGCTTCATGTTTTCATTTTCACTTTACTTTCTATTGTTCTATGGAATGGTTTCAGTGGTGCAACCCTTGGGCTACTGTACTAGCCCTCATACATGCTGAGGTCCTCAGGCTACTGTACTAGTCCTCATGTGGCGCACATGCTAATCTGAGTTTGAGACCCAGCCTTAGAAGGAGCTATTCTCAGCTGCCAGGAATCCTAGTCACTCTGCCAAGAAAAGGGAAGGTTGAACATGGGGTACATGACAGGGATGTATGTCCTGCGCAGGTACCCTAAACACCCTGGCAGGACATGCAATGCTGGAAGCCAAGGGAAGCACCCAGCATGGGTCACAGCTGATCACTGAAACCAACAAGCAGCCTCCCCAGCTGCTCCTTCTCTCGTCTCCAGCCCTAGTCCTGTAAACCAAAGAATTGCCTTGGCTAATTTTGTGCTTTTCTCCTACACCAACTGTTTCTGTCTCTCTGACTCATCCTGTTCAGGTGCTTTAAATGACAGAAAAGGGTATAATTGTAACCCATCTGTCAGGGTGAGATGGAAGGACAAGGGCTGGGTTCTATGTCTAGGTGTTTCCAAATAATGTAACACCACCAATTGGCTCGAACCTCCACCCAGATTTCTGGGAAATCATACACAATTCCCTGGGCACCACAGAGGAGTAAGGCTTCTCCACTCACAAGCATGAGATGAGTATAGCATACAGAAATTTTAATAGTAGTAAAAACTGAATAAAAAGGCCAAATAACAGAAATCAGCATTGATCTAGAAAAGCAGTACAAGGCAAGGTTCCCAACAACCCACCCCACACAACAGAACATACAGGACTTAACAATAAAATCACAACTGATCTGGCGAATCAGTGCTACCTCGGCTCCCAACCAACCCTAGGATATGTAGGGAGTGTCTTTCACACCAGCTGTCCACCAGTACCAACCACTCTTCACTCACTCCAGCCATTAGCGCCATCCCTGGCCTCCGCCTGCTGTCTGCCGGCTCGTCCCACTGGTCCTCGCACCATCAAGCTTGCCACTGGCCGCTCTCAGCATCAGCTGGCTCCACCCACCGGTCACTCACACCCCCCAGCTGGCTGTTGACCCCGCCCACTGTCTGCTGGCTCCGCCTACCCGTCACTCATGCCACCCAGTTCACCGCTCTCACCATCCACCAGCTCTGCCTGCTGGTCTCTCCATCTGCTGCTCCTCTTCAGCTACCTTCATTAATATAACAAAGAAGGCTTCAGCAGAAGCCCAGCCAGATCTATCATTTGACAGTGGGGCCCTGGGGACTGGCAAAATGCCTCAAGCATTGCTCCAGAAGGAGCTGTGCAAAACCCCACCTCTCTCTTTAAAATTTTCCAGGCTGAAATAGCCAGTGGCCTCTCTTACAAGTCTCTTTTTAACTAACAGTAGCTTTTACCCTTTAAAGAACCCAAACAGATTTGGAACAAGCAGAGAATAGCATATCACCAAAGACAGTATTTCATATTTCCATTCAGTAGAATTACAGATATTGCCAGATTTGTGATCAGATTACCCCCAAATACACCCACTATGCCCTGCACCCACTATGCTAACACCTGATTGTGCTCTTTGTGTTCATGCTAATACAGAACCCCATGCAGATTAGTTGCCACCCTTCAGAAGCTGTTAGCACAGCTCCTAAGCCTGCCTTACACCATGTTTCTCTGAATATTATAAGTGATAGCTGTGTTAGGCTAGTTCAGCAAAACAAACAAGGAGACCTGTGGCACTTCAAAAGACTAACAAATTTATTTATCATGAGATTTTGTGGTAGAAAATCCCCCTTCATCAGATGGTCTAGGATGGAGAACACACAGAATCAGAGGAAATAAAATGCAGGGAATTGTAAGTCATAAGATCTGGTCAGATAGTTACAGCAAATCAAGCTGTTGCTTAGATTCAAGTACTGGAAACAGCCTAGAGAGGAAAATGAGTTCAAATCAACTGTTGAAATAAAGACAAATCCATAATCCCTATTTAACTCTAAAGCAAGGCTAACAAATCTGCATATGAATTCCAATTTTCCATTTTCTTTTTGAAGCTCTGATCAATTTGGTTGAGCATGTCTATTAACATATAATGAATGGAGACTGACTATCCCGTAATTGATCTAGGAAGGAGGGCACTTCACCAGGTCACCAGACAACTCTCCATGGTGCTCTCTCTGAAAGCCAGGGCACCAGTAAATAAATTTAGGTCTCTTTACGAGTAAGGAACTGGAGCAGTTTATCCCGGATCTGTTTGGTCCTTACCCCATAGATGATGGGATTGAGCATGGGGGGCACCAGGAGATATACATTGGCAGTGATGATGTGGAAATGCAGGGGCACATTCTGGCCAAAACGATGAGTGAATAAAGTGAAGAGAAGTGGGATATAATAGATCAAGATGACACAAAGGTGAGAGCTGCAGGTACCAAAAGCCTTGATCTGGGCTTCCTTTGTGGGCAGACGGAAGATTGCCCTAAGAATCTGAATATAGGAGAAGGGAATAAAACACACATCTGGTCCAAGTATTGTGATTAAGATAAAGTAGCTGTAGTAGTTGTTGATGTGGATGTCAGCACAGGCCAGCTTCACCACGGCTATGTGCTCACAGTATGTGTGGGCGATGATGTTGGTTCTGCAGTAGGGCAACCTCTTTGCCAGGAAGGGATAGGGAAATACAACCATAGCTGCCCTCAGTACCACAGCCAGACCAATCTTGACCACAACTGAGTTTGTCAGGATGGTGGAATATCTCAGGGGATAGCAGATGGCCACATAGCGATCAAAAGCCAGGGCCACGATTACCCCAATCTCCATTCCTGCAAAGCTGTGAATGAAGTACATTTGGGTGAGGCAGGCACTGAAATCTATCTCATTCAAATTGAACCAGAAGATGCTCAGCATTTTGGGCAGGACAGTTGTAGGCAGGACCAGATCAGTGACAGCCAGCATGCACAGGAAATAGTACATGGGTGCATGGAGGCTCTGCTCCATACACACAATCAACAGAATGGTGAAATTCCCCAACACAGCTACAATGTACATGAGGTAAAATGGGATGGAGATCCAGACATGGAAAGCCTCTAGCCCAGGAATGCCCAGCAGGATGAATGTAGACGGGTTGGTGAAGTCGGTTGTGTTAGAATCTGACATGGCATAGGGAAGAAGTTATCCAACTCAGATGCAGAACTGTGCCTCCTGCAGGTACTGTAGGTGCCCCGGATTTCCTTTATGCGCCCATGTTCTAGGTTGGTGGTTGCAGTGCAAATTCCTAGATGGAGAGACAGTATTAAAATGAAACAAACAAGGAGTTCTGTGGCACTTAAAGGCTCACAAATGTATTTATTGTATTAACTTTAGTGGGAGAAAATCCTGCGTTGTGTCACAGAGGCCACATCAGCGCACCCTGAGTTATGGTCTATAAGACTTTTCTGTTCATTTATATGCTGTAATTGTGTGATTTGCTGCCAATCACACAATGCAATATTTCTTTATGGATTCTCATAACCTCTTCTACATGATTCCTATGATATCATAATTCGAATACTTCATGCATGTCTTCAGATGTGTGGCATGTTTAGCATGGCTCAAGGTGTGGAGTGACCCACAGAGCTCGCCCAGCAGCAGGGAGCCTTAGAGAGACAAAGGTACACTAATGGAGGTGTCTGTGAAGAGACAAAGGAAATCACCTAAGCCCTGAAAGGGAGGGGCTGAGGGGTTTGCAAACAAAGACAGAGACCTGGAAGGTTTTAGGGCTTTTTTCCTGGGACGCTCCACCTAGAAACAACTTCTAGCAAGATCTGGGCCCTGCGTTGCCTCAAGCAGAGACTGGCTGTGCAAACATCTAACAGGCAAACAACTTGAGCTTAAACCTGTTTGGACTGTCAGGTTAGTTTAAGTAGAAATATTAAGTTAGCGTGCATATTTTACGTTTTATTTTCTTGTTGTCTCTGCTGAAATATTTATATTGTGATTCTGCCATGATTGGCCATATTCACTTAGAATTATAGTCTTCTGAATAAACTTGTAGTTGTCTTATCTAAAGCTGTGTGATCTTTAGAGGGTGTAAGTGAAGGAGGCTGGGCCAATCCATTTCTTTGTCAAAGGGATGGACTTGAGTGTGTGGTGCTTCAGAATGGGTCTCAACCTCTGTAAACAGTGGCTCCTGGTATAGCAGCTGAGGCCAGGGGTGCTTGCTGGGGTATGTCCCTCAAGTAGCCAGGGGACTGTTTTTGTCATCTCAGAGTCAAGGAATATTTCCAGCACACCAACGATCTACGCAGTGACCTAGAGATACCTTCCTCCCAACTCTACAAGAAGAAATAGTATTCCTGACGGTCGCAACAACAGACTAGAATTCTACATTCACTGTTTCTGTCACCGTGCAAAGGCTGAAATCATGGACAAACAACACTTATGCTATAAGCTCAGCCTTGATGAACACAATGCCATCCACAGACTCAGAAACAACTCTGACATTATTACTTAGGAGGCTGATAAAGGAAGCTCTGTTGTCGTCATGAATAAATGAGATTATGATCTGGAAGCTTATAAACAGCTTTCCAACACCACATTCTACAACCCACTTTTCTCTGACCCCACTGAGGAATAGCAAAAGGAACTACACCACCTATTCAAGAAATAGCCCAAGGTAGCATAGGAACAAATAAAGACACACCACCAGAACCCCAACCAGGGATATTCTATCTACTACCTAAAATCCATAAAAAAGGAAACCCTGGATGCCCCATCATCTCAGGCATTGGCACTCTTACAGCAGGCTTATCTGACTATGTGGTCACTTTTCTCAGACCTTATGCTCCCAACACTCCTAGCTATCTTCGAGAATCCACTGACTTCATGAGAAAAATCCAATCCATTGATGAGCTTACAAAAAACAGCATCCTGGCCACTATGGAGGTTCTTTACACCAATATCCCACATAAGGATGGATTACAAACTATTAGGAGAACCATCCCAGATGATGCCACAGCACACCTCATGGCTGAACTTTGTGACTTTGTACTCACCCACAACCATTTCAGATTTGAGGATGGTTTATACCTTCAAGTCAGCAGCACTGCTATGGGTAGCCACATGGACCCACAATATGACAACATTTTTATGGTTAATTTAGAATACTGTTTCTTCAAGTCTCATTCCAAAGTACCTCTCCTCATCTTATACTACACAGATGACATCTTCTTCATCTGGACCCATGGTGGAGATTCCCTTGAAGATTTCCACAGAGATTTCAATAATTTCCACTCCACTATTAAACTTAGCATGGAACACTTCTCACAGGAGCTCAACTTTCTGGACACTACAGTACAAATTAGGGATGGGCACATAAGCACCACCCTATACCGATAGCCTACTGATTGGTATAGTTACCTTCATCCCTCGAGCTTTCATACAAAACACATCACACGATTCATTGTCTACAGCCAAGCCCTAAGATATAACCACATTTGCTCTTATCCCTCTGATAGAGGCAGACACCTTCAGGATCTACATCAAGCATTCTCAAAATGACAGTACCCACCTGCGGAAGTGAAGAAACAGATTGACACACCCAGGTGGGTACCCTGAAGTCAACTACTACAGGAGAAGCCCAAGAAAGAGCAGAACAGAAAGCCGCTGGTCATCCTATAGAACCCCAAGTCAAACTCTACAGGACATCATTGAGGACCTACAGCCAATCCTAAAAGATGATTCCTCACTCTCTCAAGCCTTGAGAGACAGACCCCTCCTTACTTACTGACAGCCTTCTAACTTTAAACAGATACTAACCAGCAACGACAGACCTAACAACAGAACAGTTAAAACAGGCACAAATCCCTGCAACAAACCACATAGTGAACTTTGCTTACATATCTGCACAAAAGATACTGTTACAGGACCTAATAAAACCAGCTGCTCCATCAAAGGCTCATTCACCTGCTCATCCACCAATCTGATTTATGTCATGGTGGAGGCTGATGCAAGCACCCAGGGCAGGCATAAGTTGGCTATCTGGGGCCATCAGGAGGTCCTCTGTCTCCTGTCTGTCTGGTTGGCAGAGGACATCCTGTTCTATTTGTGGGCTAGTCACAGCAGCCTGGCCATTTATGCTGAAATAGTTTAGGCTCCCACCACCCAGGGGCACTCCCGGACCATGTAGAAGGTCTGGATTAAGATAAAGTCCTTTCGCCAGGACTATGCCCAGCTCCGAGAGGCAAGGCGGCTCTGGGGGCCAGAGCAGAGAGGCACTTGTCCATACTTTGAAGACAAGGACCACCTCCTTGTAGAGAAACCATCTGGCCCGCCTGCCAGCATGATGGACAGCACCGAGATGCCCACCGTGACTGCCTCAGAGGATAGGGAAGATGGTGACATTGATGTCAACATCCCCAGCCCAGCAGCAAGGCCACCATCTGTCCACCCCCCAAAGAGCAACCCTGACCTCTTTGCCACCCTCAAAGAGGCATCCACCACCCCAGAGGCACAGGAGAGGGTTGGGCCACCCCCTGAGGAGGACCTTGGTGAGGGCACACACAGTCCAGGCCACTTGTGGGGGCACCGAGGGGCATTGGGGAAGCTGAGTCAACTGGTGTGGGAGCCTGTAAGTGGGTGGCTGGGAGGAACCTGAGGTGCCAGTGTAGAGGTTAGACTACATGCAGCCCTGACCCCCGGCACGTGGCCTCTGACAATGCCCAGGAGCCACATTGGGCTAAGTGTTGCCCACCACTGCAGGCACCGCACTCTACCCGGCCCAAACAGCACAGCTGCACATACCTAAGTTACCAGGCTGAGCACTTTGCTGGCCCTGCTGCCCCCAAACCTGCCTGACAGAGCCCCAGTGGTCCCCAACCATTGTGTCACCGCACCCACTGAGGGCACAGCAAAGGCCATGGGGAATGCCCCCACAGCACCCGGACTGCCCCCCTTCCCGAACTCTGATTTTACCCATTCCCCCTGTTTTCTCCCAAGTCCCCTGTTCTGTCCCATTCCATTTTAAATAGAGATTTCAAAACAATTACTTCATTTCAGTTTGTTTACTGCTTTGGGGATGGGGGTATTGGGGGGGTGCAGGTGTGTGGGGTAGGGCTGGTGAGGGCATCTGGTGCCAGGGCTGGGTCCTCAGGGCTTCTGTCCAAGGGACATGTCCTTGAGCACCTCCCAGATGCCGTGGACTCTTTTGCTGCACCCACTCTGGCTGCTGGAAACATGCAGTGACTTCTTTAGCCTCAGCCTCTGAGACAATGGGGATTCTGTCACCCTGCAGTTCACAGAGATTATGCAGGGCAACACAGGTGCTGATGACCTCTGGGATCACCTCCTCCGCAAGGTGGAGGTGTGTTAGAAGGCAACACCATCTGGTTTTGAGGCTTCCAAAGGCACACTCCACCACCTTGTGACACCTGTTCAGTCTCTTGTCAGAGACCTCCCTGCCTCGATCTAGGTGGCCTGTGTACAGCTTCATAAGCCATGAAGGAGAAGGTAGGCAGCAGCCCCTACCAGAAGGAAGGGCACCTGGACATCCCTGACAGTCATGTCATGTGGTGGAGGAAGGTGCCCCCCTGCAATTGCCAGTAGAGTCCAGCCGATGTAGATGTTTGTGAAGAGGCTGCAGTGATCAACCAGGGCCTAAAGGAGCATGCAGAAATAGCCCTTGCAGTTCTGGTTCTCAGTGGCTTGGTGTGGTGAGGCTCTGATGGGGATATGAGTTGCATAGAGGATGCCCAAGCAGTTGGGGAATCTGAGGGCAAGGAGTCTGTCCAGGGTCTCTTGCAAGTTCCTGGGAGTGAGTGGGGGGGGGGTAGCAGGACATTAGTAAGTTTGCAGATGATACCAAACTGGGGGGAAACGGTAGACAC
>ML682126.1:1100452-1123663 GCA_007922195.1 Podocnemis expansa | reverse complement strand
AAAAATGATCAAAGGGCTGGAGCACAAGCCCTGTGAAGAAAGACTGAGGAAACTAGGCTTATTTAGTCTGCAGAAGAGAAGACTGAGGGGGGATTTGATAGTAGCCTTCAACTACTTGAAGGGTTGCTCCAAGGAGGATGGAGCTCAACTGTTCTCGGTAGTAACAGAGGGCAGAACGAGAAGCAATGGTTTCAAGTTACAGTTGGGGTGGTCCAGGCTGGATATTAGGAGAAACTTCCTTACTAGGCGAGTGGTGAAGCATTGGAATAAGCTGCCTAGGGAGGTGGTGGAATCTCCATCTCTGGAGGTGTTCAAGTCCCAGCTGTACAAAACCCTGACTGGGATGATCTAATGGGAGTGGTCCTGCTTTTTGTGGCAGGGGGTTGGACTAGATGACCTCGTGGGGTCCCTTCCAACCCTATGATTCTATGATTCTATATGTGGGACCCACAGAAATGAATCAGCAAAGGTGCTCTGGCCAGACCCATTTATAGGGTCTAATGAAAGTCTCCTGAAGGCTGCATCTGGTCCGTGGGCCAAAATTTGCCAAGGTCTTCACTAAGGGGAACAGTGATCAGTTATTCTACCCAACACTAGTCTGTTAGGCTGAGTGTCATATACTATTAGGTGAAACAATTGGCAATGGTTTAAGTCTATGACATCTCCCCATGTACCATTATTCACACATTTGTTATCCTCTAGAGAAACAAAATCATATCTCTTTGACATATAGGGAAGTGTATTGGATCTATAAGCAGCTAAATTGCCGACCAATTCCCCACCAGAGATGGGTGCATCAGACCCTTTATTTAAAGTATAAAGCTCCTGGACCTGAGGTGTGGGAACGTCAGAAGAGACATGGTCTGGGTATCAGAGCTTTCTGCTGCCTCACACTTCTGCAGCACTCACTATATTCAAAAGTTATATCTGGCTTTAGTGTCCCAAAATTCCTGAGTACATAGGCAGTAGAGAGTAAATATCTGGTGACAGAACAGGAGTGAGAGAAAGCCAGGAAGGCTTTCCCTGGCCTAGTCCCAGAAGACATGGGGACTCTCAAAAGACCCCTGGCTAGATTGGTTGTTTAAAATCAAATAGGCTGGTGGATATGCTTGGATGGAGCAGCCACTGTCATGGATGTCCACCTCTCACTGTTAAAGAACTCTTTACTCCTTTCTTTGGACAGGTCAGGTTCCCTGGAGCCAAACTTGTTTTTATCTATTCCTCCCATCTTCCCAGGTTCTAGTCTCCAGCCACTTCCCTGCTTGAACCTGGGGAGCACCTCAACTTTAGGAGGTTAGCAGATATGAGGAAGGAGATGTGATATGAGGAAGTGACCATGGACTTCATCTTGGGCCATAGCTTTCTCAAACAGAGGCTGTGACATTTGTTAGACGCAGTTAATAGCCAGTCCCATGGCAAAGGTTATAAAAAACTGCTTTGAAAAAACTATATTTTGTCATAATTTTCCCCTGTTTTTCTCTGAGCTGGATTTCTAACATGGATAATACTTTTATTATTAGGCCTCTAGATTTCAGTTAACAGATGATTGCTCTTAGGAAGATCATTCTGTATTAGAGTTGGAAGTGACCTCAGCATGTCCTCTTGTCCAGCCCCCTTCCCTAAGCAAGACCAACCCCAAATAAATTATTCCAGCAAGGGCTTTGTCAAGTGGGGCCTTAACTAACTAGATTAGAATGAGAGAAAACTTTGATTTGGTTGTGATTAACTCCTTGAATTAATACTGTTTTGATGGATATTACTCTGACATGGAATCACATAAATTTTATTATGAACTGTAAACACATTTGTCTGCTTTATCAAAGGCAGTGCATGTGGAATGAGTGTGTGAAAAAAACTTGACTTGGAGTGACAGAGCTGTGATGTGTCAATTTCCTTGATTAGCTGACAGACTGGTGCAAATGAGCTTGCAAGGTACAGTGGGTAACACAGAATACCACAAAGTGGTATTTCTAAGGGCAGCTTTTGGTACTGCTGGTGTTTCTTGGCATATATTGCTGAGTGGCAGGCCAGAGTGCTCCTCCACTAAGTGAGGGACTAATTACTCTCAGGGCACTGGGCGTGAGGTGACCCAATAGTTGGGGATCACACAGCAAAGCAGAGTAAGTTGGGGAATAGGAGTGGAGACTTTTTTTTGTGTATGTGTTGTGATTTCTGATGTCAGTTTTGTTCCCATTGGACAAACAGGACTGTCCCTACACAGAAGAATAAATGGGCTTAGAACTGACATCAGAAATCACAACACATGCACACATAGACAAAGTTGCTGGAAGGAGTGAGTGACCAGCAGGTGGAGCCGGCGGACAGTGGGTGGAGCTGGTGGCTGGTGAGAGCAGAGCACGAGTGACCAGCAGGCAGAGCCAGTGGGCAGTTGGCATGAAAGACAGTCCCTACATACTCCAGGGTTTGTTCGAGATCCCTGTTTTGCACTGACTCTCCAGATCAATGGTGGTATTGCTACAGGATTTATACGTTCTGTTATGCTGTGTGGGATTATGTTAGGAATCTTATTCTGCACTAGTTCCAAAGGGGCAGACTTGTTAGTCTAGTAAAGCAAAAAAAAAAAAAAAACAAGGAGTCTTGTGGCACTTAAAGACTAACAGATTTATTTATCACATGAGCTTTCATGGGAGAATATCCCACTTCGTCAGACACTTTGAAGAGGGAGAATTTACAGAATGGGATGAAAATAAATGCAGGGGAGTGTAAAACATGGGATCAGGTCATACTGCAACAGCAAATCAGAGCATTTGCAAGGATTCAAACTTTAGGAAACAGCATACAAAGGGAGGATGAAGTCAAATTACCTGTTGCAATAGGAAAATAATCCATAGTCACGATTCAGCCCTGCTTTCCCACAATTTAATTTTCATATTAATTCAATTCCAGCTGTTTCTCTTTGAAATCTTGATGTCCCATTGATTTTTATGACAACCATTGTTAACATGTCATCAATGGAGTGATTAGGAAGATGGAAGTGATCAGCAACTGTTTTTTGTGTGTGTGTTATGATTTCTAATATCAGTTTTATGAGCATTAAGCCTTCTCTGTAGGGTCTGTCCAATGTATAAGGTGTGGGGGCATTTTCGGCACATGATGGCATAAATCACATTAGTGGATGAGCAGGTGAAGGGCCCTTTGATGGAGCAGCTGGCTTGATTAGGTCTTGTGATGGTGTCTTTTATGCAGATATGTAGGCAGAGTTGGTAGTGTGATTTGTTGCAAGGGTATGTGCCTGCTTTAATGTTTCTGTTGTTAGGTCTGTAGTTGCTGGTGAGTATCTGTTTAAGGTTTGGGGGCTGTCTGTAGGTGAGGAGAGGTTTGTCTCCCAAGGCTAGAGAGAGTGAGGGGTCATCTTTTAGAATAGACTGGAGGTCCTTAATGATCTGTTGTAGAGATATGACTTGGAGGTTGCATGTGGTGACAAGTGGCGTTTTATTGTTTTCTTTTTTGGGCCTTTCCTGTAGTAGTTCACTGTGGGGCACCCATCTGGCCCTGTCAATCTGTTTCTTTATTTCTCCAGGTGGGTACCGTAGTTTTAAGAAAGCTTGATAGAGATCCTGAAGTTGTCTATCTCTGTCTGAGAGATCAGAGCAAATGCAGTTATATCTTAGGGCTTGGCTATAGATAATGGATCATGTGGCGTGTTTAGGATGGAAGCTCGAGAGATGTTGTCAAGGCTTTTTCCCCACTCTGGCACTCTGAGTGCAGAAGGTGGGGGCCTGCAACAGGCCAGAAAAGCCACTGGCCTTAAAGCCTGCTCTTAAAAGTCTCCAAGGCCCCCAATTCCTGGCCTTGGAGTGGTATTGCTGCCACCATCCGAATGCAAAAAAACCTCTTGAGACCCAGGAAGGCGCACTTGGGAATTCCTCCCTGTGAGGCACTTGCAATCCTCTTTATTCCTTTCTCAGGAAAGTGACTGAACTCCAGCTGCAATATGAGCTGGAACTGGAACAGGGTTCCCTTTAGTAGCTGCCTGTGCAGTCTAAGGCACGGGCACACAAACCTCTTGCCTTTCAGGACACAGAACCAGAACTTACTTAAAAGCTACACTCTTTAATCAAAAAGAACAGATAATAAACACAGAGAGTTGCTTCTCTGGGAACTAACTTAGGTAGTTACAGGGTAGTGGGAGGGGGTACATGTGCTCAGCAGAGAAATCCAAAAAAAACAAGCCAAAAACAAAGAAAATACCCTGACCGTGTCTAAATAAACATTCCCTGTTCTACCCATGCCTGGTCAGTACCAAACTTAACTTATCTCTGGTAAGGATGTTGCTGGATTCTTCCTCAGGCCCCTCTGGCCTCCTCCTGATCCTTCCAGGAGCTCTGCTGCATCCAAACAGGCCCAGGGCAGGCTGCTGTTACAATTCAAAAGCCTGCACTTCATTCCTATTGGCTGTCCTGGGACTGACTAACTAGAGTGTTAACCCCTTCCTCCCCAAGGGTTATTACAGATGTAGATAACTATATCGCTCAGTAGGTTTTCAGTACAGGGTCTTGGTGATGTGTCTATTCCTAATTTGTATCGTAGTGTCCAGAAAGTGGATCTCTTGTGTGGAGTGTTGCAGGCTCAATTTGATTGTGGGGTGGAAATTGTTGAAATCTCTGTGGAAATCTTCAAGAGCATCCTTGCCATGGATCCAGATTATGAAGATGTCATCAATATAGTGTAGGTAAAGAAGAGGTGTTTTGGGATGACACTTGAGGAAACGTTGTTCTAAGACGCCCATAAAGATGTTGGCATATTGTGGGGCCATGCGTGTACCCATAGCAGTGCCACTGACTTGGAGGTATAAACTGTCCTCAAATCTGAAATGGTTGTGGGAGAGCACAAAGTCACAAAGTTCAGTCACAAGCTGTGCTGTGGCATCATCTGGGATGGTTCTTCTAATACCTTGTAATCTATCCTTGTGTGGGATGTTAGTGTAAAGGGCTTCTTCATCCATAGTGGCCAGAATGGTGTTTTCTGGAAGCTCACCAATGGACTATATTTTTCTCAGGAAGTCCATGGTATCTTGAAGATAGCTAGGGATGTTGATAACATAGGGTCTGAGGAGGGAGTCCACATAGCCAGATAGGCCGGCGGAAAGCGTGCCAATGCCTGAGATGATGGGGCGTCCAGGGCTTCCTTTTTTATGGATTTTAGGTAGTAGATAGAACATTCCTGGTTGGGGTTCTGGTGGTGTGTCTGCCTTTATTTGTTCCTGTGCTGCTTTAGATAGTTCCTTGAGAAGGCATCGTAATTCTTTATGGTATTCTTCAGTGGGGTCAGAGAAAAGAGGTTGGTAGAACATTGTGTTGGAGCGTTGTTTATAAGCCTCCTGGCTGTAGTTCAGTTTATCCGATGACAACTGCACCTCCTTTGTCAGCCTCCTTAATGATAATGTTAGAGTTGTTTCTGAGGCTGTGGATGGCATTGTGTTCTGCACTGCTGAGATCATGGTGTAAGGGATGTTGTTTGTCCATGATTTCAGCCTTTGCATGGTGGCGGAAACAATCAATGTAAAAGTCTAATCTCTTGTTCCAACCTTCTGGAGGAGTCCACGAAGAATTTTTCTTCTTGCAGTGTTTGGAGAAAGGTACCTGTGTGTCACTGCATTGATCATTGGTGTTATGGAAAAATTCTTTGAGTCTTAGATGGCAAAAGTAGTCCTCCAGGTCACCGCAGATTTTTATCTTGTGTGGTGCTTGTGGGGCAGAAGGAAAGTCCCGGAGATAGTACAGATTTCTCTGCTGGAGTAAGTGTGTAGGTTGAAAGATTGATAATGTTATTGGTTGACCTGAAGGTGTCACTCTTGTTGTCCTTAGCAGTGTATAGTTATTTAGATAGTTTGGTGTCATTTTTTGTCTGTAGGAAAATAAAGTGTGTGTTTTAGATGGCTTTTCTCTTTTTTTGTGAAGTCTAAACATACAGAATATGCTGTAGGTTGGATTTGTATGAGAGAATCCAGTGCTGAGATTTCATTTTTAATTTTCTTCTGTTTGCTGTACAGGATGCTGATCAGGTGGTTTCTAAGTTTCTGTGAGAATGTGTAGCATAATCTCTCACTGTAGTCTATGTAATATGTCGATTGTAAAGGATTTTTTTACTCTCCCATGCCTTATACATTGGACAAACAGGACAGACCCTATGGAGAAAGCTTAATGCTTATAAACCTGATATCAGAAATCATAACACAAACACACACAAAACAAAAAAAACAGTTGGTGAGCACTTCCATCTTCCTAATCACTCCATTGATGACTTGCTAACAATGGTCGTTATAAAAATCAATGGGACATCAAAACTTCAAGAAGAAACAGCCGAAATTGAATTAATACGAAAATTAAATTGTGGGAAAGCAGGGCTGAATCATGACTATGGATTATTTTCATATTATAACAGGTAATTTGACTTCACCCTCCCTCTATGTGCTGTTTCCTAGAGTTTGAATCCTTACAAATGCTCTGATTTGCTGTTGCAGTATGACCTGATCCCATGTTTTACATTCCCCTGAATTTATTTTCATCCCATTCTGTAAATTCTTCCTCTTCAAAGTGTCTGACAAAGTGGGATATTCTCCCACAAAAGCTCATGTAACAAGTAAATCTGTTAGTCTTTAAGTGCCACAAGATTCCTTGCTTATTCTGCACTGATTGTCCAGGTCAGTGCTGATTTCTGCTATTGGGTTTTTAGATACTGTTTTTCTACTATTAAAAGTTCTGCACACCACACTCAGTCTCGTGCTTGCGAGTGGGGAACCCTTAACCCTTTGGGGGGGGCGCAGGGAATGCTACATGATTTCCCAGAAGCCTGGGTGGGGGCTCGAGCCAGTTGGTGCTGTAACATTACTTGGAAATCCCTAAATGTAGAACCTGGCCCTTGTCCTGTCATCTTGCCTTGGCAGAAGGGTTACATATATATAAAACAGCCTGTTTTGGGAAACTTTTTGTGCAAAACACTTTATTTTGGGAACCTTTTATAAACAGATAACTGGGGAACTTGCACAGGCTGATAATGTGCACTTATTAAAAACAACCTAAGACATAACAGTACATTTGGCAAAAACAACCTAGAGCTTATGGAAATTAGCCCAAGCAGAGGCAAAAATTAAACAATTTATTTGGTTTATTATTTCTTTTTTAACATGCAGTAGTGCTCTGGGGTCCATGTGCCCATCACAGTACTCTTCCTCGTAACAGAAATCTTCCTGTGCTGACCCTCTACAGCCACACTCTACAGGGGGGGTGGAGGTGGGCACCTTTTTCCACAGATATCACTCTTGGGGAAATACAGGTGACAGTCCTCCTTGTTGGGGAGCTGCCTACCTGCTTCTCCCATGGCTGATGAGGATGTACACTGGACAACTCGATGCTGGAAGGAGCTCTTATCCAGAATCTGAACCACTGCTGTCAAGTGGTAGAGCACATCTTTGGGTGGCTCAAGACCCAGTGGAGATGTCTTCTCACCTTCCTCCACATCACAGAGAAGGCCACTGCCAAGGTCATGAGTGCCTGCATTGCTCTATATAACCTTTGTGAGCTGCAAGGAGAGCAGGTGGACTGCACCTGGGAGACAGAAGCCACATGCCTTACTGGACACTTTGAGCAACCCAAGGCTGTGCCATCCAGGAAGCGAGTGCATCAGAGTGCGGTGAATGTGCAAGAGGCCCTAAAGGATGTATTAATTGCTGAGGAATACTGAAGGAGGGGGCTAGTACCACTCAGCATCTTCTCCACTGGCCCACCCATGCCCAAACTCCCTCCCAGAACACCACCGAATAAAAGCCCAAACAGTAATCATAAAAGTTTCATGTGGTTTATTTACAAAGGGGGGATGGGTTCATGAGGGGTTTTGGGGGTGGTGTGAGGGTTGGGGACTGGGGGGGGGTTGCCCAACTGGGTTAAAGGAGGACTTGGGGGGGGGTAGATAATATGGAGCCGGAAGGATTAGGGTGGGGGGTACTCCTGGTTCTCTGTGTGGGTGTGCCCTGGACTTTTCCGTGCCCACCATGGGTCCGGGGTCATCAGTGCTAAGGGATAATGGCCTCCCCACGGGCAGCTCCCTCCATTGCTAGCAAGGTGAAGGGGCTGGCAATACGGTGCACGCTGGCTGCCAAGTTCTGTTGAGCGGCATTCAATGCCACCAGTGCCCGACTTTGTGCTCCAGGGCAGTGACAACATGCTTGTCTATGTTGGCAGAGTGCTGCAGGAGTCTGATTCCCACATCCTGCTGGCTGGCCAGGTGCTCCTATTACACCCTGTGGCCTTGTCACCCCATGGCCATGGTCCATGATCTCCTGCAGCAGGTTGTCCCTGTTCCTGTGGGCTCTCCTCCTCTGGCCAGGTGTGGCTGCTGGGCTCCCAAGTCCAGGCGGCCAGCCGGCTGTGAGTGCTGTTGGAGGGGGAAGAAGACAATGGGGTTAGCCTCATTCAGCTACCTTGCTAGTGCTGCAGACAGTCTGACAGCAGGTGGCCGCTTTGGGCTTTCTGTCCTTCTGCGTCTGGGGCTGTGTCCCACAGGATGTGCCCCCCTCCCCCCCCCCCGAGGCCCATGCTGCCCTGCTGTGCTGCCTGGCTTGGGCACGGTGACAGGCAGTGGGCAGCCCTGCCCCGTACCTGTGCTGTCTCCTGGGGCATGTGCCAGTGCACTGGCCGGCATGCTAACAGTTCTTAATGCTGTCAGCCCTGGTTCCCCCTAACCGCCTCTGGTGCCTGGTCCATGCCCTGCTCAGGTCTTGGTCCTCCCATTACACAGTCCCTTGCCTCGTGCCCCGTGGGAGAGCCTCGAGGACACCCATGTCCCCAGGACCCTACCCTTCCCCACCACTCTGCCTGTGCACTGGGAGGGCCGCCCCAGCTTGAATGGAGGGAGGGGGGAATACTCTCCAACAGGGGCACCAAATGTCCATTAAGACAGCCCGTTGCCTGGCTCCTCCTCATTTGGGGGAGCATCCTCTGTGTCCCCCTCTTCCTACTCTTCTGGTGGGAGGGAGGTGCTGGTGCTTCTTGCCTGGTGGGGAAGAGTTCAGGGCTGAATGGCACCTCTGCAGCTGGTGGGCTGACCCAGGTGCAGCTGGCCTTGATAACATGTAAGGATGTCTTGGCATCTGTCGAGTCCCCCTCTAGGGGTGTGTGTGGGGGGACTCTACAGAGTCTGAGGCCCCCGGCTGGCAGCCTGGTGAGCTCCTCAGTGAGGAAGGCATGGAGCTTCTGATAGTTGGGCAGATGGTGTTGCTCACTGCCCCCCAGAGCCAACTTGCCTCTCTCACCTGAGCATAGTCCTTCCTGAGGACCTTGATTTTAGCTTGCACCTGCTCCATGGTGAGGCTGTGTCCTGAGGCAGAGCGTGCCTGGGTAACGTCAGAGTACACGTCCCAGTTTGGGTGCCTGGCCTGGAACTGGGAGAGGATGTCCTCTGTTCCCCAAATCCGGAGGAGGCAGAGGATCTCCTTGTGTGTCACACAGGAGATCGTCTTCACTCCTGTGTGCCTCCGCATGCCTGTGCCATTTCTGTCAGGATTTTGTGACCCTACAGAAAACACCAGCCTTCTTTCCCCATGCCAAACCTAGCCTCATCCCTCCACTGCACACAAACCTCGATGTGTGACACAGTCGTATGTCCTGACACAGTGGTTGAGAACAACTGCTTTAGAACATCATCCTTCTTCTCACCCTGATTGATTTTTAGATGCCCCATGTGCTACCCCTGCACAAACACGTTACTAGTACTGACTTGAGGGGAGAGAGAGAGAGAACTGGTTGAAAGGAAGTGCTGATCGGGAGCTGAAAGATGAAGATCAGAAAAAAGGAACATGAGAAGGAAGAAGCAAGAAGGCACAGAATGGAATCAGCAAGCTGAATATGGAGTGGAGAATAAGGGCACCACCAAGGCTTTAGACAATCAGGCCAATCAAGTTTCTGCTCTGTGTCTGAGCCAGAAGAAACCCTTATTGTCGACAAAGGAGCAGTGAGGTTTTAGAGAACCAGGCTAAATGAGTCCGAATGCTCTGCCCGAGACAGGGATAATCCTTGTGTCAATACTGACAGAGCAGAAGGATCTCTACAGATGAGCAGAGGAATAGCAGAAAAGCTTTGTAAGTCCTAATGGTGTGTACGATGTTCAGGGCCGGCTCCAGCGGTTGTGGTGCCCTGAGCTGGCTTTTGCTTTGGCACCCTCCCCTGGGGTCGCAGAACCTGGCCCTTGCTCTGGGCCGGCTTCACACTGGCAATGAGGGGGACCAGTCCAGAGGCGGGGTAGGAGACAGCACAGCCCACCCCATTGGTTGGCCTTCTCCACCCCTTTCGTCTGGTCAAGTTATGTATGTGTACTGGATTTGAAAACAGTTTGTCAATTCTTTCAGGTCCCTAAGTGGTGATTTTTGGTAATGTCTGCATCAATACTAACAGAGCCGGTTGCTGGCTGCTTTACGTGAAGCAAATGTCTGGAAGGATGGAGGGGCTGCCGCCCTGGGTTCTCTCAGCTAATGGAGATGTGGCTGAAAAAAGAAATAGTCACAGAAAAAGTGCTGCTTTTATAGGGACTGTGTTTTACAGAAACATCCAGCAATCTGGAGATGACTGGCAGGTTCTTTCCAGAACCACTCCCTTCCTTCTAATCCCACCCCCTTCTGGTGAGCTTTACACCACTCAGCCATGCTACCCTGCCCCTTGACTCTGCTTCTTCAGTTTTAGCCCAAAAATTGGAAAGAGTCAGAGTCTTTCATTTCCCATCTCCTGGGGTGCAGAGAAAAGTAAATGTTATAAATAATTTTTAAAAATACAGAAAATCTTTGGTTAAAGAACTTTAGTTAAAAAAAAAAAAAAAGAAGTAAAATGGTGACAAACAAACAAAACCACTAGTGATAACCACAAACAAACACAGAAAATAGCTAAAGTTATCACAAATTTTATGTTAATAAAGGAACACAGGCACAATTAAAACTATATTAAAAAAGAAGGAAATTGTCAAAGGTTAGACAAACAATCACAATGCTAGGCAAAACACCTGTTTATGCATCCTCACCCTTGCTCCTTTGTGAGTCCCTTATACACATACCTTTTTCCTTTAAATTTTATTTCCTGGTCTTAATTAGACTGCCAGATGATCTTTAGAGTCTAGGTGCCTCTTCCTAAGTGTTTTCATAGCATAGTTTTCATGAGCCCAAACTCAGGCCTAGATTTGATTTGGACTTCTGGGTGCTATTGTATTACTCACACACACAAATACATTTATTATGTGTGCTGGATGTCAAATAAATGAGCAGCTTGTCCTGGAGGTGGACTGGGTTGCATGTTACTCTTTATTGCCTGCTCATTCCTGTTGACATCTTGAGGAGGTGCAGTTTTTCGACAGTTTTTACCTAAAACAGTATGGAAATACATACATGATTGTCAGTGTTCTATAAACCCTTTTATCATTACATTAATGTCTATTTAATGCATATTAATTGTTATAGGATGTTTATAATTATCCTGCCTCTGTTTATTGTTGACAGATTTTGCATACATTGTACAGCCACTTTTCCTTTAAACTAATTATTTGCTGCACAAAAAGCTGACTTCACATCCTTAATGGTGAGTGATATCAGGGAGGGTAAGGAGAAGGTAAGAGGTAATCATGCTTCTTCATTAAAGATCAAAGATGGGACAGTCAAGACCACATTTTCTGTCCTAATGGCTAGAAGAAAACAGGAGAAAGAAAGTGTGATGGAGACCCCAGACAAGCCTCCTGGATCCCCTCTGTCCACAGCCAGTCAGGTCTCTGCCATGGTGGAGTCTCCTCCCGTCCAGCACCTCAGGTCTCCACGCTCTGTGCAGCCAGCCCCCAACTCCAGGCTCAGAGGGTCCAATCCTTGCTCTGTCTGGTCTCCCTTGGAGGGGATTTCCTCCCCCCAGGAGGGTCCCAGCCGTCCCAATCAGCAGCGACTCTCAGCCAGTGTGGCAATCAGAGGGTTTATTAGCAAACCAGTTCATACAGCAGCAAGGACAGTTGGCATCAGCATCCTCAGAACAACCAGAAGTGAAACCCCCAGGGGATTAGGGCTACACCCCAGGGCAGGGTCCTGTCTCTTGGACCCCCATCTTCCCTCTTCTCCCTCCTTCCCCCCGGTCCTTTGTTCCCCTCCTAGCTCTGCCCACCTCTCCGCCCCCTGGCCCAACCAGTTGAATCCAGTGTGACCAGCGGGGGGGTCCCAGGTACAGCCTCCCTAAACACTACCCCCTGCCCCTAGTGGCTTTACCTCATATCACCCACCTGTGTCCCATCACCTAACTAGCAAAGATAGAGGATCCACACCCGTGTCTTCCCTGACTAATCTAGCGGAGCGTTCCCACTTCTCCACAGAAAGATAGCATGCTTTAACTATAAACTTATGCTACTTTTGAGGATACATAGGTATACAGCGTGCCTGAGAAGCAACCCCCATAACCATAGTGACCTGTGGCACAAACCTGGCCAGTTAATTTTTGATTCTGCTACAATGTGTTGAATGTCTCTGTAGGGATCCATACATACGTAAGGTGCTACAAAGATGATAATACCCTGGTTGCCTCTCACACACACTGAAATCATAGTTACTTTTTCCCTTACGATGCTGTATCTTCCATCTCAAAGGAAGCAGACCTGATCAGGTACGATGGCCGTGCTCTTGAAGAACTCTGTATTTCTAGACCTGTGCTGTACTTAACAGAATTTATGGCCAATAAAAAATAACAAACCAGAAAAATATATGGAGATATGGTTGGTCTGTAATAGTTCTTTTGATTAAATGAGCCCAGTGTTCCCATGGATTGAGAAGAGAAGAGGTCAGTCATTTGGGGATGAGAGAGTGGGGTGCAAGTATCCTGGGCATGGAGTGGTATACATATATGAGTATTTACTGTACTTTTTTGTTACCATTCTCTGTTGCAGTGTCTCTGGGTGAAATCCTGACCCCATTTAAAGTCAATGGCAAAAACTGTAAACTGTGATGAATTATGTCAAGTTCCAAAGGGGCAGCCATGTTACTTTAGTGAAGCAAAAAAAAAGCAAGGAGTCTTGTGGCACTTAAAGACTAACAGATTTATTTATCACATGAACTTTCTTGTGAGAAAATCCCACTTCGTCAGACGCTTTGATGAGGGGGAACTTACAGAATGGGATGAAAATAAATGCAGGGGAGTGTAAGACATGGGATCAGGTCATACTGCAACAGTAAATCAGAGCCTTTGTAAGGATTCAAACTCTAGGAGACAGCACACAGAGGGAGGGTGAACTCAAATTACCTGTTATAATGTGTAGAGAAACCATAGTTGTGATTAAATCCTGGTTGCACACAATTTAATCTGCATATTAGTTGGATTTTGGCTGTTTCTCCTTGAAGTGTTGATGTCCCATTGATTTTGTTGAGGACTATCATTAACACTGCATTGACCATTTGTAACAATGGTCCTCAAGATGAATGTTCATGGCAGTTGTGAAACCCTCATTCCATTGAGTACCCATTCAATGACTGCCTAACTAACATTGGTGGAAAGTCATAGACTGTTACAGTGTGTTGAGAAACATTATAAATAGTTAAGGGTACATCATTAAAGATAAAGAAATTTCAAATATTTTCAGTGTTTAACTGTTCAAACTATTTACATCAGTGTGAAAGTGGTTCTGTGTACACATAAAATAAAGCAGATTTCTTGGTAACTGTCATTTTGCACCATATCTGTTGTAATAACTTCACAAAAAAAGGTGATTTCTCATGCAACTGATTTTTGGTTCTCAAAAGTTAATGCAATAATGTGTGATTTCAATAACTAATTGCTTTGTTTTCAAAGAAAATACTGGCCTGATCAGAGGGCTGTATCCAGACTTGTTTAAGTTAGTAGACTGCTAGACAAGTGGATCACATGGATTTTATAACAGCAGTTTATGGGAGGACGGTGTTAATGAATGAGTGTTTAAGTTTTTAAGGTAATAGATGCAGACAATACTTATACAGAGCATGACTGCCTGCAGTAGCAGGGTGTTATCAAGCTGATGTGTTGAAGCCCCTCGTCCCAAGCAGTATCGAGCCCCATAGTCTGAGCTGCTAGACTGGAACCTGAATTGTAACCTAACATTGCAGAGCTCAGCTTTCTGGGATTGGACCTGGTGTGGGGCCCTCCGAACTTGCAGGAATCATGTATGGGTCTGACAAAGAGCAGAGACTTTCCAGCAGAGTGTGGTGGGGCAGTGAGCACTGCCTGCATTTCCAGCTATTCCCCCTGACTCACAGATACAGACCCCCTCCTCAGTGCAGCTTGGAAGTGGTACCAGGACACCTCTTACCCTATGTGGGGGTGAGGAGGGCAAATATAGGGTTAGCCCCCAGGTGCTAGAGACCCTTGGTACCTCACAACCAGAGTAGAAGAAAAGAACAATTTCAAATGACCACTTTATGTTCTGAGTCCCTTTAACAGCTGGCCATCAGTGGAAGAGCTGTGCATCTTTCCATTATTTTAAGCCTCAGCTATAGCAATTGACTGCACTTCACTGGATACTTAACACTTAATGTTTCCACACATTACCAGCATTCAGCACCATCATCACACCTGCTCTTTGAATATTAGCACTCTTTCTAAGTCTCTGCCTGAACCCATTTGCCCCTACTGCCATCCCCAATGTCCTTCTTTGCAGCCCTTGGTAAGCTTGTCCCCTCCGCCCACCCCTGGGAACTGTGACATGGAGGGTCTAGGTCTGTCTATGAGCTTTTTCTATGGCCCTCACCATTATAGTATTTTGGGAACCTCACAATCCTTAATGAATTTATTTTCACCCAGGCCTCTGAGGCAAGGCAGTGCTTCTATTCCCATTATACAGTAACAGATGGCTGGGAAACTGAGGCACAGAAAGACTAAATGAGTTGCCCAAAGGAACAGAAAAGGTAGCCCAGCTGGAAGTTGAACCCAGGTCTCCAGCAGCCCTAGATCCCAATGCCAGTCCTCTTTCCCACCCCCCACATCCAGGGGATGGGGCCCTCACACTTACTTGAGATGCTGGGAAAGTGGCGATCGGAGGCTTTGGTCTGGGGGTAGGCGCCCGTTTGCTGTGGGGCTGCCTTGCCATTAGGTGTGGCCTACCCCCAGCCTTGCCTTCTGAATGGAGCAGCAAAGCAGGGCATGCCAGGCCAGGAGAGAAGCTCTGATCCACTTCCCCCTGTCCCAGCAAGGGAAAGTGTACTGCTTCACACATGGCGGGGTGCAAGTTGAGCAGGCCAGCGCAGAGGTTGGGCTTTTCTCTCTCACCCGGCCTCTGGGCCAGCCTGCCCATCCCTATGGAGGAAAAGCTGGCCCAAGTGAGGGGCAAGAGCGTGAAGCCCAACCTCTGGGCTGGCTGTTCTGTCCTGGGCATGGGGCGAGCTGGCACACATAGAGCAGAAGCATTTTTTCTCAACTTAAAGCAGGGACCAAATAGTGTGGCTTCCCTGCACTCAGTGAGGGGCCAGTGGGGCCCCCCACAGCTGGGGCCCTAGGTGACCCTCTTCCTTACCTACCCCAAAAGCCACCTCTGCATGGGACATAGAAATAGTCACCCTATTACCATGGTTAATACAGATGCGAGGGGCATTCTTCCTTTGGCACAGCATCCTTAACACCCTGTTGAGGATTTGCTTTGTTTGGGCCCAGTAGGTCAGGGTGTTGGGCACGGACAGCACCAGAGTTCAAGGATGAAGTGGGTTTTGCAGGGGGGCACTGGTCAAAGCAGTGACTGCAAAAGCAGAAGAGCCTTGATGTGAAGAGACTGAACATGATGGGTCCTGTAAGTGTTGAGAGCCTTGCTCAGGGGCCAGTGGAATTGCAGCTGGAAGGGGGCAGAAGGGCCAGGCATAGGGCACTAAGATGAAACACATGTTCAAAGAGATGATGGCAAGGGACAGGGTCATCCCATACTGATTGTTTGGCCTGCTGTCCTGTAAGACAGCATCACCTAGGCCATGTTCTTGTCAATGATTATAAATAAGAAAAAAGAGTAGCTACAGTAGTTGTTGATGTGGGTGTCTGTACAGGTCAGCTTCATGGCAACTAAGTGCTCTAAGTATATGTGGGCGATGACATTGGTTCTGCAGTAGGGCAAGCAATAGGAGTGGGAGTTGACATGGGAGTGGCAGGGCAGCAGCCACCTCACCTTCGGGCAATAACAAAGCTCGTGACCAAGGCATTGTATTGTGACAAGGCACACGAGGGCAAATAATGGTCTAAAGCCATGGTCACCAGCTTGTGTAAATCCACTACGCTCTGCACATGGACCAGGAATAATTGGATGAGGGAGGTGGGGCAACTGATTGACTTAAGTTCAGGATGGAGCTGGATGGTGTGATCTTGGCCAGGGACAGCATGGAGAGAAAGAGATGTGGGCTTTTGTGGGCTGGGCTATGTGTTCATTAGAAAGAGCAGAGTCGAGTTACCCAGCAGGGGAGTGATATAGGCAGAGAAGCAAGGGATGGAGACACACTGGTGCGCATGCCCCATCACTGGCAGGCCCGGCAGAATGAAGGAGGAACAGCAAAAAGTGCTGGACTTAGAGGAAGTCATGCTCAGCCACCAGGAATCCCAGTCGTTCTGCCAAGAAAGGAGAGTTTGAACACAGAGGCATAACGAGCATATGACATGGATGCCCACGGTGATCATGGACCCTTAACAAGCCTGGCCAACAGACAATATCTCGTCATGGGAACCATGTTTCACAAGTCACAGCTGAGCACTGCAAGCAAACAGCAGCCTCTCCAGCTTCTCCTCCTTCTCTCTTCTACAGCCATAGCCCTGAAAACCAAAGAGATGCTTTAGCTAATTTTCTGCTCCTCTCCTACCCCTGTTTCTTCTGTCTCTCTGACTCACACAATTCAGGTGCTTTTAAATGGCAGGAAGAACACTAATGTTTCATAGACTATCCCAAGGGTTGTATGTTTTAATCTAGTTCAGCAAAACAAACAAGGAGTCTTATGGCACTTTAAAAGACTAATAAGTTTATTTATCACATGAGCTTTCATGGTAGAAAATCCCCCTTCATCAGACGCAATAAGATGGAGAACATACAAAGTGGCATGAAAATAAATGTAGAGAATTGTAAGTCATAGGATCTGGTCAAATCGTTGAAGCAAATCAAAGTTGTTGCTTAGGTTCAAATACTGGGAACAGAATAGAGAGGCATGTGAGGTCAAATCAACAGTTGAAATGAGAAAAAAAAATCCATACTTCCCATTTTACCCTAAGGCAACAGTAACAAGTCTGCATATGCATTCCAATTCTGCTATTTCTCCTTGAACCTATTTGGTTGAGCATGTCTATTACAAATAATCAGTGGAGTGAGCAGGGAGATTGACTATCCTGTAATTGATCTAGGAAGGAGGGCACTTCACCAGGTCTCCAGACAGCTCTCAATGAGCTCAGTCTGAGAGTCATGGCACCAGGAAATAAGTTTAGGTCCTCTTAAGAGTGAGGAATTGGAGCAGATAGTCTCGGATCTGTTTGGTCCTCACCCCATAGATGATGGGATTAAGCATGGGGGGCACCAGGAGGTGGACATTGGCAGTGATGATGTGGAAATGCAGGGGCACATTCTGGCCAAAACGATGAGTGAATAAATTGAAGAGAAGTGGGATGTAAAAGATCAAGATGACACAGAGGTGAGAACTGCAGGTAGCAAAAGTCTTGATCCGGGCTTCCTTTGTGGGGAGACGGAAGATGGCCCTAAGAATCTGAATATAGGAGAAAGGAATAAAACACACATCTGGTCCAAGTACTGTGACTAAGACAAAGTAGCTGTAGTAGTTGTTGATGTGGATGTTGGCACATGCCAGTTTCACTATGGCTATGTGCTCACAGTACGTGTGGGCGATGATGTTGGTTCTGCAGTAGGGCAACCTCTTTATCAGGAAGGGGAAGGGCAATATGACCAGAGCACCCCGTAGCAGCACGGCCAGACCAATCTTGACCACTACTGATTTTGTCAGGATGGTAGAATATCTCAGGGGATCACAGATGGCCACATAGCGATCAAAAGCCATTGCTACAATTACCCCATTCTCCATCACTGAAAGACTGTTAATGAAGTATTGCTGGGCTAGGCAGGCACTGAAGTCTATCACCCTGGAATTGAACCAAAAGATACTCAGTATTTTGGGCAGGACGGCTGTAGGCAGGGCCAGATCAGTGACAGCCAGCATGCAGAGGAAATAGTACATGGGCTCATGGAGGCTCCGCTCCATCCACACGATCAAGAGAATGGTGAGGTTCCCCAAAATGGCTATGATATAAGTGGCACAGAATGGGATGGAGATCCAGATATGGAAAGCCTCCAGCCCAGGAATGCCCAGTAGGATGAAGGCAGAAGGGTTGGTGGAGTCAGTTGTGTTAGAATCTGACATGGCGTAGATGAGAAGATATCCAGCTCAGACACAAAACAGGCTGTCTCCTGGTACTGCAGATTCCCCTGGTTTCCTTTATGTGTCCAAGATCTAGTTTGGTGGTTGCAGTGTAAATACCTGGATGGAAAAACTATGTTAAAATGAGGTGCTACCTGCAAAAGTGGTGGCTGTTCGCAGGAAAAAATGTCACCTTTTAGGTTTTTTTTTTCTTTTTTTTATGGCAAATTTATTGAAGTTTTAATACAACATCTGTGGGTAAGTTCTGGTGGCTTTAGTGCCTAGTTCGGCAAAGATACCTCTAGTTGTTTTAAATCCAGAGAGCACAGCAACCTATGAAGGACAAGACAAAGAACAGAGACAGTCACTGGAACAAGATTTAATGTCTTGATTTATATGAACGTCACCAATGAAGTCAGGAATGTCACAGCATATAAATTTCCAGAGCGGCAGCATCCCTTGGGAAGCTAATCTGAAGGGAAAAGGAGTCCAAGAAACTTGGTTATATTTTAAAGAAACTCTGCTAAGGGCACAGGAAGTTGCCATTCCAGTTAGAAGAAAGAATAAATATGTGAGGCAGCCAGAATGGCTTAGCAGAGAACTCTGCTCTGAGCTTAAACATAAACAGGAAGCTTACAGGAAGTGGAAGCTTGGTCAGATGACCAAGGAGGCATATAAAGATATTGCTAGGGACTGCAGGGATAAAATCAGAAAGGCCAAAGGACAAATGGAGCTGAGGCTAGCAAGGGATGTAAAGGATAACAAGAAGGGGTTCTACAAGTATGTTAATAACAAGAAGAGGATCAGGGATGGTGTAGATCCCTTGCTGAATGGGGTAGGCATCCTTGTGACAGAGGATGAAGAAAAAGCTGAAGTGCTCAATGCTTTTTTTGCTTCAGTTTTCACAGGTAGGGTCAGCTCCCAGCCCACTACCATGGGTATGACAGATTGGAGAGAAGAAGAGAGGCCCTTGGTGACGGAAGGTCAGGTTAGGGACTGCTTAAAGAAGCTGGATGTGCACAAGTCCATGGGGCCGGACGAACTGCATCCAAGGGTGCTGAGGGAATTTGCCGATGAGATAGCAGCTCCTCTGGCTGTTATCTTTCAAAACTCATGGAGAACGTGGGAGGTGCCAGAGGATTGGAAAAAAGCAAATGTAGTGCCTATTTTCAAGAAAGGCAAAAAGGAGGATCCAGGGAACTACAGACCTGTCAGCCTCACCTCAATCCCTGGCAAAATTATGGAGCAGATTCTCAAAGAATCCATCCTCAAACACTTAGAGGGAAATAAAGTGATCAGGAACAGTCAGCATGGATTTACCAAGGGTAAATCATGCCTGACCAATCTCATTTCCTTCTATGATCACATGACTGGTTTTCTAGATGCAGGAAGAACCGTTGATGTGCTATACCTTGATTTTAGCAAGGCTTTTGATACAGTTTCCCACAGCATTCTCATTGGCAAATTAAGGAAGTATGGGTTGGATAGGTGGACTGTAAGGTGGATAGAAAACTGGCTAGATCAACTGTTTCAGTGTGTAGGAAACAATGGTTCCATATCTAGCTGGCAACCAGTCACTAGTGGTGTGCCCCAGGGGTCGGTCCTGGGGCCGGTTCTGTTCAACATTTTCATCAATGATCTGGATGATGGAATAGACTGCATTCTCAGTAAGTTTGCGGATGACACTAAGCTAGGGGGAACAGTAGACACGTTGAAGGGCAAGGACAGGATTCAGGGAGACCTAGATAAATTGGAACAGTGGGCCAATAAAAATCTTATGAAGTTCAATAAGGACAAGTGTAAAGTCCTGCATGTGGGACGGAAAAACCCCATGCACTGCTACAGCCTGGGAAACATTCAGCTGAGTAGCAGCAGTGTAGAAAAGGACCTGGGGGTCATGGTGGCTGGGAAGCTAGATATGAGTCAGCAGTGTGCTCTTGCTGCCAAAAAGGCCAATGGCATACTGGGCTGCATCAAAAGAAGTATTACCAGCAGATCAGGGGATGTGATCATTCCCCTCTATTCTGCACTGGTGAGGCCACGTCTGGAATACTGTGTTCAGTTTTGGACTCCCCACTACAAAAAGGACAGGGACCTACTGGAGACAGTTCAGAGGAGGGCAACCAAAATGATTAAAGGGCTGGAGCACAAGCCGTATGAGGAAAGACTGAAAGCATTAGGCTTATTTAGTCTGCGGAAGAGAAGATTGAGGGGGAATTTGATAGCAACCTTCAACTACTTGAAGGGGTGCTCCAAGGAGGATGGAGCTCGACTATTCTCGGTAGTAAAGGAGGACAGACGAGGAGCAATGGTCTCAAGTTGTGGTTAGGGAGGTCAAGGCTGGATATTAGAAAAAACTTTTTTACTAGGCGAGTGGTGAAACATTGGAATGAGCTGCCAAGGGAGGTGGTGGAGTCACCATCTTTGGAGGTGTTTAAGGCCCGGCTGGACAAAACCATGACTGGGATGGTTTAAGTGGGAGTGGTCCTGCCTCTGGCACGGGGTTGGACTAGATGACCTGTGAGGTCCCTTCCAACCCTAGGATTCTATGATTCTAAATGGAACAGAATCCCCTTTAGTACCTGGCTGTGCAGGCTGCGGCACATACACACAAACCACTTGCCTTTCAGGACACAGAACCAGAGATAACTTTAAAAGGGTAAAATCTTTAATTACAAAGGACAGATAAGAAACACAGAGAGTTGCTTCTGGGATTTAACTTTGGTATTTACAGGGTAGGGGAAGTGGGTATATGTGCTCAGCACAGAGAAATCCAAAAACAAGCCAAAAACAAAGAAAATACCCTGACTGCATCTAAGTACACATTTCCTGTTCTACTCACACCTGGTCAGTAACAAACTTAACTTATCTTTGGTAATGATGTCGCTGGATCCTTCCTCAGTCCTTTCTACTTGGCCTCCTCCTGATCCTCCCAGGAGCTCTGCTGCATCCAAACAGGAACAGGCAAGGCTGCTGCTCCAATTCAAAAACCAGTGCTTCGTTCCTCTTGGCTGTCCTGGGACTCACTGACCAGAGTGTTAACCCCTTCCTCCCCTGTTACCCCCAAAAATTGATCCCCAAAATCTAATCACTTAATTCCTTAATTTACTAATTTTCAGACTGTCCAGCAGTCTAGGCTTTAAATTTGCAATTTAAATGGGGTGATTCATATCAGGTCTTTTCGCCTAAACGGACAAATATTCCAAGTGGGGATTACGGCTACAGCCCACCGATCAAGCACAGACCCAAAACCAACAAGGATTTAGGGCCAATAACTCATTGTAATCAAAAGCGGCTTTATTATAATATCTATGGTAAGCCCTGAATAAAGCGTGTCTGTCTCTTTAAGAAAAACCTCTGCTTAACATTAAGCTCAATGCATCAACGTAACTCTATGCAATTACACTATAAAGACATTACTTAACTTATAACTACAACATAAGGCATTTAGGGTTTACAGATACAATTAAAACATAAAGGCAACACAACTTATAACTATAACACACACACAATGAGGTATTTAAAAGAACATTCAGCAAGTGGGGATCAGGCACTGGCTGAATGGAGAGATCTCAGTTCTTACTACTACTCCTTAAGGTCTTAATCTGGGCTACTGTCTCACTTATCTTAATCAATTTACTTTTAAAAGTTACTTCATAAAGCTTGGACTTCCCCTAGTGCTGTTCCCTATGGGTGTTCCTCCCCTCCTTGGGACCCTCTTCGCTTACCCCAGAGTTGGTGAAAAACAGGTTTAAGAGAAGAGCGGGGAACTGGTGCTGTTCTTCTTCTTGGGCCCCGCTCAGCTCTGGGCTGGTTGCTAGGCGACTGGAACCCAGGCGCGGTTCGGAATGTTCAGCAGCAGGCAGGAGCATTTGCTGGGTGACTGGAGCTTCGGCACGGCTTCAGGGCGGACAGCGGCTTGCAGATATGATAGCTGGGCAACCGGAGCTTACAGCTTGGAGTGTTCAGTGGCTTGCAGGTGCGGTGGCTGGAAGCCCTGGGACTGCAGCGTTGGTATATGGAAAGCCCTTTTGAGACTGGGCACAGAGACCCAGCTCAGGGATTAAGTCCTGAGTCACCGCTCAGAGACAAAGTCCCTTTTTGCCTTTCACAGACTAAGTCAGAATCTCCGCTCCCAGAGACAAAGTCAGAAACTTCGCTCTCAGAGCCTAAGTCCAAAAACTTAGCTCTCAGGCTTCCACTAGAGATGATGTTACTTTCTCTAGGGCTGAATGTAAGTGTGGGAACATAGCCAGAGGCTAGTGGTACCCAGTAAGGAGTGGGAAAGATCTCCACAGAGCTGCTATTTACACTGCCTTTTATTCACCGTTCTACCACTCCCAGTTTCTTCTTGACCAGTCACAAAGAGGTGAGTTCATCTTCATCCAATTAAAAAGAGTGACTTCACTGTCCACCTGCTTAGTGCATGCACAGTGCCTGACAAAAATCAATACTTTTGATGGGTCTTTTTGACAGGAGGTGGGCACCTTAGAATACTTGATGGGAGGGGGACTGAGTGAGTTCAAAAGTTCAGAATCTTCCACCATCTTGACCTACTTAGCACTTCCTGTTGAATCTGCTGATGGAGCTATGTACCATCTACCTATAGAATCTGCTAATCCTATGATCTCTCCATTTTCTTGCTGAATGCCCTTTTATTTATTTATTTATGTATTTATTTATTTATTTAATTTTAAAACACTGTTAAATGATTAATTTATGAATTCTTTACCCTTAATTACTTCATATTATGCTGTTTTCCAGCTTTGCCATAAAACTTCTGCTAAAGCTCTTGCTGCCAAAAAGGCCAATGGCATACTGGGCTGCATCAGAAG
>ML682126.1:989833-1100052 GCA_007922195.1 Podocnemis expansa | reverse complement strand
TCGTGGGGTCCCTTCCAACCCTATGATTCTATGATTCTATGAATTGCCTTACCATTTCTTACTCATATGGGTTTTTATATTTTCTTAGTATTTTTATTTATTTATTTATTTATTTCTCTATGATATTAAAGAGATGGCAAAAATCTCAGGCTACACCCCAAGGGTTACTACACCGTTACTTAAAAGTTTTGCCTAATTCCTTTAATGTTGTTAGTACCGATGCACACAGCCAGTAGCCTATGGTTAAGGCACATGTTAGAGTGAAATATGTTTTTAGAGCACTTTTTGGATTTATAATTGATCTGCTGGTAATTTCTTTTGTTCCTCTTGTTACATCTTTGCCCATTATCCTACATCTTCAGGCTGTTTCTGACCCACTTAATTATGTCAATTATTTTTATCTCTGAGGCCTAAAATAGCTAACTGGCATCTACCATGATTCAGCCTCTAAGTCTTGCATTTTAGGCCTCTTTACTTAGATACCCAGTACATAATGATTCCTTCTATCTCCTTATCAGCCTTGTACGTCTATAAACCAATGAATGAACTCTATTTAGCAGCCAATGAGTATCTATGACATGACAAATTTCCATGGGCGGACTAACACATGGACCTATGGAGCCTATGAACAGGGGCCTACACTGTGTGGGGGGCACTTCACCATGCAGCACTGGGGGGGAGCAGAGCCACCCTGGATCAGAGGCCAGGCTCTGCAATTCCATTGCAAGTCCTGCCCAGGCCAAACTGTCCCCCTCTGGGGTGGGCCATTTCAACCCAAAGGCTGGGTTTCCTCCCTTGCCCCACCCATCGGCTGGCCGGTATGCCCCTGGGAGCAGTGTGGGGTGGGGCCAGGTGTGTTGCTGTGCGGTACAGCCTCCAGTGGGGCAGAAGCCACCCCGCCTGTGCCAGTCAGCTCCGCTGCCTGTCAGGGGAGGTGTGATCAGCAGAGCTGGCCTCTTGCTCCAGTTCCCTACCCAGCACCAGCCCTCCTGCAGGGAATAGGGCCCTAGAAGGTGGGGGTGGGTGGGCCCCAGGTGAGGACAGGTGGGGCCCCACACGGATCCCTCCAGTGGACAAGGCCCAGGGGCCCATAATCCACCACTGCATATTTGTTAGTCACAATGTAACCCCTCTGCCAGACGAGTTGTCAGTAACCCTTCTATCTCCTTATACATCATGTATTTCTATAAATTGACCATTTAACTCTATTTAGAAGTCAGTGAGTACCTGTGATGTAAAATATTTCCTAATCAAAACATAACCCTTATGCCAAACAACTCAGCAGGAATAAAAGCCAGCTTCAGTATCTAGGGGTTTCCATGAATGACACAACAGAAAACTGGCTCAAATTCCAACTCAGTCACTTGGGAGACTGCAAGTTATCTTCTGGGGTCCCTGAAAAGTCAAAACTTCCATTTTTTGCAAGCACAGAGCCTGTGAGTAGGAAGGGACGTTTTCAACAAAAGGAAGAAAACCCACTGAGCTGAACCCACCACACTCGGGAATATGTGGCACGTCTTTCTCCTCTCCTGTCTTATTTTCCCTTACCTACCACCCATCGCAGCCGTACGGTTAGACTGTTTGTTGCTGGGCTCAACTAACACCTTCTGCTGGCTCCTGTCACTTACCAGACTTACCTATTCACCTTTCACACCTGTGTTTTGAGGATCTTCCAGTTCTTTTAGTGATTTCATCTCTGAGCTTGCAGGGAACCCTTCTGCTGATGCAGGAAGTTGGTCTCTGCTTTAAAGAAATCAAGAGACTCCAAGGGGAAATGCATGAGCTGTATCTCTGAGCAATAAGAGTCTGTGCAGTCAGCTTGTCCCCTTCCAGTTGCTCTCACTGTGTCTGGCATGGGATACTGCAGCTCCTGGGCCCCTCTTTGTATGGGACTGAGTCTTTCACAGATCAGCTGCTGCTCAGTTCTGCTGCCATTGATCCATATAATGGGGATTAGGGAGGAAACATTTAATTACTTCTACAGTTACCACAAAAGTGTTTTGTGACTCCACACCACCCTTACAGACCATTTCCCATCATGTGATCACTGATCTAGGCTCAGGCAGATTCTGTGCCTATGCAAATAAGGTGCCTCCCATTTCAGATGGTTCAATGGAGTGGGCAATTTAGACCCTGTTTACAATCAAATCACATGAGAAATTAAGGTTAAAGTAAACCCTTGACCTTCAATGTGTCTGGCACTTATCACACACAGGAAATTGAGATTCAGACAAATGAGTTATTAACAACTGACACCAGAATGTCAGTTCCATCTTTGATGGCATCCCATGAGTCCCTAATTTGTACTTGCTGTAGTGTGGGAAACCCTAAGTGACCCTAACTGGAAACACAAGTGTGAGTACACGTTATCCATCAGTGTTCCAAAATGGAGCGAAAGACAGGCTAGAGAGTCCATATCGTAAGGAGTTCCTCTTTCATCCTCGAAGTTACTGAAAACCTGCAAGTGGGAGAAGCCCTGTGTTTACCAAGACAAATGCTGAAGGAAACATTTAAACTATTACACACCTCCTGGAAATGTCTAGGGCCTTATTGTGGACAGACCTACTCATGTGCGACAGTGGGAAAAGGCCACATTCGAATGCCCCAGGAATGGGATGGAAAGTAGTCATCTTTGGATATGCCCTCCATCCTGGACAGCCAGCTTTCATAAAACGTACAGCAAATATTAATAGGATTTCTGAGACAGGCTATGAGGAGACTGGCAGATTGCTGGATGACAGAATATAGTAAATAAAAATTGAGATTTCTTTCAGAAGAGTTTATTGGAGAACCAGAAAGCCATAATTCCACAATAAAGCAAAGCGAAGAATTAGGTTAATAATATGGTTAGTGGTATAATGAATGTGGCAATTAGATTGAAAAGTAATATATAAAATAAAAGCATAAAAAAGACCGAGTCAAAGAATGGGGAAGATTAAAATGAAGAAGAGACTTTAAAGACAAGAGGAAAAAAAGATATATTTGGTAGGGATAAGGATAACAAAAAAAGAGATTCCTAAGTAAATTAAGAACAAAAGCAATCCTAACAAAAGTACTAGCCAATTATCAGAGGAAGAAAGAAAAGCTGGTAATTTTGCCACACAGGTAGGTGTTGCAGTAAAAGTAGATGTGTTCAATAAATGACAAGTAATTCTTCCACTCTACTCCATGCTGTTTAGGACTCCAGTAGATTATTGTGCCCAGATATGGGTGCCACATTTCAGGAAGGATGTGGACAAACTGGAGGAAGTCTAGAGAAGATCAACACGAATGATTAGAGATCTGGAGCACTTGATTTATGAGGGCAGATTGAAAGAACTGGATTTGTTTAATCTAGAAAAAAGGAGACTGGGAGGGGACATGATAACAGTTTTTAAGTACCTTAGATGTTGTCAGGAGTAAGAGGGAGAACAACTGTTCTCAAATGATGATGACATGACAAGAAGCAGTGGACTTAAATGACAACGAGCGAGGTCTAGGTTAGACATTGGGAAAAAAAAATTCTACCTGTCAGGAATAAGTTACGTAGACAGGTTGTGGAATCACCATCATAGGAAGTTTTGAAAAGTAGGTTAGACAAACACCTGTCAGGGATGGTTTAAGAGGGTACTTGGTCCTGACATGAATGCAGGAGACTGGACTTGATGATCTCTCATGGTCTCATCCATTTTCTATGATTCTATGGTTAAATAAGGGCCTCATATTATCCCTCATCCTCTTATTTTTACTGACATAATTGTAAAACCCTTTCCTGTTACCCTTCATATCCCTTGCTAGATGTAGCTCCAGCTGCCCTTTGACCTTGTAGATTTTATCCCTGCAGGAATGTGTAATCTCTTTTTACTCCTTCCTTGTCGTCTGCTCAAACTTTCTTTTCTTTTAAACTTCCCTCTTCTATTTTGCCTCACCACACAGTTCTGCTAAGCCAGGAAGTGTATCTTCCATATTTGCTATTCTTTACGCATATCAGAATCATACCTTCCTGTGCCCTTAATACATTAAAAAAAAAATACAGCCAGATCTCTTGGACTCCTTTCCTCCTCAGATTAGCCTCTCTGGTGATCCCTCCCATCAGTTCCCTGAGGGAGTCAAAGTCTGCTTCTCTGCAGTCCAGGGCCCGTGTTCTGCTTCTTTCCTCTCTTCCTTTGATAAGGATGCTGAAATCTACCATTTCATGGTCACTGCTGCCCAGCTTGCTGTTCACTTCTACTTCCCCTATCAATTCTTTTCTGTTTGTGAGCAGCAGGTGGAGAGATGCAAGGCCCCTAGTTGGTTACTTCAGCATTTGTACTAGGAAGTTGTCCTCAACGCTCACCAAAAACTTTCTAGATTGTCTTTGTAGTGTTGGATTGCTCTCCCAGCAATGTAGAAGTCTTGTCTGTTGTTTCAACCCTCTGAAGGGGTCCACGAAGTAGAAGGAAACCCCGGATGCTCCATCATCTCAGGCACTGGCACTCATACAGCATGTTCAGACCCTATACTATTTACATTCCTAGCTATCTTTGAGACACCATGGACTTCCTAAGGAAAATCTAATCCACTGGTGAGCTTCCAGAAAACACCATTCTGGCCCCTATGGAGGTAGAAGCTCTTTACACAAACATCCCACACAACGGTGGATTACAAGCTATTCAAGAAACCATCCCAGATGATGCCACAGCACAGCTTGTGACTGAACATTGTGACTTTGTGCTCACTCACAACCATTTCAGATTAGAGGATAAGTTATACCTCCAAGTTAGCAGCACTGCTATGGTACCCACATGGCCTCACAATATGCCAACATTTTTATGGGTGACTTAGAGCAACATTTGCTCAAGTCTCATCCCAAAACACCTCTCCTCTACATGTGCTACATTGATAATATTTTCATCCTCTGGACTCATTGCAGGGATGCTCTTAAAGACTTCCAGAGATTTTGACAATATCCACTGCACAATCAAACTTAGCCTGGAACGCTCCACACAGGAGAACCACTTTCTGGACACTATAGTACAAATTAGAGATGGGCACATCAACACCATCCTATACCAAAACCTACTGATCAACATAGTTACCTACATCCCTCAAGCTTCCATCCAAAACGCACCACACAATCAACTGTCTACAGTCAAGCCCTAAAATATAACCACATTTGCTCTGATCCCTCAGACACAGACAAACATCTTCAGGATCTCTATCAAGCATTCTTAAAACTACAGTAACCACCAGACAGGTACACTGAAGTCAACTGCTGCAGGAGAGGCTGAAGAACGAAAACAATAGAAGGCTTCTAGTCATCACCTACAACCCCCAAGTCAGACCTCTACAACAGATCATTAGGGACCTACAACCTATTCTAAAACATCATCCCTCACTCCCTCAAGTCTTTGGAGCCAGAGCTCTTCTCACCTACAGACAACCCACAGCCGTAAACAGATACTCACCAGCAACTAGAAACCTAACAAAAGAAATATTAAAACAGGCACATATCCTCACAACAAACTCAGATGCCAGCTTGGTCCACATACCTGCAGAAATGACACCATCATAGGACCTAATCAAGCCAGCTACTCCATCAAGGGCTCATTCACCTGCTCATCCACTAATGGGACTTATGCCTTCATATGCCACAAGTGCCCCATCATTTTATACATTGGACAAACAGGAGAATCCCTTCGCAAAAGAGTAAATGGGCACACAACTGACTTCAGAAATCACAACACACAGAAAACAGTTGATGAGCACTTCCATCTTTCTAATCACTCTATGGACAATTTGTTAATGACTGTGCTCAAGAAAGTCAATGGGACATTAAGATTTCAAAGAGAAACAGCTGAATTAGAATTGATATGCAAATTAGATTGTGTGAAAGCAGGATTAGTTATGACTATGGCTTCTTTTCCCATTACAGCAGATGATTAGACTTTACCTGCCTCTATGTGCTCTTTCTCAGTGTTTGAATATTAACAACTGCTGTGATTTGCTGTTACTGTATGACCTGATCCCATGTCTTATACTCCCTTGCATTTATTTTCATCCCATTCTGTAAGTTCCCCCATCTTCAAAGCATCTGACAAAGTGGAATTTTCTCCCAGGAAATTATCATGCGATAAATAAATCTGTTAGTCTTTAAGTGCCACAGGTCTTCTTGCTTCATTTGTTAAACTTATAAGTGTATTTCTTTTATGCCATCCTATAAATCATTGATGAAAATATTGAACAGAACCAGACTTGGATCCGATCCCTGTGGTACCCTGATCATTACAGCCTTCCAGCATGATAGTGAATCCTTCATAACTACTCTCTGGGAGTGGATACCAAGCCTGTTTTTCACCCACCTTATAATAGCTCCATCCAGACTGGACTTCCCTTGCTTGTTACAGAGAATGCCATGCGAGGCCATATCAAAAGCCTCACTAAAGTCTAGTACACCACATTTACTGCTTTCCCTCCATCCACAGTTTTGTGACCCCTTTCTGGAAAGTTTTATTTATTTTTTTTTCTCATGATTCGTTCTGGACAAATCCATGCTGATTTATCAGTTGCCACCTTATTCTATTCTAGATGTTTGCTAATGGATTCCTTAAATATTTTCTCCATTATTTTTCTTGGTTTAGGTTAAATTTACTATTCTATAATTCCCTGGGTTTTAGTGCAATGTAAGTGAATGCCATCTTGAATATTGGACTCAAGGGTTTGATGTGTTTTTTTTTTTAAATGAAACTTTTTAGATGAACACTGATTTCCTTTAGGGGTGTGAATGTGATATGTGAATGAAGGTGTGTGTGATGGGATCAGTCTCCTGATGCCAGTCTATCCTGCTGAAATGCAGATACTACCTTAATGGCTAAAGAATGCCTGACAAATCCGTAGAAAGCAAGAAGGATCTTCTACAAAAAGAGAACAATAAAATACTATCAAGATCAGATGAGAGTCATGTGTGTAAATGACTGGTGATCAGTGATCACACAGGAGCCCCGAGGCAGCCTGACAGAGCAAGGCCCTAGATTTACATGAGAGCCCGCAAGTATAAAAGGTGTGAAAGATCATGGAAAATTTGGGTCTCATTCTGCTACTGTCATCTTGGAGCATTGGTTGTGAGAACACAGAGACCTGGTTCCCTCCCTCTTTGCACCCAGCCTAACTGGCAACTGACTTGGCTGAAGCAATGAATGAAAGGATGGATTGTTATATCACACCAGCTTAAAGTGTGTGTGATTCCTTTTTGTCCTTCCTATATTGACAATGAATGTGGAATATTGACTTATCTCCTGAAAACATACAGCTGTTCTTCTCTAAATACAAGGAAATTACATCACAGCAGGTACAGAGTAAATCTCAGGGAAAACAAGCAATGGGGTACCTGTGAATTCTGGGATGGATGTGTCTTCCTTGGGAATCCACCCCACAGCTAGCCATGTCCCACATCTCTGTCACACAAGCATCTGCAACAACATCCCAAGCTGAGAGCTGACACAGAGGAAGTGCCCTGCACAGAATGGAAATGTGTTTATAATATGGTGCTGGGCAATCCCAGTAGTGTTCCTAAACTGCAGACAGGGGACACTAGCCAATGTTTTTCTTTTCATATCTGTGCTTCTGTGCTCATTACACTTTTCAGGGAGCAAACAATAATTAACAGTCCCTTCCAAAGGGAGAGAAGAACTCCCTGACTCCCTTCTGACATTTAAGTCAATTAGTATGAAACCCAGGAATAAGGGCTAGATCACCATAGGGTCTGAGACCACGTTGACATGTGTAATGAATGGATATCTAGCAGACAGACATGTCTGGAGGATAACAGAAGGGCCACATGAACACTTTTTGCAAACATACAGAGCTGTCTATAAGCCAGGGGCAGGCAAACTTTTTGGTCTAAGGTTGCACCCATGGTACTGAAGGCTGCACACAGTGGGAGAGGGGCAGAGAAAGGCAAAAGCCACCATTGTGTTTCATAAGGGTATGATGGGGAAGAAGCAGGGCTCAGGAGGGCACCGCTGAGCCTAATTAGTGGCAGAGGAGTGGAGAAGAAGCAGGACCGACAGGAAGGGATCAACTATGGCGCTCTGATCAGGCCATGCAGGAGGATCTAATGAAAGTCTCTTGCAGGTTGCACCTGGACTGTGGGCCATAGCTTGTCCACATCTGTGCTAAGACGGTCAGAGAGTGATAATTCTATCTAGCACTAATCTGTTAGGCTGAGTGTCATGTGGTATAAGGCCAATCAACTGGTAATGGTTCAAGTTGATGACATCTCCCCATGTACCATTATCCACACATTTTTTATCCTCTAGAGAAACAAAATCACATCTGTTTGACATATAGGGAAGTGTATTGGATCTGTAAGCAGCTAAACTGCCGACCGATTCCCCACCAGAGATGAGTGCATCAGACCCTTTATTTAGAGTGTAAAGCTCCTGGAGTTGAGGTGTGGGAACATCAGATGAGACATGGTCTGAGTATCAGAGCTTTCTGCTGCCTCACACTTCTGCAGCATTCATTATATTCAAAAGTTAAATCTGCTTTTATGGTCCAAAAAGTCCTGCATACATAGGCAGTATAGAGTAAATATCAGTGACAGAACAGGACAGAGAGAGTTGTGACACTCAAAAGACCCCTGCCTGGATCAGTTCTTTAAAGTCAAGTAGGCTGGTGGATATGCTTGGATGGAGCAGCCAATGTGTCCACCTCTCACTGTTAAAGAACTCTTTACTCCTTTCTTTGGACAGGTCGGGTTCCCTGGAGCCAAACTTGTTTTTATCTATTCCTCCCACCTTCCCAGGTTCTAGTCTACAGCCTCTTCCCTGCTAGAACTTGGGGAGCACCTCAGCTTTAGGAGGGTAACATCTGTACCCCACTCATTGGTCAAGAATGTGGTGCAATGTTCTGTCATTGAATATGGGCCATTTCTATCGCTGTTGTGTGGTCTCAGCCAATCTTCATCAAAACCTGTCATTCAGGGTGACAATGAAAATGCTACGATTTTCCAGCTATAATTATCTTGCTTGTGTGCATCTATCTCCTCCTTTATTTTCTGGTGTTATCATTATTGGCCATGGTCTGGAGACTTAAGTCAATTTTACCAGGCTTAAGTTGACTTAAGCAAATCCAGGGCTATATTAAGAATTTATAAAGTTGACTTAAGCACTTGCTCAGGTCAACTTAATAACTCATGCACTTCAAGTTGACTTAAGCTTTTAAGTTGACCTTACAAAGCAGAAAGATCAAGGAGTGCTGTGACACTTAATGACGAACAAATTTATCTATCGCATGAGCTTTCCTGGGAGAAAATCCCACTTCATCAGATGCTTTGAAAGTGGGGGAATTTACAGAATGGGAGGAAAATAGATGCAGGGGGGCATAAAACATGAGATCAGGCCACACTGTAACAGCAAATCAGAGCAGATGTTAACATTCAAACGCCCATCCTAATGGGAAAAGAATCCATAGTCATGCCTTAATCCTATGTTTTAACCCTGTAGGGTTAAATCATGACTAAGGAGTCTAATTAGACCTCTAGAGTTCAGTTAATAAAGGATTGTTGTTAGGAGGATCATTCTCAATTACGGCTGGAAGCGACAGCAATATGTCCTCCAGTCCAACCCCCTTCACTAAGCAGGAGGAACCCCAAATAAATTATTCCAACAAGGGCTTTCTCAGCTTAACTAATTAGCCTCGAATAAGAGAAACTTTGATTTGGTTGTGACTAGCTCCTTGACTTAATAATGTTTTGATGGCTGTTACAGTGACATGGAATTGCTTAAATTGTATTGTGGTCTGTAAGCACATTAGTCTGTTTCATCAAAGCTGGTGCATGTGGATTGAGTGTGTGAAGAGACCTGACTTGGAGGGGCAGAGATGGGACGTGTCAATTTCCTCGTGTTAACTGACAGACAAGAGCAAAGGAGCTTGCAGGGTGCAGTGGACTCCACAGAACATGCCAAAGCGTTATTTCCAAGGGTGGCTTCTGGTACTGCTGGTGTTTCCTGGGTGCCTATTGCTGAGTGGCAAGCCAGGGTTCTCCTCCACCAGGTGAGGGACAGTTTACTCTCAGGGGGCTGGGTGTGAGGTGACCCAGGAGTGGGGGATCACACAGTCCATATTGCGGGAGGGGGATGTCATGAGGAAGCCCCTGAGAGCAGCTGCCTAAAACACAGGTCCATTGTGAGCAACCTCCCTTGAGTAGAATCTCCTTTCTCCCTCCACATCGATCCCCATGGAGCCCCCTGCTTGGTAGCACCCTGGTGTGTCCAGGTGCCTTGGTGATGAACAAGGTCCCTGTAGCGACCCTCTCTTTGTTTTTACCTCTCCCAAGACAAGCCTCCTCGAGTGCTAGAGCACAAAGCAGAATAGGAGTCTTAGGGTCACCTCCCTAGGAGACCCTCGAGTAGATTCAGGCCAGAGACCTGCCCCCATATAATTCCTATTAGATGTAAAGTAGGTCTTTGAGTAAACCAGACTAGCTCATTAAAAAAGTGATGGGAATGGATAACCCACCATAACCTCAGCAGACTGGTCTAATGTGATATTCCCAAACACATTTCCTCATAGCTCAAAATATAAACAGGAAAACTCTCTGAGCAATCGGGCACTTTCCATCTGATTAGGGTCTTCAGAGAACAAACCCAGCTCAGCTTTCCAGAAAAAAAAAAAAACAGGACTGGCCTAGACAGCAACAAAAGAATCATGAGAAGTTGTTGCTCACTGATTCAGTACAAGCAGATAACCCTCTCAGGATGTTGTTTGTTGCCTGATACTGAAAGGGGGACATAGGCTGAGGAGGAAAGGAGAGTATTAAAAAGGGGGGATATTCTGCAGTCTTCTCTTCCACTTCCACCTTCTAACTCCACAAAACCTGAAATCCTGAGCCAGTGGCAGAGCCTGGCGGAAAGGAAACCAAACAGCAGATGCTCAGAATCATTTGAGTTTCCAAGGTTGGGGAAAGTGGTAAGCTTAATTTGGGATAGGAGTTTATAACCTTGACTAACCCAGCAAGGCTACCCCACTACATTGCTTCCTCCAGGCACCCCTTTTAGCAGAGAGTTCAGGTGCCCCATGATGCCAAAAAACCCTGCCTTCTCCTGGAAGATAGAATAATAAAACAGGTTGTGCCAGAGGTGGATTGCATCACAATTTATCCTTTATCGATGGCTATTTTCTCTAGATGTCTTGAGTGAGAGAAGAGAGGCTGCCTTACAATTCTTTCATCCAAAATAGTATGGAAATACATATATGACTGACAACTTTTCATGGACCCTTCTATGGTTACGTTAACACCTATACAATGAATATTGATGATTATATGGTGTATGTCAAAAAAAAAAGAGAGAGAGAGTCTTGTGGGAACTTATAAACTAACAGATCTATATCTGTTGGTCTATAAGGTCCCACAGGACTCTCATTGTTTTTTTTCTGTATGCAGAATAACATGGCTAGCCCTCTGGACATTTCTATGATATATTATCCATGCCTCTGTTTACTGTTTACAGGTTTTGCATATATTGCACCGGCATTTCACTGTCCGACTCGTCATTTTATACAACAGAAATTACTTGACAGTCCTTAACAAGCAAGGAGGAGGGGTAAGAAAGGTGGTAAGCAAAGTTTCCATCCAGGAGCTTAGCAGGCGTGGAAGATAGAGAGAAAAAAAGAAGCTACCATAACTTTGAACTAGAATCTTGTTTACAGGACAGCAAGTCTTGCTCATAGTAACAGCTAAGAGGATTTTTACTTGCATAGCATAAGTACTGTGCCTGGGGAGTGAATGAGAGTCTCTTAAGCCTGTTCAAAGGGTCAGGCTACTTCAGTCCAAGCACAATCAGCAGGCGATTTAGTGCCAGTTGAAATCTGGTTCTTCCCCAGAGCGCCTGGGCTTCCAGAATCTGTGTTCTGCTTTGCTCAGTCTGGAATTGCCTGAACAATTGTGTCAGGTGGCCCTGTTTCTCCAAGGAGGGTTCAGATATGGCTTTAACCCAGTTCATTGGTAATGCTTTGTGTTCTGCCGTTGAAGTGCTGTCATAGAGATTTGATATGTTGAGTTTCCTAGTTGTAAAGAAAAGTTCCCCATTCCAAATTCCGCCCACTCCATACACCTCTCAGTATTTATCCCCCGGCCATTCAGCACCATTCACTCTGCCCAGCAGTTTTTATTTCCCTGCTCCACCCAATGCTGCACAGATACTGGTTCTGCACATTGCAAAGGTGGTGGCTCCCACATCCCTCCCTCCCATGTGTTACCTTGTTCTGTGCACACATGTCCCAAGTATGGGTAGTAGACTTTGAGCCCAGCTAGAAACCATGTGTCATTTCCCTTAATCTTCATTGCAACATTTTTTTTTTCAGATGAATCCCTCCTGAGACCAACCCTACTTACATCCAACTCCAAAACTGGCCAGCATAGGGGTAGCTGAGGTCCAGCCCCTTTAGCAACTTCTTTGATGATGAGTGTAGACTGGCATAGAGTACATTCCCCAACAGCTGTTTACCAGGTGGCTCTGAAAGACCAGTAGCTTTTGAATTGCTTTGCCAGTTGGTGCCTAGACAAGGCCATGCCCCCAGCCCCCCAGCAAGCATCCCATGGAAAGGTTACAAAATGATTGGTTGTCATTTGTTGAACCTGGGCACAGGCTTCTTCCCATACACTCCCCGCCCACGACTGTTCCCCTGGATTATAATAATTGTTTCCAGCCAGTGATCAGTGGAACTGAATGCTAAGAGTGCTAATTTCACTTCCTCTGACACTTTTGTTCATTGGGGAGTGGTTTGGCTCCATGCTGCGGCCATTACAGGTCTGCATTTCTCCAGCTAGGTATCCATACCACCTGTAGAATTTCATTTTGCAAACCAGATAAATTAAATTTCCTTGTGCATTGATACTTGCTTTCAGGTACCAGTGTTATGGCAGGATAAATCACGTTGCCTATGTCTACACTACAGGGCTTGGTTAAGCCGGCTTAATAAAATCTGCTTAAAGTAGACTTTATTAAACTGGCTTAGCACATCCACACTCAAAATGCCAGGAGACTGCCCACGTCCACCCTGGCAGCTTCTAGGTCACCCTAGGATTGGTGCATTGTGGGTACCTGGCCCACACTGCACCACAGCACAGGTGCCTCCCTCTTCTGGCCACTCCTTTACTGCAGAAAGTGAGTGATCACCCCACCCTCCATGCTGCGTGTGGCACCAGGGAGGTCAGGGAGCTTGACGTAGCCCAGCAAGGTGCCAGCGCAGCGCTCCACACCCTCCCTGTGTTGCTCTGACTCCTCTGGCTCTGGACCAGGTGCTGCAGAGCAACTGCCAGTGCAGGGGCAGGGGGCAGCAGTAGTTAAGACTCAAACACAGGGAAACAGCACTTAGAAGAAGGTGAAGTCAAATCACCTGTTATAACGGGGAAAAAATCCATAATCAGGATTTAATCCTGCTTTCACACAAGCTAACCTAAAAGAAATAAAAACTCTTTCTGTCTTTCCATGTGCTATTTCCCAGTGTTTGAATCTTAACAACTGCTTTGATTTACGGTTAGACTGTGACCTGATCCTATGTCTTACACTCCCCTGCGTTTATTTCCTACCATTCTGTAAATTCCCCCATCTTCAAACTGTCTGATGAAGTGGGATTTTTCTCCCATGAAAGCTCATCCAATAACTAAATGTGTTAGTCTTAAACAGTGCCTGTGGACTGTGTTTGTTTTATAACAAAATCAGGCATGTCCTTTGAGAAGGGGAGACACACAGGGTTGGTCAGAGATGGGGAGAGACAGGCAGGGTCAGGCTGAAAAGGGCGAGGGGGGAACAGGGGTTTGGGCAGAGAAGGGGGAGACACCGAAGATTAGGCTGAGAAGAGCAAGGGGGGAAATGCAGGTTTGGGCAGAGAAGGAGTGAGACAGGCAGGGTCTGGCTGAGAATGGGGGAGACATGCAGAGCAGACAAATAACAGGGGAGACATGCAGAGTGGGATGAGAACGGGGAAATGCCGGGTCGGGCTGTGATGCCAGGTCCAGCTCAGAACGGGGAAGATCAGTCAGGGAACGTGAGGAGTTTGGCTGTGGTCCACACAGCTGAGAACGCTCTCAGCTTTGTTGTGCCTTCTAGCCAGCCTCCATCCCCATGTTTTCTGTGGTTGGTGTGAGAGGTGGATTTTTCCACCCCTCCTTGTTTTTCTTTTTACTATGGCCAAACTCCAGTCTGGCTTATGGAACGTAGCTTGTTAGGTCTCTAATTGGGGAAAGAAACAATTAGTTGGTGTTATCTCCTGACAGCAGAAAGTAAGACCTTTCAAGAAATTTATTGTCAGTATCTAAGCTGATTTGAACCAGACCTGAGGGAGGTGAGAAGATAAACTATAGCTAGCAGCTGCCGGACTCATGAGCTCATCTACTGACCAAGGTCAGTAAGTTTCCATGTCAACAAGCGATATGCTAATTTTCGGGGGTCCAAGGCATAAAGCCGGGGTTCTGGTCTAGACACGTTGGAGAAGTGATAGGTCATCAGCCTGTCATGTTGCCAGGGATTTGGCCACCCTCTAGGCATCTCCCCGCTCTTCACAAGGAAGAGTGTTAAAACCCTTGATTGATCACCAAGGGAGCCTGCAGGTTGTTTTTTTTTTTCTTCGCAAATCTTTTTCTTTTTTCTTTTTCTTTTTGAATTCTTTTACTAAGTATTCATTTTTCACCTGTTCACCCTGGAGTGGAGGGCCGTAGCCCTTGGCACATCTGAAGGGGGTGGCAGGGGGTGTGCAACCACTGCAGCTGGTCACGGTGGGCTCTGAATTTTAAAGTCCACAGATAGGAGCCCGAAGGCTGTCCTGTGTGCCCTTGGTCGAGCCATTTTAACACCAGTCCAGTCAAGTGCAAGATTTTAAGAAGCACACAGTCAGTAGACACCAGATCGGTGGGCTGCTGAGTTGAAGGCAACAGATAGGAGCCCGAAGGCTGTCCTGTTGTCCGCAGCCGCAGCCGTTTTAACACTGGGCTGTTTTATCACGTCTTGCTATCTTTCTCTCAAAGGAACAGATCTGCTGTCTGTCACTCTGACGATAACATCCAGATGTGGTAAATATAATCCGGTCAAATTTGGGATTTAAACTGGAAAATGCTTTTTGGGGATGTGTATATGTGTATTATTACTGCTCTAAACCTATTAACCTCACAAATCAGAATCAAGCTTGTGTTCCACAATCAAATTGGGAAACAGCAGTATGAAAGAGTGAGATGAAAGAATAAATCCACTTGTATTCCCCGCTAGGCAACCCAGCTGACCCTTGTAACTCTTAGCTGCAAACAGCCTATGGCTAGCCTGACTGGGCCGTGAACCATGATGTCTGGAGAGCAAGGAGAAGCAAGGTGTTCGTGCTGTCCTGGGCTGCGCCTGATGTTTTAGTGTGTGTGTGTCTGTGTGTGGGTGTGTGTATGTATGTGGTAAACAGCAAAGCTCTTTTACCTACAGATTGTGTGCTCTATCTTTGACTCCCATAAACCCCACTTTGCTAAATTATACCAGCTAGGATTAGAACTGGGGGTTTTAATTCAGAGTTAGGCACAAGGATTGGGATAGACATTGTAATGGTATTGTGCTCTATTTTCTGTTTATTGGGCTATTAATTTGTGCTTAGAAGATCTTTAAATGCCTTAAAAAATAAAGTTCTAAAACCACAGTTTGTATAAGTTTTAATAAGTGTAATTTAATAGGAATTGCAATTTTTTTTAATTTTTGTAATAGGAATATTAGTAATTAGATAATATTAACCTCCCATTTAACCTTTTTTTCTTCTTTCCTCAGTAAAAGTCACATAGAAAGTAGTTAACCCAAAAAATTGTGATTTGGTCTCTTGCCTCTTGATTGGGACTCCTTCTTGCAGTGTGGGGATCGCGTCCCCTGCACCCACTCTCCCACAACAGTTGGGAGGCCAATTAAGTCGACTTAAGGCAACTTCCCCTCCATATTGCCTTAAGTCAACTTAATAAAGTTGACTTAACTGTAAAGTCGACTTTATAAGTGGAAGTAATAAAGTCGCTTTACCTGATGCTAAAGTCGACTTTATTGCCCTGGAATGTAGACAGCGCTTTCTTTAAGTTGACTTGAGGGCCCTTAAGTCAACTTAAACACACAGTGTAGACATACCCATTTAAATTAGGGAACACTTCCACCCCACCAATGAGTTGGGTGTCCAGAAATGTATCAGTTTTGGGTTCCTTTAACTGGTACCACTGTAAAGAATGATTTAGTGACTTAACTCAATATTCCATCCTTTTGTTACTTAGGTACCATGATGCTTCTGTTCAACTTTCATTTATTGCACCACTATTTTACACCCACCATTTAATGTTTTCTGATGAATTTCCAAACCACCTGCATAGGGGCTCTTCATCCACCCCATTTTGTCTATTGATATTTGCATTCCCCCTCTCCATTCTTTTCTTAGCATGTTTGTCCACATGACTAGAACTGGTTTCCCCCATTTGTTCATTCATAGGTGGTTATTTGGTAGCCCTTTCTGCTAGATTATTAAATATAACCTTAACCACACTCATGGGTACCATTTACCTCTCCACATATTAGCATAGTTGATTTTTTCTTCTTACCTTTTTTTTTTTCATTTCCTGTAAGACAAAATATTATTATTGTGACCCAGGCCTCCTGGGATAACCTCCTGAATATGCCAAATCCCAGTCAGTAAGAAAACATGCTTCTGGTTCCTCACTCTGATCATCACCAAGTATAACAAAATAGAAAGAGCCCCCTTTATTGCACATCAGCATCTCTGGTTCCCAACTAGCCACTGGATCTCTTAAAGATCTCCTGACCCCAAAGGGCCAGCCACCTGACCCAGAACAGCATAGGCTTGGATCTTACCCAAAATACCATGCTGCCAGCCAATCCTTTAGTAAATACAACTAAAGGTTTAATATAAAAATAGAACAAAATATGAGAGATATTAAAGGGTCAAAATGGCTCACATACAAACAAATGATTTAGAGTCCATAGAAAAAATATCCTTGAAGAATCTGTAGTTTATAGATTAGTCCAATTCCTCTGGTGTGCAACCAGTGCCTGGGTGGGTCTCAGTCCTTTGTTCAGTGGCAGCAGACTAGTTCCAAGGGAGGGTGTTGGTTGCAGACAGACTGGAGAGTAAAGACAAAATGGAGATGGGGCTTCTGACTTTATCACCTTTGGCTCTCCTATGCTTTCAGAGTCCTTGCCAAATGGAAATGGAATTTAGTCACATGGTCAGTCTAGGTGTCTCCTCAAACACATTTCTCCCTAGGCTCACAGCAGCTTTGCATCCCCTTAATGGGACATTAAGATGACAATAGTTTTGCAGACACACAGTCTGGGATTGCTGGGAGTCAAATAACAGCATACAAATAAAACAAATGCATTCCTAATATCTTCTAGAAATGTAATACCTACACATAATCCATATAATCATTCCTAGCAGATTACTACGTTTCTATTGATACTAAACGTGGTATATAATATATGGATTATCACAAATGTGAAATATTAATATGAATAATAATCACAATCAGTCCCCAGACTCAGATAGAGTCACAATTATATGTTCTGGTTCTTCATTCTTTACATTCTTTTACCTCTTATTTGTGTGCAATGACCCTTCTTTTACACTTCATTTCCTGTTTGAGTCCAGTGTGTGATTCCAGTAAGAGCTATGAGCATGCCCAACAAATCAGATTAAAAAGCAGCTGCCTCACTGCAGTCTGTTACCTGTAGTATATTCCAACAAGTGAATAATTTATTTTAATTAGTTTCTTAGCTGTTATTCTGGTAATGTGGTTCCTGTAGGGAGTGCCACACCAACCTGCTAATGGTATTTACCTTTATTGGTGTAAATTGATTTTTTTTAAAATAATTCAGTGGCAGGGGTCCTATGTAATTCTGTATTTTTATTGTTTTCCATGGTTCTTGTGGATTTTCTTTTATTAAGTTAGCTTTAACCACCATTTGAGCTGGGTTGTGTCTACCACAATTTAAACAACATTCTACTTGTGACTTTAAATCAGCTGCTGTTCCTACTCACCAACACATTTTTTTAAAGTCACTGATGTCTCCCTAACCCAGGAGACCCCATGCCTCCCCCCACCAGCAGGCTTCCATGTACCAAGCTTAGGAAAGTTATCTGACTTCAGCGAGGATGCAGCATTACTGGTCTCTTGGTTGCTAGAGCACAGCCAGTACTTTCCCTTAGTCCTCTTTGATACATGCTTGGTTCCTAGTTTTGTGATGCCCACCAGTTTTGGGTTAGACTTTTGCAATTCTTGAATGACTTTTCAGATCCAGAATTTTCTTTACTATTCTGGTTCTGCCTGCCCCTGCCAAGATCATGTTCTCTTGTCACTGATGTATTAAAACAACCAAAAACCCCAAGGAAATAAAACATTAAATGCTTAAAAACAGAACCAAGCAACACCACCTGTCTGTGTCTGCTTAAGATTAGTTGCACTACTCCAATTCCTCCTACATAACTATACTAAAATGCCATTTGCACCTTTGGAGAGAGTCAAGTTTTGATGGAAACCCGTTATACCCCTTTAATGATTTTGACAAATTGTACAGTAATTAAATAATTTAAATCAGATTGTTTCTTTGCCTGCTGCCTACAGCAGTTATTTACAATTAATTGTTCACAGACATTTTTTTTTTTAATTAAAAGGGCCCTTGTTCCTTTAGAATAACTGTCCTTGGGACAGAAATATGATAATAGTCACTATCTGACCCCTTATATAATTCATTTATCTGTTAGGGTTCCACACGATATGACTGCACCAAATTATACTTGTATTTACCTTATTAAAAATTAAACCAAAACTATAAAAAAAAACCAAAAAAAAAAAAAAAAAAAACCAAAAAGGCCCTTTATATGTTTGTTTGTTTTTTTTACAATTACTACCTTTTAACAATTTTACAATTGCCTGAGTCTTTTTAACTTTTGCTACTATAGCTCTTAACAGGCACCATGTTTTTGTGATTGTAAACCCTCCCTCCCCTCACTGAAAGTTCTGGCTTCCTAGTCACTGTTTTCACTGAGCTAAATTTATGTATTCTTAAGGTGGCTCATTATGCTTGTGAAACCTGAATCACCAAGTACAATCTTTGCAACACAGCTGCCTTAGTCTATGTTTTGTCAAAAACTTTTTACAGCCAAAGTGTATTCAAAGTTCCTGCCTAACATTAAAACAAAACAAAAGTATGGTTCCTATGAAATACAAGTAGTCTTATTAAATTATTTGAAAGAACAGGCTAGGAGCAATAACAGTCCTTAACATAAGAATGTTAGGGTATGTCCACACACAGCTTTTAAATCGACATAACACTGGCTATTTCAATTTAAAAAATGGTTAGGTCCATGCAATGTTTTCTTATAGCGAAATGACAAGCTCCATCATTTCCCTACAAGAGAAGTCATATTGATATAATAAAACCAAGTTTTATATTGATACGACAGTTAAATCAAAACTGTTATAGTGATATAACACAGTAGGGACATGTTATATCAGTCTAACAGTTAGATTGAAACCCTATTTGACTTTCCTCCCAGAGTGCATGGCACCCTGGAAGGTAGGGCCAGGGGGGATGGAAAGGACCCCCGCACGCCCAGCTCCCCCATCCTAGCTGGCTGGTGGGGGAAGGGACCCCACACACCTGGCTCCCCTGTCCTAGCTGGCCAGCGGGAGGAGGGGTCCCCATGCACCTGGCTCCTCTGCTCTAGCTGGGCACAGGGGGGAGGAAATCCTTCACCTGGCTCCCCCCACAGCTAGAAAGGTGGCATGGCAAGGGATCCCCATGTGCCAGGTCCCACAACCCTAGCCAAGCGGCAGGAGGAGGGATTCCCACATGCCAGCTTCCCCCACACTGACTGGGTGCAGGGGAAGGGACCCCGCATGGCCAGCACTCCCACCACTAGCTGGGCAGTGGGGAGAATAGCCCCTGCAGTCAGCTGCAGCATGTTTGCTGGTGCTGGGGGAAGGGAGCCCCCGGCTGCCTAGAGCCACACTAGCCAGGCTGCAGGGTATGCTCCCCACCTGGATCTGAGGGATGTTTGCATCCATCCTTGAACGGCTGTCCAGTCCTGATGTTGCCTGGAGGGACTCCGTTAAGTACACCCCATTTCTCAAACGACTGGTTAATAAACTCCCTAAATGGGTTACCATAAAGGACCCATTGAAATTACTCATATCCATGATGAGAAGTGACAATCAGGCTTCACTCCCCTGATATCCTGTTTGTCTCACCAGATGTCAGAAGTCAGATAAATAAACAGGTTGTCCCAGAGGCAGATTGGGTTGAACGTTGCCTGCTCATTCCTCTCCATGTCTCAGGTGAGCAAAGGGGGGCTGCCTTACAATTCTTTTATCCAAAACATTACGGAAATACATACATGACCGACAACTTTCCATGGGCTGTTATTTGGTTATATTAACACCTATACGATGAATATTGATGATTATAAGCTGCATATAATTGTTCTCACTTCTATTTATGCCGTACAGGTTTTGCATCTTTTGTGCAGACACTTTACTGTCAAACTCATTACTTTCTACAAGAGAAATCACTTCCCGGTACTTAACAAGCCCGGAGGAGGGACAAGAAAGGTGATAAGCAAAGTTCCTATCCAGGAGCTCAGTAGGAGGGGAAGATTGAGAAAGTGGGCTATGTTCCACTGCGATGTTTTGGCTCCATAAAAGATCCCGGAAGCTTTATTGATCAGAAACAGGGTCTAATTCACCCACTTCTCAGGTGGAATATGACAGCTGTTTGTTTAAGTACAGCTCCTCTACAGTACACCATTTAGAATAGAACAGGAAGAAGAATTTCTTTTGAAACAAGGTTTTCAGTGCATGTCTCCAGCACAACATGGCTTCTTTTGCTGATGCAGCCTCTGGGCAGAACCAGATACAATAAGGAGAAGAAAAATGCTGTAGCCAATCAACCATAACGCATGATTCAGTTTCCTTTTTTCCCATTGCTGAATTGTACTGGGAGAGTATAGCGTCCTGATGTCATCCTTTCTGTCTCAGAAAATTGCTGTTGTCATCACTGGCATGGTCTTTGAACATGATGGGGGACGGGTCTCTGGGAGATGCTGAGTGCAAAAGGACATCTCCCAGTGCTGCAGAATGCAAGGGGAGGGCACGTGAATCTGTCTGTCCATTAGGATGAGCTTCCCCCTATGAGAAAGCATGAAAGCCCCTGAAAGAGAAGACCCTGAAGACACCCTCCCGGATCTTTTTGGTTCTGACCCCATAGATGATGGGATTCAGCATCGGTGGAGCCAGCAGATAGATGTTGGCTACAATGATGTGAATGTGGAGAGGCACACTGTGCCCGAACCGATGAGTGAGAAAGGAGAAAAATGCAGGTGTGTAAGTCACAAGGATGACACAGATGTGGGAGCCACAGGTGCTGAGGGATGTGAGCCGTGATTCTTTGCAGGGGAGCTTGAAAACTGCCTGGAGGATCAGGATGTAGGACAGGACGATGAGGATAAAATCTACCCCTGCTGTGAGAAAGGCTACAGTCAGACTATAGGCTCTTGTGACTGTTGTGTCAGAACAGGCCACTTTCACCAGGGCCATGAACTCACAATAAGTGTGAGAAATGGTGGTCTCACAGTACGGCAGCCACTTCAGCAGGAATGGGTGTGGAGCCAGTAACACGGCTCCCCTCAAAACCACCCCCAGCCCTACCTTGGCGATGGCCCTGCTGGTCAGGATGGCTGAGTGTCTCAGAGGGTTACAGATAGCGACGTAGCGATCGAAGGCCATGGCCAGTATGAACCCGGACTCCATGGTTGTTATGGAGTGAAGGAGATACATTTGGGTCAGGCAAGCATCCATATGAATGGCCCAGTCATCGAACCAGAAAATGGAGAGGATTTTGGGCAGAGTGGTGATGGAGACGACCAGGTCAGCTAGTGCCAGCATGGAAAGGAAAAGGTACATGGGCTCATGGAGGCTTGGCTCAGTTTTGATAATAATCAAGAGGAGGCAGTTTCCTAGAAGGGACAGAATATACGCAGAGCAGAACGGGATGGAGATCCAGCTGTGCACTGCCTGCAGGCCTGGGATGCCAAGGAGGATGAAGGTGGTGGGGTGGGGTGAGGTCCTGTTCAAAGTTGACATTGTGGGCCAGGCTGGGCCTGGTCAACTACACGGCATGTCTTCTCCCCGGCCCTGTGACTGTAGGAACAACACAACACTTTGAGAGTCCTCTGCACACCATGAAGAGACACAGTAAACACCTCAGGCCCTCATCTTATCCCCATTTATTGAATCAGCCCACTCCATACCACAGTCCGATGCCCTGTGATTTATGGAGCTGCCAAAATGCTTCTGCCCCAAACTGCTCCTATGAAATGGGCTCCAGCTCTGGCAGTGGTGGGGCAGTCAGTGGCACAGGGTGAAGTGGGCAGCAGTGAAGCAGCTCACTGTGACATTTATAAGAGGCTCAGTTTGACCCTAGGGCTTCATGTGACATTCACACCTCTCAAAGCCATGGAGCCAGGCTTGGTGCAGACTCAGGCAGGCAGCATCACACTAGATCACAAAGGGATGGGACTTTACTGCATTTGTGAGCCCTCAGATATTTTATTGAAAGCCACTGGAGCTCCTGAGGGTGTGGAATATGTGGGGAAGGGGGCACATGGGCCTAGAAAGCAAGTGGCCTCCTCCTGACTGGAGCCAGCATAGCCATGACCATGTAGGCTGAGATGGTGTAATCTGGGTAGCAGCTGGTGCCTGGAATATCAAGTTGGAAATTAGCAGCCACTGCATGGAGAGTCTCCTCCTGATTGGGGTGGCCACGTGGACACAAAGCTGGGAAAGGGACCCCATTGTCATTGCTGTATGATACGTTCCTGGGGATCCTGACCAGCTCCTTCCCCAGCCCTCCCCATGGGCAGTGCCTGCCCCTCCGCACCCCCTGCAGTGACCTCAGGAGACATCTCCCCCACGCTCTCTCTCTGGGAGGCCAGAGGGGTACGTGCTGCTCTCCATGAGGGTGAAGACATGGAGCCAATCTCAGATGCTCACAGGCCTGGCCACAACTGGCAGCTCCCTTCACTGCCAAGGGAGGGGATCTTTGTTTTGTCCAGCCACAGCCGCAGCTTCACTGGAGTCTGGAGGCTCCTCTCCAGGGGCTGGTTTTCTATAGGTCGTGGCCTGCCACCATGTCCCTAAGGGCCAGAGGTGCTCCTCCACGGCCACTCCACTCTGATGGTGGGGCCCGGAAGGCAAAGGGGCAAGTGTTGCTAGTGGCCTGTGAGCTCTTCAGACAGAGCAAGCTGTGGGTTCTCCCTGGGGAGGGAACCAGTCATCCCTGAGGTCTATACAGGAGGAGAGTTGCTCTGTGGGCAGCATCCTACTGGCAGAGGACCCCGGTCTGGGACTGTCCCACATGCACAACCCCAAATGCACAGGGCAGTACGCAGAGACAGATGCTCCGGGCTGTATCTGTCCCAGAGCCTCTCTGTCCGTCTGTGCTGGGGCCTGGGTGCTGCCCTTCTCCTGGTGGGACCAGATGCCTTCTCCTTAGTCTGCAGCTCTCCGACACAAGGGGAGCTTAGGCAGAGCAGCGTAATCACCCTCCTGACCAGCAAAAAGGCAGGCAGGTGACAGCCAGGGCAGCTCAGCTCTACTCACTTGTCCAGGTCAGGCTGCCATGCCAGGCAACTCCCTCCCCCAGCACTGGTGAGTCTGAGCAATGAGAATAATAGTTAGTGCAAACAGCATTTCCCTTTGCTGTCACCTCCAGCTCCCACCTCTCCCCCTGCCCGGTCTGTTTCTCCATCTCTGGTGCAGGGTCAAAGGCCTGGCTTAGAAGCTGTCTGGGGCAGGGACTGCCTGGGTGTTGCTGTTCTGTACAGCACCTTGCACAATGGGGCCTGTCACCTGTCACAAGCAGAGCCAGAGGATGAGACTGGGGGAGCATTTGGCCTTGACTGGTGGGTGAAGCTGAGCTGCCCCAGCTCCCCTGCCCGCTGGGGTGGGAGTGATTACACTTCTCTGCCTCAGCTCCCCTTGCTCAGCAGGGCTGCAGACTTAAAGGGTCCCAGCTAAGGAAGGGCAGGGTGCACAGACTGGAAGCAACTGCCCTCCAGGACGGGCTCATCTGCCCCTCAGTGAATAGCGGGAGCCCTGGGGGAGGCTCCCAATCAGAGCCAGACCCTGCACCTCTGGCTCTTGCCAGCCACCTGCCTCAGGATGATGTGTTCAGGGAATGTAAGCCTTGTACCAAACACAGGTTGGACCTGGCCTGCTCCTGCCCCATGGTGTCACTGGGAGCATCACTTAGCACCAAGAACCAGTTTTGCCTTTGCATGCAGTCCTAGGAAGGGAAAATCTAGAAGCATGCCCAGCTCCGGAGTCTGCACTTATGGGAAAGTGAGAGGTAGAGGGCAGAGAAGGGGCCAGGACAGTCCAGGGACTGTGGCCACACACTATTGGCCACAGCGAGGCTAAAGAAGCATGCATTACTCAGCTATAGGAGGAGAAGGGTGAGGAGCAGTTTGATCATTGTCCATTGGTGCTGACATGTGGACAAGCCAGCTGTAGAAGGGAACAGCATTAGCCATACGGACAAAGGCAGGCCAAGGCCTTTTGGCTTAAAGTTAAAGTTAAGTGAATTCACCCTTAACCAAAATCACGATTCCCTTGCACAGCTCCACTGGGCATGCGAGTTGGGGGCACTCACTATCACCTTCAGACTTTCAGAGGAAAGAATACCTTACTAAAGAAAAGCTAAAGATTGGATGGTTCAATCCAACTTCTGGGAATGATTCAATGGTCTCTGTGTGCAGGGCTGGGGCTAGAGTGTTATGTGGGTACGAGGGGGGTCCCCTGTTCAATCCCTTCCTGCCTGGACCATGTCCTCTTTGCCCTCAATAGACCCATAAAGCTTGGAGCTCTGCATTTTGACAAAATGCAATCTCATGCTTCAGAGCTTCAGCCAGGTACCTGATGGGGTCAGGAAGGAACTGTTCCCTCGATGAACCGTCAGCCCAGATCTATTCTGACCAGGCAGGGGTTGGACTGGGTGCTCTGACAGATCCTTCTGGCCGTAAATGCCGTGATGCTGCGGAAGAGCTCAGCTAAGCAGGAGCCAGCCAGGGAGGCTGTTCTCTGCCCTTCCACTGCGTGCAGATGAGCAGCCTCTTGAGCTAGATGGAAGCTGGATGCAACAAAGGAGCACTGGAGCTGTGAATGTGGTGTTAGCTCATAACCTGACACTCCTGCGTGTACCCCAGCACTTGGCAGGACCACAGGCACCATCCCAGGGTGACCAGACAGCACGTTGGAAAAACTGGGCTAGGGTATGGGGGCAACAGATTCCTCTATAAGAGAGAACCCCAAACTGTCCCTGTAAAATACAGACACCTGGGTCACCTTCAACCACCCTGCGTCTTCAGCCACTGCTAGCTTTAAACCAGCCGTCACAGAGCTAGGAATACCCTAGGCCGGTGTGAGGCCATGTCAGCCGCATGTTTAGGTGACCTGACATGGGGTGATGGCTGCAAATTCTGGGAATGTTTGGGGATAAAAAGCAGCTGCTGAAATTTGGAGAGTTGGTGACCCACAGAGGGTATTCTGCCAACCCTCTGGGATCTCTATAGGGCTTGCACTTTATTAGTAATAGTGATGAAGAATAATACACCAGTAAATACTTTGGAGGAGCCCTGGGAGCTTTTTTGACACCTAAACTCTCTGTAAGGTGTATGGCAAGAGGGGCTCTGGGACTCCAGCTGGTTATGACAGTAAATTATCTCAGAGGGTGGGGAACTAGACCCAGGCTGTCCTAGCCCCTTTGCACATGTGTGTGTGCACCTAACTCTGTGGACAGCAGTTCAGAGGAAAGCTCTCATTTGTGTGAGTTATTTTGCAGCCAGAGGAGCACTGTCTGCATTGGTGTCTCCGGACGCCAGCCGTGCAGAAACAGTTACTTTGCCTCGGCTTTGGCTGTGAGAAACCCTGGGGAGCAGGGCAGGGAAAAGTGAGATGCTCCTTTCCTTTAGCCCAGCCTTGCAGACCCATCTGCTTCCAGAACCTGCCCCAGACACTGAGCCTGCTGGGCCTGGGACAGATGCCCCCCCCCAAGCCTCCCCAAACCCCCACCTCCATCCCCTCTCAGCTGTGGGTTTCCTCTGAGCTGTTATGTGGGGAAGGTGATGCTGACGGGGGGCGTCTCTGTGGTCCAGAGCCCCGCACTCACCCAGCTCCTGCTTGGCAGTGGGGCTGCTCCAGGCAGTGGGGGGGATGGAGAGTCTCTGTGATGTGCTGGGGGAGCGCAGTGCTGAGCAGTTTATAGCCAGAGCTCTGTGTTTCCTGCAAGGTTTCCACCTCTCCTGGGAAGCCTCGGCTCAGGGGAGAGTGGGACGGTGGCAAACTGTCCTCTGCTCTCCCTGGCCTAAGTGAAAGATGCCTGAGGGGGCTGGCAATGGTGTAGTTACTGGAATGAGCCTTGGGACATTATTCCTCACTCACCGTAACCAGTGAAGCCACCAAAGTGGTTCCAGATTTTCACTAAAATGACTCCCAGCATAGAGAGCCTCCAAGCAACCCTCTGGTGCTGCCAGTGAGCCCTCAGCAGGCGCTGCAGGCTGGAGAAAGTGCCTGGCTGAGAGACTTACAGATTGTCTGTCTGCATTGGTATCTTGAGGACAGAGATGTGAGGACTGTCTGCGCTGGGAACTCTACAGCACCGCAGCTGCAGAGTCCCTAGCAATGAAAGGGTCTCTCCCCTCGCTGGAGAGATCAGAGAGTCCTAGAATATGAGAGTTGGAAAGGACTTGGCAAGTATCTAGTTCAACCCACTGCTGAGAGCAGGACTGACCCCAACTAAACCATCCCAGCCAGGGCTTTGTCAAATTAGGCCTTAAAAACCTCTGGTTTTGCCATTAAATTTTGTATATTCTGTCATGCGGTGTGGGTTGTTGGGAACTTTGCTCTGTACTGATTTGCTAGATCAGTGCTGATTTCCATTATTTGGCTTTTTACACTCAGTTTTACTACTATTAAAAGTTCTGTTTATTACACTCAGTCTCGTTCTTGCAAGTGGGGAAGCCTTACCCGTTTGGGGTGTCCAGGAAACAGTGCAGGATTCCCAGAAATCTGGGTGGGGGCTCGAGCCAGGTGGTGGTGCTACATTATTGGAAAACCCCTAGGTAGAGAACCCGGCCCTGTTCTGCCAGCCTGCCCTGGGGGAGTTGGTGGACGGTGGGCGGAGCCAAGGGATGGTGCTATTGCATGGAGTGAGTGGCCAGTCGATGGCGCCGGCAGACAGCTGGCATGAAAGACACTCCCTAAATAGCCCAGGGTTGGTTGGGAGCCTAGTTAGCACTGATTCCCCAGATCAGTGCTGGCCAAAAGGTTACAAAGCCTATTGCCTTGTCTCTCTGAACAAGACCCTGCTTGTCACATTGACCCTCCCTTAACACCCCACTACAAATGTGCAGTTTGGAGGGGGAAGGAAGGCACTGCCCAGTCATTACTGGAGGGCAGTTAGTGCTTGGGGAGCACTGACTGGGCACCAGTTGTCCCCCCACACACATCCAAAGAGGGGCAGAGAGCTTGATTCCCTTGTCTGCAGCACAGTAGAGTTTCCTAGGTTTCTGCATCCACAGGGTTTGGCTGCCAGGCCCTTGGGGTGACCCTGGGTGTCTGGGTCCCAGTACCCCAGAGCTCATAGGGGCAGACCCAGGGACTCCACAGCCAAGTCACTGATAGCAGTGTGATGCTGTCTGGCTTTAGGAGACTGTTTATTGTTATCTTTAGTATTAATATTTCATATTTGCAATAATCCATATGTGATATACCATGTTTGGTGTCAATAGAAAGGCTATAATCTGCTTTGAATCATTATATGGTTTATATGTAGGTATCATGTGTGTATTAGAAATTAGAAATCTATGTGTGTTCCAAGTGATTTGTTGTTAAGGCAACCCCAGACTGAGTGTCTGCAAAACTATTGTTCCTCTTGATAGCCCACTCCCAGCTGCAGTGGGCCCAAGAAGAAACCTGTTTGACCAGTTACCCAGACTGACCATGTGGTCCAACTCCACTTTGCTCTGGCAAGGACTCTGTGATAAAAGGCAGGGGACCCATCTCCATTTTCTCTTTAGTCTTCAGTCTCTGGTCTATCTGCAGCCAACACCCCCCTCTTGAACTTGAAGGGGCATGAGTCAGCAGACTCCATTTTGGGTCCTGAGACACCATTTCAGGGACCCAGGGTAGTCACATCTCACCTGTCCTCACCATCTCCAGGTCAGTCACATGGGCCCAGAAGCACCATATTAGGAAATGACCCTTCCCTGACCCAGGTGAGGTGACCAGACATATAAGGTATACAGCCCCCGACCCTGAATTATGATTGGCTCTGTGCCTGCCTTACCCCTTTTCTGTAGACTGTACTATAAAACCCACGGTATTGTACTCCTCTGGGAGCTAGCTCCATGAGATCTCTGTAAGGTAATAAAGCATATATGCATTTGTGACCTCCTCTGTCTTTGTGTGTCTTGGGACCACTTGTACCGACTCAGGGACTACCAGAGCTTTGTGCTCTAACAATTGGGGGCTCGTCCGGGATTCCAAGGCGAGAGCTGCGAGAAGCCAAACACCCACAGCCGGCAAACAGTCCTGTTTTGGGACCACCGGGTCTTTTGCTTCTCCTGGCTGGTAGCTAAGGGTCCCAGCTGGAAAAACATTTCCCGAGCAGAGGACGTCACTGGGGAACAGGTAAGACAGGGTGAGCCTGACTGGCAAATAGCCCTTGAACCTGAGAAGGGGGATTTTTTGTTGTTGGGGTTCTGAGCAAGAGGGGGTGAGCTGACGAGCGAGAGCCCTTGAGCCAAACCTGGGGGATTTTTATTGAGGTTCTGAGCAAGAGGGGGTGAGCTGACGAGCGAGAGCCCCTGAGCCGAACCTGGGGGGGGGGTTATTGCTTTTATTGAGGTTCCATGCAAGAGAGGGTGAGCTGACGAGCAAGAGCCCTTGAGCCCGAACCTGGGGGACTTTTAAGGTATCAGCAAGAGAGGGTGAGTCGACGGACAAGAGCCCTTGAGCCTGAACCTGGGGGGTGGGGAAGGTCGTTTTTGAACTTCGAGTAAGAGGGGGTGAGCTGACGGGCGAGAGCCCCTGAACTTGAAAGTCTGTATCACGATCTCATTATGGGTCAGAGGGAAACTAAGGTAATTCCAGACAGTCCGCTGGACTGGACTTTGAAACATTGGAAGGAATTGGGAGGAAAGGGACTGAACAAGAAAAAGGCTGCTAAGCTGTGTATTCTTAAGTGGCCAAGCTGTACTCGTAGAAATTCTGCTTTGCAATGGCCCCCTATGGGCACTTTTGATATGAACAAGGTGCTTTATCTTGGGGAAATATTGTCAAATTCGTTCCCAGGACATTTGAATTATTTTTATGTCTGGTATGAGGCTCTGTCTAAGCATTTGCCACCTGCTATCAGGGAGGACAATAGTAGTTTGTCTGTGGAGGGACAGTCCACCTCCAGTACATTGTTTCAGAAGCAAACAAAAGGTATCTCTCACAATCTGGCTGTGGAGGGGGTTGTTGGTCCTGACCTTAACCCAGCTCCGGGAGGGGGATTCCTGATCTCCGGTACAGGAGCATCAGAGACAGCAGAAACTGGGTGTGTTACTCTTAGCAAAACCCAGAAGGCAACCCCACCTGCCAGCGAGAACTCTGTGAAGGGAGAATCTGCCTCAAATACATTGTCTCAGTCTCTCCTGGCTGAGGGAAAAAGCTTTCCAGCAGGAGCTCAGGCTTCTGATGCCTATTGTGATCAAATTCCTGTAGTAGAAAGATGTGAAAGTAGCCTGAGGGAATCATCTCAGCAAGGATCCCTGTCTGTAGCCCCATCTACCAGTCTGTGTGTTGAGGAAGGTGAAAGCAATTCTGATTGCCAAAATGTTTTACATGGAAATGAATTTACTGACTTGGTTTTTCAAACATCTAGTGCTGCAAATACCTTGGAAAAGTTTCCTGCATTTAATCTGTGTTTTGAAAAGATAGTGATAACAAAATCCGATTGCATTCATGAAGCTAAACCTGTAAGTGAACAGATAGTGCCTCAGGCTGCAGATAATGTCTCAAACATGCAAAGGGGAACAGAGCAGCTTTTACTCCTAAATGCTTTGAAAGTTGCATGCAGTCTCCTTGTCACTTCAGGTACAACTGGGAATATGGGGAATGCAACTTTGGGAACTGAATATCAGAATCCTATTTGTAAAATGCTAACTGAAGTGTTTGGTGTAACTCTCAGACAGAGTCCAGACTTGAAATTGTCCATGAGTAAAAATCTGAAAATTCCTATGCAAGCTAGTGTCTGGTTTCTTGCAATTTACCTGACTGATTGGGGTGGGAAAATTTACCCACCGGACTTACAGCTGCTGGCAAGGGAGACACACAGACACAGAGAATGGATCATGTTACCAGAGAGTCCAGGCTTTCTGGTCAAGGCCAAGGGTTAAATTAACCTTGGAAACAGATTGCCAGAACAAAGGGTGTAATATAAACACATAAGCACCCATCTATCAAGACAATTTAATACTGATATCCTCTTAAGTGGTAACAATTAAATGTAACAACTATACAAAATCTTTGTAGTTAACAGTAATGGCTGTAAACTCTTGGTAAAGTTTTGTAAATGTATTAAAATAGTAATTGGGTAAACTAAGGCAGGCAGCCTCATGCTTTTCATGGTATAATTTTACAAGTTTTTGCAGGTTTTGCCTCTGCATTACATAGTTCCTAAACCTCCAACAGTTTTTCTTTTATTATTATTTTTTTTGTTTTATTGTTTGTTTTTTTTATAACACAAACAGGTTTTTTCTTCTTTTATTATTTTTAGCTTGGTTTTTGTTTTTTAATAACAGGGTTTTTTTCTCTTATTATTTTTGTTTCAGTTTTTGGTTTTTCACACCACATTTTTTTCTTTTGTTATTTTTGTTTTATTCTTTCATTTTTCATAACAGTTTTTCCTTTTGTTATTATTTTTGCTTTGGTTTTTGCTTTTTTGCACCAACAGTTTTGTTTTTCTTTATTCTTTTGTTGTTGTTATTATTATTATTATTTTTTGTTTTTTTATAATCCTTCCACATTTTTTCTTTTGGTATTATTTTTTGCTTTGGTGTTTGGTTTTTAATAACACACTTTATGTAACAGCATGTATGGCTTCCCAATTAACAGCCTGCCAGCAATATATTTTCTTTACATTTGTGTTGGCCTATAATCCAATCCTTTAGTATTTTGCAAATTTGTAGTACCCCCATATTTGTTAGCTTGTTATTTTATCCTATTGTAATTGTGTTGTGGTATTTCTTTTTGTTTCTTATTCTTTTTGCTTTATTTCAAGATTTAAGTTCCTCCATTGCCCAGGGGTGGAGTGCAGGACAAACGGAAGACTTTGTGACGGTATAGTAATAGTGGGCAATGGAGGCCTTAAGTGAACTGAGCTTCTGTACACCTAGGCTCAGCCCAGGTTTTCCATTGGACTTTTTCCAGCCTCCATTTACAGCTGGTGCATGCAGTATGTTTTGCAGGTGAAAAACATGATCCCTGAACAATAAACAGTGATCTGTCAGCAAACCCCACCACTGGATGTTCCACTCCACAAGGATGAGAAGCAGATGACAGGCACCCCTCTGCTGAGGGAGGGGCTAACCAACACTCCCCCAAATACCGGAGTAGAAGAAGGACCTGTAGCACCTGGCAGGTTAACCAACGCAATGGAACCCCTGATATTTACTGGAACTCTTTTGCTGTTTGCAGCTGTACAAAGAGGGGTGCAGGGGGGATGGACCACACCACTGCCATCTCCCCCTCCCTTTTTGGCCTTAACTGTTCCCTTTATAGACAAAAGATTACATGTGCCTTAGATAAATCTGTTAATCTAACCTCACACATGATTGCTGCCCTTAACGATGAACAAGCCCAGCTCCGCCAGGCAGTACTACAGAACCGTCTCGCTCTGGACTATTTACTCCTTAAAACTGGACATGGATGCCATGAATTTGAGGGGCTGTGTTGTTTCAATCTCTCTGATAATTCCCAGGCTATTAAAGCAAGCCTGAAGGACCTCCGCCGAGTGGAGCAAGGTCTAACTGAGCACATCGAACAACACTGGTGGGACTGGCTTGCTTCCTGGCTGCCGTCCGCCGCTTGGCTCCGCACCTTGCTCTTTTCTCTCCTTGGCATTGTATTTTTCCTGGTGGGTGGCTTATGCCTCCTCCAGTGCTGCTGTGGTCTCTTTCGGGAGATGGTCAGCACCTTGCGGAGGGGCACGAGCCCTCACCACTCTCACCACCGCAGACTTAGGTACCTCACCCATGCCAACGGACAACAGGGCACCCCCTTCCTCCAACTGACCTCCCTAGGTCACGGGACCTCCTATGTGGAGGCCCCGTGAAAGGGGGGATTGAAGGGGCATGAGTCAGCAGACTCCATTTTGGGTCCTGAGACACCATTTCAGGGACCCAGGGTAGTCACATCTCACCTGTCCTCACCATCTCCAGGTCAGTCACATGGGCCCAGATGCACCATATTAGGAAATGACCCTTCCCTGACCCAGGTGAGGTGACCAGCCATATAAGGTATACAGCCCCCGACCCTGAATTATGATTGGCTCTGTGCCTGCCTTACCCCTTTTCTGTAGACTGTACTATAAAACCCACGGTATTGTACTCCTCTGGGAGCTAGCTCCACAAGATCTCTGTAAGGTAATAAAGCATATATGCATTTGTGACCTCCTCTGTCTTTGTGTGTCTTGGGACCACTTGGACCGACTCGGGGACTACCAGAGCTTTGTGCTCTAATAAACTATTCTCCTGGGACTGAACAAAGGACTGAGACCTACCCAGCTGCTGCTACTGCTGGGTGCACACCAGAGGAGTGGGACTAATCTGCAAACTACAGGATCTTCAAGGATTTGCTTTCTATGGACTCTAAATCATTTGTATGTATGTGATTCACTTTGATCCTTTAACATCTCTCATATTTTGTTTGTTCTCTTTTTATATTAAAACTTTAGTTGTAGTTACTAAACGATTGACTGGCAGCGTGGTACTTTGGGTAAGATGCAGGTTTACGTTGTTCTGGGTGATGTGACTGGTCCTTTCGGGTCAGGAGAACCTATTTCTTTAAGAGACCCAGTGGCTAGAGGGGACCAGAGGATCTGATGTGCATGAAGGGAGCTGTTTCTGTTTTGTTATGCTTGGTGACTGGGGAATCAGAAGCATGTTTTGTTACTGACTAGGAGACTGGTTTAAGTACCACCTGTCAGTAGTTTGGGGGTTTGGCTCCTGGTTATTGCAGCTTGCCCTCATTTTGGTACATTGAGAAGGTTACCCCAGGTGGCCTAGCTCACAAGCAGCTGGCAGTCTCTCTCTGGGCTTGTCTGCAGAAAGTCTGGCCTGGGCAGGGGACTATCATGTATGGTGCACTGCTCCCCAGAAATATCTGCTGTGACCCATCATCCTGCACAGACAAGGGCCCCATGGACTCGTCACGGGGCTAGTGGCTGGCCTGTTAGAGGGGCACCATGGATACCTGACCCAGCCATCATCAAGAGCCAGCCATTTTGTTTTCTGCTGTCCAGCGTAGAGGGGCCACAGGCAGAGCTCATGGCAGCCAGGTGTCCCTTGGCCTGCCCAGGCACCAGGACTCTATTTGTCTCTGGGTCTCTCTGTCTTTCTTGGTCCTGAGATAATGTGGATTGGTTTCACTTGGACCATTCTGATAACCCTGCTACCTGGTCTGATATACAGGGACCATACTCACCTTGTTACACTTACTCAGCAGAGGGAAACTGAGGCACATATAGACTGCAGACAAATATCCCAGATATTGACCTTATGGTCAAGGCTAGACTATGTATGGGTTGTGGGGGTGGGCTGGCCCCCTGTCAGGGTGGGCAATTGGACCCCGGGTTCTGTTGTCAGGAGAGGACACTTCATGCCTATTGGGAGGGATTCATTCAGGGAATGGAAGTGCTCCCTGCTCTAGGAGGATGGACTTGACCATGCGCTGCATGCGGGGACTGCCTGGCACAAATCTCTTCCTTAGCCACCTTTTGGCCCTGTTTTCTTCACAGCTGCTGCTAATCAAAGGAGCATAGGTCCTGGGGGTGCCTGGTGATGATGCCGGCCCATGGAGATGAGGGCTGGTTCCTGGCTTGGGTGTTTCTGCGTGAATGTTGGGGGAGCAGCTGGGGCAGGGGCACCCTCAGGACAGAGACAGAGGGGACTGCACCACAGGTTGGGGGGTGAAGAACCATGAAGGGCTGGCAGAGGCAGCACCCATCCCCCAGGAAAGACCTGCCTCCCCTAAGCAAAGTCTTTGGCCTAATAGATGGGTGGAAGGGCATCCAGGACTGGGCTAGCAGGGGCTGCCTGGGTCAGAGTACAGGGCCTCAGCAAAGCTTGAGAAGAGCAGTCCCAGGGGCAGTGTGGGTCAGGAGCAAGGAGCCATAGCAGAGGTAGGAAAGGGCAGTCCCAAGGGCTGTGTGGGTTGGCACTTCAGATCCCTGGCAGATTAGAGGAACGGCAATCCCAGAGGATCTGCAGCTCTGGAGTAAGGGGCCCTGGGAGAGCTGGAGCAGGGGTATCCAACGGTGGTCTCTGGGTCAGAACTGAGGCACCCTTGCACAGCAGGGGAAAGGCAAACTCAGAGGGTCACTGTGCCCAGAGTAAGGGGTCCCAGCAAAGCTGGGGAAGGGAAATCCCAGGGGTGTGTGTGGGTCAGGAGTGAGATGCCCAGGTAGAGCTCGGAAGGGCAAGTGGTTTGTAGGTTGGGACTGAACAGCCCTGGCAGGGCTGGGGAAGGGCAAACTCAGGGGTCTGTGGTTCAGGACTGAAGGGCTATGTCTACACTGCCAAATTAGTTCGGCCATACAGAGCTTAGTCCACCCCAGTTTGGCCCATGGCCACATTAGGCTTTGGCTAGTCCAAACTAAGAAATTTCTTAGGTCGGACTAGTTGAAACTTAATCCGAATTAGTACATATCAGTGGTTACTCTAGACTTAGTTCAAACTTTAGTTCAAACTAATCAGATGCTATACTCAAAGTAATGGTTAGTTTGAACTTAACATTTTGAACAAATCCATTATTTTGAACTAGCCATACAGTCTAGTTCAGAATAAAGAGTTAGTTTGGACTAGAACATGCAGCTGGTTCAAACTACAAAGCCATGGATTGTCTGAATGAGCCAGAGGTTAGTCCAGACTAACCTTGAAATTTTTAGTTTAGACAAGCAAGCCTAAACTAAAAACGTAGATGTAGACATAGCCAAGGATACTTTCAGAGTGTTCAAATGTTTGTCCCACTCTGTCTGTGTTAGCTGTTGCATGACGGAGGAGGGTAGTGTTAGGCACATCCATTCTGGAGTTGGGTGCTAGGGTGCCTGGGTGGACCAAGGATGCCCCTTTTGTCTTCATTGTTTGGTTAATTAGCCTTCTTCAGTGGCTCCAAACAAGGCATATCAACCAAGGAGCCTCTGGGCACATGGGCTGGGCCTGGGCTGTGTGACACGATGTCCCCTCTGGTTCTCCCACTATGTTCCATAGGACTGTAGGCTGCACTTAATTTGCATATATGTTAGTAGGGATAGTCCTAATATTGTGGGAAACATCCCTGGTTCACACACTGACATGAGGTGTTGGATGGTGACAGGTTCAGACTCCTTGCTGCCCTTCCCCTGACCCAGAGTTCGGCCTCACTGTGGCTATGTCTATACAGAGGGGGGGCCTGGAATTTGACTTAAAAAGGGCGACTTCTAAGTTGACCTTGTTATGTTGAGTTTGGGATATGTCTGCTGTGGACATAGGGCAGACATCCCCTCGGAGTCCTACCTCGTACCCTGCCCCTGCTCCCAGTTGGCTACCTGGAACCTAATCAGCTTCAGGGGCCAATTCAGCCAGGTGGGCCCAATCTGGCTTCTGCCCTCTGGGGAGGAGCTGGGATCTGGGTCCAGCTCCCACCCCCTCTCCACAGGCAGCAGGGCCAGCAAAGAGGGGCTAGGAGCCCAACTTGGGTCCCGCCCCCCCCCTCCATGGGGGGGCTGCTTAGACCCAACTCATGCTGGCAGTGACAAGTGAACTTTGGCCCCAGGTCTCTTATGACCACCAGCAGGAGCCGGACCCAAGCTCCCCTGTCCATGGAGAGAGGGTGGGAGAGCAATGACATCCCCCATGCCCTCTTCACATGTGGCAGGGCAGCAGAGACAAATTAGGAGCCCAACCTGGCTCCAAGTCCCTCTCTGCAGCCAGGGGCAAGGGGAGCTGGCATGACCCCAGGCTGCTGGCAAGTGGCCAGGGGAGATACCAGCGCCTCACACCCCTGACTGCTTGCAAGCGGCTGGGAGAGATGCTGGCTTCCTGCTCTCCTGACCATTAGTGAGTGGCCAGATCATGAGTGACCTGCCAGGTCTGCATGGACTGCAGAGAGGGTCTACGAGTATGATGGGACTCTCCGCCTCTCAGCGGCCTGTGGAGGCTAGCAGCCGGCTTGGAGCCCATCTGACTTCCAGCTGCTTGTGCTGTGTCCCGAGCAGGTTGGGGCTGGTCAGTTTCACAGACAGCTGGCCTGTGAAGGAGCCGGTCAATTTCACAGGCTGGGGGTGGGGTCTGTGAAATTGACCGGATTCCTAACTGCTTGCTCAGCAGGACAGGCCACTGGGAGCCAGGTGGGCTCCAAGCCAGCTACTAGCCCCTGCAGCTTGCAGAGACGGGCTGGGAGCCCCTTCTAGCTCTGAGCCCCTCTCTGTAGGATGCAGGAACTGGCTGCCACTGGAGGAGAGGGGCTGGGAGCTGGATGCAGCCCCCAGCTCCTTGCCACAAGGGAGGAGCCGGATTGGGTGAGGAGCCCGATCACTCCCAGGGGGAGGGGGGCAGGCTCTCCCCTGTAAAGTGTTCTTAAAACCTTAATTTCCAAAGGGATAGCTGTGTTAGTCTAGTACAGCCAAACAAACAAACAAAAAAACCCAAAACAAACAAACAAAACAAACAAACAAACAAACAAACAAAAAAAAACAAGGAGTGGTGTGGCACTTAAAGACTAACAGATTCATGTGGAAAATAAATCTGTTACTCTAAGTGCCACACGACTCCTTGTTTTGTTTGTTTGTTTGTTTTAAACTTAAGCCAACTTATAGGGCAGGAGTTACTAAGTCAACTTGAGCACTTCCTTAAGTTGACTTAATAATTTTTAAAGATGGACTGGGATGTGTTTAAGTCAATTGAAGTGGCTTTAAGTCAACTTAAACCCATAGTGTACACATAGCCCATTCTGCTGTATAGTGGGGGTCTCCATAGCCCCAACAAGGCTGGCCCCAGGGTCTGTGCGGTCCTCATCTCTAACCTTGTCATATTCATTCAGGAAAGGGGGGAGGGTGCCCACACCCTGGGGCGCTCGCTCCACACTGGGTGCTCCCCTGACACCCTGATCACTGGACAGGGCTGAAAGCAAATACAATCCCTTAAACAGCCACTAATTACAAACAAAACAAAGAGGACAGGCTGGAGGCACGCACTCAGTGCCAGCTCCTGTGGCTCAGGCTTTGCTCCATTGTTAGTAATACCCAGGCAACACCAGCTCACATGCAGGATAGGACCCCAGCTACACCCATCTCCCCCATTGTAATATCTGCCCTGTCAGTCTGGTTGATCTGGTGAATTGGGTCTCCATCTCAGGATCCTTCTTCCCCATCAACCCTTTGCCTGACCTTTGTCACTCAGAGATGCCAGCCTGACCCGCGCTAGGTGTCCATGAGGGGCTACAGCCCTGAATGGGTCAGGAACATGAGGGCCAATTAGGCGGCACAACTGGTATCCCGGGAGCCAAAGCAGAAGGTGCCCAGTGTCCTACACAGGGTGGAGCAAAAGGGGCCAATTTCAGTCACAGCCAGCATGGAGAGCAAGAAAGATGTGGGCTCAGGTAGACTGGGCTCCTCCTTGATGAGGAAGAGCAGGGTGGGGTTGCCCATCAGGGCAGTGATGTAGATGGAGCAGGCTTTCTTCTACTGGGATGTTCCTGCTCCAGAAGGGTTCCAGGCAGCTTTAAAACTTAGAAATAGTATCTAATGCACCCATCTCTGGCACAGAACAAGGCACCTGTTTAGGAACTTACAGCACCTCTATAATGCATAGGAAGGAGAAATGCTTTCCAAATAAAGTGTTCTTTTTATGCGTCCAGCATTATGCAGCTTCGGTCCCTAATATGAGCCTCCCAGGATAGCTCAATACAAGAACACTGTAGCTAATCAACTCTTTAGGGTTACTCAGTTAACACATTTGAAATTTGTGTTTTGGTTCTGGATTGATAGAAAGACAAAGAATAACTGGTCTCCGATCTTTTAGGGACAGCTTTGTGTGTTTCAAGGAATTGTTTATATCCTTCCTCGGTCACCTTTCTCCCGAGCTATGTCTCTGCGATCTATCCACCAACCCAGGCACTGACAGTGTATGGGACCCTGAGGAGATCCTGCCAATATCCCTAGTTTTCTGACTAATTTCATACAACGTTTTAGTATATGCAGGTACACTGAGCAACCAATTCACTCTGTCCCTGCAGAGAGCCTGGAAGTTCTCCTCTCCTTTCAGGAAGAACACTTAATTGCTATTTACTCCAACAGATCTTATAAAGAAAAAAAAAGAAAAAGAAACACAGATGATGAAAGAGAGACATTGGCTAGTACTGTCCCTTGAGAGCAGCCCAGTAACCCTATTGGGATGGCCCAGAGTTATATTATAAAGCTGTTTCCATCCCACCCTGGACACATCCCCTGTGTTGGCTCTCACCATCGGATGTTATTGCGGAAGCTAGTGTGACAGAGTTGGGGGACACGGCTACCTGAGGGGGATTTGCAAGGAAGACACGCCCGTCTCAGAATTCACAGGTACTCCTTCCCTTGCTGCAGCATGCACTGCTCAAGAAAACCAGTGCAAATTTGGCAGGACAGGTTAGATAACAAGTCCCTGCTCCTTTCCATTGTGCACAGCCGTTAGCCATCCATGGGACTTTACTTTTCCAACCTTCCTCACTATTATCTAGTTTGCTGTGCCCCCACCAAGTAATGCCACTGGTGGCAGGAACTGAGTGACGGGTTTGGAAATCAGCTCAGTTAGTAAATACACTCTGCTCTCCCCTTGTATTGCAGGGCTCTGGCTGCTAACAGGGCCAGACAGGTGGGGAAGAGGGCTGGAATGGTGGGGCTGTTCCCTCACTCTGACCTGCCTGAAACTTTCCAATAACCATTCAGTGAGAAGCAGATGCCTGGCATGGGAAACTTCAGGCCAATTGATTCAAGTTTCTTTGCTGACAATGAAGTCAAGTACGTGGCAATGCCAGGCAGCCAGATGAGGCTGGAATTCCATTCAGCTAGTTTTTTTGCTCCAGTACTATCCATGGCAAGGAGTTCTACAGGTCAGATAAGTTTTTGTTACCTATCTCAGATTTTAATGCTTTCAATTTAATTGAACATTCCCTTGCATGTGTATTATTGGAAAGAGGAAATTTAAGTGTCTGATCTACCTACTTTAGTGATAGATTCATTGGGTTTAACCCAGAAGGGATAATTAGATCATCTATTCTGGTTACTTGCATAGCTCAGATTGTTAAATTTCACCTGTTACTCTTGCATTAAGCCCAATAATTTATACTTGACTAAGCCCTGGTCCACACTGGTAATTTATATTATGGAATCATAGCAGAACAAAGACCATTCAGTCAATTCCTGCCAAGATACAGGATTTGCATTGTCTAAAACATACAAACAAGTGGCCATTCAGCTTCCTAATGAAAAGCTACACTGCAAGATCTTCCATGACCAACCAAGACACTTGGTTCCTTTGTCCAACTGTTGTCACAGGTGAGAAGCGGTTCCTGAGATTTCATGTGCTGTAGTTTGAACCCATTGCCTCTGCTCCTGCCTCTGTAACAAGAGAGAAAAACTTTTCTCCACCTTTTTAATAACAGCCTTTCAAGCATCTGAAGACTGTGATCATGTCCCTACCACAGCTTGTCCTTTCCAAACAAATTATACCAAGTTCCTTCAGCCTTTGCTCATGTGGCTTGTATTCCTTCCGTTTGAGATTTTCCTCTTGCTTGCCTCTGAATCCTTACCAATTTCTCCACATCCTTTCCACACATTGTGGACCAAAACTGGAGAGAATACTGAAGCTGAGGACTAAACAATGTCTCATAAATTGGCACAGTCACCTCCTGTGACTCACATTCTTTGTCTTTGTTAAAGCAACCCAATAGCACTGGCTTTTTTTTGCAACAGCAAAGAAATCCATACTCTGAGAGATGTAGCTATAAGGACCTAACCTCCAGCATTCACAAGATGAGATTGATGGAATAATTCTTCAATGTACCTATCTGCCAAATCTTAGGACATGGATTAGCCATGCCAGTGGGAGAGCCCCTCCTGTTGGCATACGTATTGTCTGCATTGAAGTGCTACAAAAGAGCCTCTGTAGTGTTTTAAGTTTAGACGAGCCCTCAAGATATCTTCCTCAAAACCATGCAGTTTTGATGTGAATTTGTGAAGAGTTGGTGAATCTACCACTTCCGTTCAAAGCTTTGTCCAACCTCTAATCACCCTCAGTCTTGCTCTGCCTTTCTCTGCTTCATTAAAGAGCCTCTTATTACCCATGGATTTCTCCCCCTTGAAAGTACATATACAGTAAAGTCTTGGCTGTCCATTTGATAAATAGATTAATCCCTTAAAAACTCTGTAACAGATTTTTTTTCTGGCCTTAAATTTGTTTTGTGGCTTTTCTCAGCAGTTTTGTACTTTGCTGTATTAAAATTTTATCTTTAAATGGGCCCAAATTCTCAAACAATCAATATCCACCATTATGCCAGCCCTGTCCTCACCACTATAACTGCTCTGCCAAGCTTTGTGTGGTCCACTTATTTCATAAATGGTCTAAGATGAAAATGTGGAATCGCTTTGGGCCTAGAACTGGTTCCTGCACAACCCCACTAGATGCATCCCCCAATGGTCCATTTATACCGTCTTTATGAGATTTATCCATTACCCTTTGTTTCTGTTTAATGTGTTCTGTTGTTATTGCATGTTGTTAATTTTTTATCTGATTGTGTTTTCCCTACTACATGAAATACATCTTGAGAATTAAAAGTCACTAGCATCTGTGTAGTTCCCTTGATCAACCAAAATTGTTCTCCTGTTAAAGGGCTTATTTGTGAAAAGTAATTTATTCTAAAATCTTTCATCATCATCATCGTCATCATCGTCGTTGTTTTCGTGAGGACTGATGTCAGGCTAACCTGTTATCAGGATCATCCTCCATGCCCCATTGAAATCCTGGCAATCCATTAGTGCTCTGCCCAAATTCTGGAATTTCCCCAGTCTTCCATGATTTATTGAAAATTTACATAACGGGGATGGAGCATGTCTTGAGCCACCTCTTTTACTTACTTGTGCAAATTTTCCAGTCTGGCCCATTTTAAAAACTTTATTACCTGCTAAATGATTCCTAACATCCTCCTTGATAGTGAGTAGCCTGGAATGTATTAACCTCCCATGATATGAATAAATCAGACTGCTTCTTTCCTAATACAGAACAGAAATATATATTGAACACGTTTATGTTTATGACAACATTTACAAAGGTTTACTCTTCTCCTTCTGGTAATTGGCCCCTACCTTTGCCAGGTTTTCTTTTGCTCTTAATTTATTTAGTTACCTCCTTTCTCTTACATTTATCTATTTTTTTTTAATCTTAGCTTTGACAAACATGGATTTTGCCCTGATGACTTTACCTTCTCTTGTTGTTTTCATAACTTCTCAGTTGCATTGCTTGCCATTTATTTTCCCTTGCCCCATTTCTTATATATTGCTTTCCTATTCTTAGGTGCTGCTTTCAATTTGCCACTGAACTGGATTTTCAGCCATGTTCTCCACTTTCTTGACTGTGAAATCATGGTTTTGGGCTGTCTAATAAACTATTCTTAAAGAACTTCCAAGTTCCCTTTACATTTTTCTGACTGCATGTTTCCTCCCAATCAATTTATTGATAAAGTTCTTCAGCTTTTTGGAATTAGTCATTTGAAAGTGCTGAGTGTCTTTCTATTTAATATTGGTTGGGAGCTGTAATCTCTTTGTCCACTTCAGTGTAATCTTTATTTTGTTCTTCTGAATCAGAATGCCTCTTCTATAAACTAAATAACTCCAGATTTTTTTTGTCTCTCCACATATGGAAGTCCACCCATCCTCATTCCAAAAGTGAAGCCATGTTGGTCTAGTTCAACAAAACAAACAAGGAGGCCTATGGCAGATTAAAGACTAAGAAATTTATTTATCACATGAGCTTTTGTGGGAAAAATCACACTTCATCAGATGCTTAAATTCCCCATCTTTTTTTGTCTCGTGATGTGTGACCTATCTGCTTGAGGCCAAGAGTTTCCTTTTATCCTTCATTTCTCTTGTGACACGTATAACAAATATGTTGTGTCAAGGGTAATTGCTAAGTTGTAAAGAGAGTTAGTGGTGGGTTACAGAAGTATAAGTCTGGTAAGTAGATTGAAGGAATCATTATATATTGGGTTCCTAAGTAAGGGTAGCTGAAATGTAATGCCTAGGGGCTAACTAGACTAACCTAGATGCTACTAAATCATTAGACTACATAGAGGCTGAGGACTGGAAGATTTTAGCTTGGCTATTTTAAGGACTAGAAATACTACTACTACTACTACTACTACTACTACTACTAAATAACTTGGCCCAAAAGTCAGAAATAAGATAACTGCCCCATAAGTAAATGACCCAAAATAGCCTGATGCCATAAGATTATGGGCAAAGATGTACCAAATGCTCAAATCTAAAAAAACAAAATACCAGAAGATTAATTTAAAATCCCCAGATATTCTAGAATCATATTTCTTGCTAAGATGTATTTTAACCACAGAGTACAGGCTGTGTGTTAATGATAATGAGACTCATTAAAAGGAACAAGACACAACTTCTAGGCTATGTCCACATGTACAGGGTTAATTCGATTTAAGTTAAATTGAAATAAGTTAATGTAAAATAAAACCATTAAATCGATTAAACTTAAATCAAATTAAGCAAAAACACCAAATCGAAATAGCAAGAACTTGCTCTTTTGATTCAGGAGAGGGGTACTGTGGAGGTGTGGCAAGATGGCTCCCTCGCTGGGCCATGCCCCCACCCCATATATAGAAAAAGGAAGGCACCCTTGGAAGGAGAAGAGCAAAAGTCTAAATCAAAATAATTTTTATTTCAAAATAACATGTCCAAATGGAGTTATTTTGAAACAACCATTTTGATTTAATGGTTATTTCGATTTCTTCCTAGGTTTTACTGTTTTGAAGTAGGGTTTGTTGCTTCAAAATGATGGGACTCATCATTTTGAAATAACAAAACATTGTTCAGACATACTTTTTTAAAATCGAAACAACCGTCATTGTTTCAATTTAAAAGCAACACATGGACATAGCCTTAGACAGTTACCTCAAGTTTCTGGGGACAACAGCTCAATAAGAAGAAAAAGCACTGACATTATTATGCCCCCCCCCCCCGAATACAGGTGTATTCAGAGATCATATTATAGAAAGACAATGCTGAGATTTTGAAAATTGAGCTTTCTATGGTAAATTTCCAGCACAAAAATCCCTCTGCTGATGTTCAATGAATGAGAAATGGGTCAGACTTAAAACTAGGTAGGAGGAAGTGAGACTTAAAACTAGGTAGGAGGAAGTGAGTCTGCCTGTACTGCTAATTGATGCTTGGCTAGATCTAAATGTATATGTTGTGACAACTCGTATTTTGTTGGTAACTAACATAAAATGAATAAAAAAAAATATTAGACCATGTCCCTGTGACTGTTTGTTCCTTGCCTGGTCATTCATGCATACCTGTGAGTTCTAGGTCTAGAACAGGCAGAGATATCATTGTTGAACTTCATGCTGAAGCCACCAGGGTATTAGTCACACATGTTGTATTACAGTGTCACCCAGCTGAATTTAACTAAAAGATTAAATGTTTCCTAAATGAGCAGCCACCCCTTGTGTATGTATAACCTCATTTTAACACTGTCTCCTATATCCCAGGCATTTGCTCTGTGACCCTCACCATAGATCCTGGGCAAATAAAAGAAGTCAGAGGAACCACAGAACACCCAGGAGACATTGCTTAGACATACAGTTGGACACTTTCTCCCCTAAGCGATGTCAGATTCCAACACAACGCATTTCACCAACCCCTCATCTTTCATCCTGCTGGGCATTGCTGGGCTGGAGGCAATGCATGTCTGGATCTCCATCCCCTTCTGCACCATGTACGCCATAGCCTTTGTGGGGAACTTCACTGTCCTGTTGATTGTGAAGATGGAGCAGAGCCTTCACCAACCCATGTATTATTTTCTCTGCATGCTGGCTGTTACTGACCTGGTCCTGTCTTCATCCGCCATGCCCAAAATGCTGAGCATCTTCTGGTTCAATTCCAGGGAGATAGATTTCAGTGCCTGTCTCACCCAGCTCTACTTCATTCATTGCTTCACAGTGACGGAGTCTGGGATCTTTGTGGCCCTCGCTCTGGATCGTTATGTGGCCATCTGTGATCCACTGAGATATTCCAGTATCCTGACAAATGCTGTTGTGATCAAAATTGGCCTGGCCATGCTGTTGCGGGGTGCCCTCCTCATACTCCCTCTTCCTCTTCTTGCAAGAAAATGGTCCTACTGCAGAACCAACATCATTGCCTACACGCACTGTGAGCACATAGCCGTGGTGAAGTTAGCCTGTTCAGACATACGCAGCAGTAGTTATTATGGCCTTTTTGTGAAATTCTTCGTGAGAGTCCCTGATATGGCTTTCATCACCTTCTCCTATACTCAGATCCTCAGGGCCATCTTCAGTCTTCCCACAAAGGGTGCTCGTCTCAAGACTTTTGGTACTTGTGGTTCTCATGTCTGTGTCATCTTAACATTTTACGTTCCAGCTCTTTTCTCCTTCCTCACTCACAGGTTTGGCCACAATGTGCCTCTTCATTTACACATCATCATTGTCAACCTTTATCTTTTGGTGCCCCCAATGCTCAATCCTGTCATCTATGGAATGAGGACCAAACATGTCTGGAACACGCTGCTCCAGCTCTTTCCTTGTAAAGGGACCTAAATCTTTCTCTTGGTGCCCTGGATTTCAGGCCAGGCTCTAGTGAAGGGTCTTCCTTCCTACACAACTTACACAATCATCAAAAAACAACAAGGAGGGCTGTGGCACCTTAGAGGTTAACATTTTTTTTTTTGTGGAGGGTGGGGTGGAGGGAGCAGGAACACATATCAACAAATGCATGAATCGGAAACTCCAGTTTGTTATGTAAGTTTCCACATCCTGAGTCTGATGTAGTTGTTCACAGTTGAGAAAATACCTCCCCAAACTTATTTTTCAGTCTCTAAGGTGCCAAAGGACTCCTCATTGTTTGCTAAAACCAGACATCTGTACCCTTCTAATACAGTCAAAGAGACAAAGCCCTCTTTGCCCTTGAAAACCCAATGACTTGATAAGTCAGATGGACAGAGAATGCTGGAGCAGGATTGAGGTACACAGGCCACTGAAGGAACACTTTCGTGGCAGGGCTATGGCTGCAGCAGTAAGGACACCAGATGGAGGGGAAATCATGAATTTCAGGAAGTGGATCCAAGACACCCAATCAGGCTCAAACCATTCCCCAAGGAATGCTGTAGGCTGGGGAGGATACTGAGGACAGGAATAAGGTGCTGGTGTTGCAAAAATTTTATCTAGATCTGGGTGTCTCTTGAACTGTCAAAAGTATGTACCTAACCCAGCAACTGGAGTCTCCTGTGCTACCTTTGGGCCGCTCTCCTGCCACAGCTTATTCTGTCTCTCAAACTCATCACTGTGTTTTTAAAAGGCTGGGCCACCCCTCGTCTCTGGTTTCCTCTTCTTGGGTGGATCCATTCCTTCTAAGACCCCTTCCCAGGAAAGCTGGAGAAAAATACAGTTACTCCTATTTTCTGCCTGGGTAAGGTTCTGTTACGTGCTCCTAGTCTTTCCTGAGCAAACTGTTTATATTCAGAGGCCTCTACCCCAGCCTCCTGCCCCTCAGCACAAGGAAAGTGAATCCAGCTATACAGATGGTTCCATAATGAACTGTAAATGAACCCGTTGTGCTGAGAATGATTTCCTGAACTTACACCAACATAGGACATGCCAGAGAAGGCTTTAATGTCTCTCTGACTGCTCTGTAAGTCACCTAGGAAGGAGGTCTCACACTAGGTCTGCAGCAAAGTTGACATTCACCAAAGAATAATGATAATGAATGAAATATCCCCCTCCAACTCTTGAATGATGGTTTCAAATGAAGCAAGAGGCCAATGATACAGGGCTCTGAGGTCAGCAATGCTATCTGAGAGCTTTTTAGCCTTCACTTTCATTAGCAAAACCAGATTACTGGAGCAGAGCAGCTCACAAGGTGGTGGCTGTATGATCAACTTTAAGGCCTGTTTGATCAGTGACCCCTGAGATGGCTTGACACAGATAATGCTGGGGCTAATTACTGACACAGGTTCACAGCGGCTGCCCAGTCCAAAGCAATGCTATACAACATGATCACATTCAGCACCAGGAAGTGTTGTGGGTGACAACAGATAATTAATGCTTGCATCCATACCACTGACTGTGCATTAGATAGATACTGTGGGATAACAAGCTGGGAAAGGTCTAACACCCTCCACAACAGGGCGCAGAGAATGACTAAAAATCAACTCGGCCAAACTTACATTGGGAAGCTTGACATGGACTCTTATTGAAATATTAGTTTAAAATATGAGTTTTCATTTGATTGTGATTACCTCCTTGACTGATTAACCATCTGATTTTATGTGAATTTGACATATACTCACTTAAAATCATACTTAATCAATAAACATATGTTTGTTTAGTCTAAAACAGTGAAATGTTGAATGTGTAACTGTGAAAGCTTGATTGAGAGCAAATGCTAACACATATCAATTACTTTGTTAAATTGATGGAGTGGTATGAATGAGCTTCCATGGGTGTGTGGGAGCTGACTGAATCTGGAATTGAGGATGCCTGCTGGGAGACCATCTCCTAAGTGGCTAGTGAAAACAAGCTTCCACTGCCTGAGAGATCATTTATAGACTGGAGGCTGAGCAGGAGCTGAGACAGGAGTGGGGGTTCACATAGCAAGACAGGGTATGTAGGGGCTCAGGAAAGGAGGACTGGAGGACACAGTAGCAAACCAGTCCAGATTGCAGGAGAAGAATGTCACAGTGGTGCAGAAGGAGCAAGGTACATTCATGGATTATTGCTCTGAATGAGGTTCACATGGAGTACTTCTACTGGTGATTTTAAGTGAGTCATAAATGCAGAGGCAGAGAATGCCTAGGAGGAGATCAAAGTTTGCTATTTTCTGTTTGGTTATTTCTGGAGGGAAATAAGCAAAAGGAAACCTAAAGATGCTTCTCAGCAAGACAACTGCGAAATTGGAATTTGCCCACATACAAGCTAAGGAAAGGGACAAAGAATGTGAATTTGCAAAGTGGGAGGAAGAAATTAAAATCAGAGCTAGAGAAGCTGAACAGGCCCCTCAGGAGGCTGCTCACAGATGGGCTATGGAATTAAAGCAGCCTGGTGTTCTTGCAGCTAAAAGTCCTTGAAGAAAGCCATGGAGGAAAAGGAAATATAGTTAAAACATCAGCTGGTGATGTTGGAGAAACATAGCATTCCATGTATCCCATGTCTCACAGTGTCTCCATCCAAACCTAAAGTGGCTAGTTATGATAAACTCTGTCTGGCCTACAAGGAAATAGATTGCACTGAGGAATATTTTACTACTTTTGAAACACTTAAGCTATGTCTACACTGGGGGGATCAGTTAAGTTGACTTAACAAGGTCGACTTTAAGTCAGTTATGTTGGCTTAACGTCAAATTAAATATGAACTTGTTAAGTCAACTTAAAGGAATGTATACACTGCCTGGGCTCCACCCCTACCTTTCCCCAGGGTGTGATCCAGCTCCGGGGACCAGCTCTGGCCCCAGGGCCTGAACTGGCTCTTGTTGCTGTGAGCAGATGGCTGGGAGCCTGATATGGCCCCAGGCCACTTGCTGCAGGTGACTGGAAGCCCGATCTTGCCTCAAGGCACTTGCCAGAAGCAACATGTGGCTCAGAGGCTGATCTAACCCTCTGTTGCTTGGCACAGGTGGCACAGGGCTTGGAACCAGCTTCTTCCACCACTAGCTGGCAGCTGGGAGCCTGATACAGCCCCAAGCTGCTTGCTATGGGCTGCAGAGGGCTCAGAGATGGCTCCTGCCAGTGCTGCAGAGGGCTAAGAGCCTGATCTGTCACCAAGCTGCTTGCTGCAAGCTCAGGGCTGGACTGGGCTCTCATTCTCCTGCTGGCATAAGGGGAAGCTGGCTGCAACCCCCTGCCGCCTGTGGCAAACAGCTTCTGGCAGAATGCAGCTCCCAGGTGCTTGCTGGTGGCTGCTGCGGTGGATCTGGCCTTGGACCCACATTGGGCCCTCAGAGCTCTATCAGGACCTGGGATGGGGTATCAGGCGGGGCCCGAGCCCAGGCCTCGGTCCTAACCCTTCCTGCCCTGTAAAGTTAACTTAACACTTAAGTCCACTTTCAGGGCAGGTGTTATTAAGTTGACTTAAGCAAGTGCTTGTTCAACTTAATAAATTCTAAATTTGGCCAGGGAGTTCCTTAGGTCCACTTAAGGCAGGTTAGGTAGACCTGAGGCTCCAGTGCAGATATACCCTTAGTGTGTTGCACAGAACCCTTGAAGAGGAGGAAAAAAAAAAAAAAAAAGAAGTGTGATGCACTCTTTCTCTTGCAGAGGTTTCAGATTACACTTGAAGTGCATATGATGAAGTTTAGAAATCTGAAGAGGAAAACAAGCATGAACCATAGCGAATATGGTTATAAACTATATGGTTTATTAAACAAGTGGTTTCTAAGTGGTTGTATGGATATCAGAGCTGGTCTGTGGGATAAAAAACAGAAATCTGCGACTGTGGTGACTGCAGCGTCAGATGTCTTTGAGGAAGCCCAAGTCTCAATGAGTCACAAGCCTCAGCAGGAGGGGCAGAAATGTAATCCCAAGAAGGACAGACAAATTACCCCAGGGGCCCTGTCCCACCTAGGAAAATCCAATGCAACCCACCTATGAAAAATGGGATGGGAGGTCAGAAAAATGCCGCACAGGAGCCCTGTCCCCAGGGAAAAACCAACACGGATCCCATGGGAAGGAGGGGAGTCCAAGAAGGTGTTACCAATGTAATTGCAGTGAGCATTTGAGGAGCCTGTGCCGGAGGATGGCAGGGGTTAATTCCCCCACCTTCCAGCTCAAGTCAATGAAGTGATCCTGACAGCTGAAGCTCCTGTTACACAGGAGACTCCCTCCATTTGCATGACTGTCTTTGAGGGTGTCGTGTTTGCATGTGGGAATAAGGAATTTCTAAGATATATCAAAATAAAGACCCAGAAAGCTGTTTTTTGAAGAGTCACTGGTCTATCACTAGCTAGGCCAGGGTTTGGTCCTAGAAAGACATGAATCAAGGTAAGGGGGGGGGGGGTTAAAACCCTTGTGTCCCTGTCCACCATGCAGATACAATGTGAAAGCTTAGAAGGCAATTAGAGAGTGGGGGTGATGGCTGAGATCCCCAAGGAGATGCTAATTGGTCTTGCAAGGGGGCGTGGGGCTGTTAGTGGGGTGACATGCAAGGCCTGGGAACAGCCTGTTGAGGGTCCAGAAGGAGGGGGTGAACCCCTAGGAGTTATGGTGGAACAGACCAGGGTGACTCCTGGTGAGGGGAGAGTAGAGGTTGGTTCTTGCCTGCCAGGAGGAAAGGACATTTCTTCTTTAGCTGAGAAAGCTGTTCCTGAGGTGAGTTTTTAGCAGATACAGCTGGGTCTGGGGCAGAACTTGCTCTATAAGGCATAGGGGGCTGTCTACCAGAGCAGAACTCAAAGACGGCTGTGATGGAAAAATGAGTGGAGGGGTGTAGGAATGTTTTCCCACTATTCACTTGAAAGATGGTGCTCAGGACAATGCGGCTGATGCAGGGTCTCTGCATCCAGCTACACAACCTGCAGCTCAGTAACTGGGTTGGGACTGTGTGGGTGCTGGGCAGAGGGAACCTTCCCCAGACAGATGACATTGACATAATTAGGGCACCTGAGTTGTTACCAACTTTGCCCATCACCTTGGGGTATGTTCATTTATTAGGGTTACTTCCTTTGGTGGTGGTGGGAGGTTGCAATTCTATTAGTGTACTGCTTGTGTCATTTGTGTTTCTTACTCCTCCCTTCTGCAAATCCCTCCCAATGGAGCCACCTTGTAGGACCTAAATTTCCCAAGACTGGGTTTCTAAGTGCAACTGAGCAGACTGGGTCTATCAACACGCTCAACTGACCCCTTATATGTCCCTGAACTCAGCAGGCTGGGTTACACAGCACTTCTCTGCTGTCACCCTTATGTGTCCCTGTATCACACCAGATTAGATAGGAGTATGCATCTGAGCAAGCTGGGTTAAAACAGCAGTTTCAGCTGCCACCCTTATATGCCCCTGGACTGCACTGGCTGGGTCAAAACAGCACTTTCAGCTGTCACCCTTATATGCCACAGATTCAGCATGCTGGTAAACCCTTAATGAGCAAACCTTACAAGGAATTGGACATCACAGGGATCTTTGGCTATGCAAAAGTAGTGTTGCTGCAGAGCAATATAGGGGAGCCAAGAACACAGAGGAAGTTGGGCAACCAGCTTGATTAGGAGAGTTACTTTATTGCTAGGTACATAAAACTTAAGAATAATTATAAAAAGAAAGAAAAATACCAAACAGTTACACTATTAATAACTATACAAAAAGAGGAAAATGATCAAACGGTTACAATATTACTCAGTTTCAATTACAGTATTGGGGAAAGCTAGCTCAAGTGGATGACAAAAGATCAGGTTTAGAGAGTTATAGTTGGAATAAGAGGAAAAAAAGAGACAAGCAAGGCGGAGGAGTGTCTCACGACTCAGTGCAGCTCAAAGGTGCCCAGGAACCAGGCTGTTCAGCTCAGGATCTGGAGTGCTGGAGACAGGCAGAACCTCCACCATAATCAGCAAGGAGAAGCTGAAGTCCCGGGGGACCCGATGCAGCTTTTGGGTCCAGGCATCAGAACAGAGTCAGAGCGAACTCCAATTTAGAAAGTTGGTAGGGATTTTTGTAGGGAAGAAACAGGTTCAAGGCAGAATGCTGGGGTTGTTTTAGGTTAAATAATGACTTAAGGGAGTACACCAGAGGTGTTTTGTTTAGGTGAACAATAGGAGCTGTCATTCCTGGTGATGCATGGCATTCCTCTGAGGGAGCTTACAATGCAATCAGGCAGATTCAATATGTTGGATATCAGTTGACGATCTATTACTAAGATTGGTCTGATAACTGTTGAGCTGAGTGTATGCAGACGTGAGTTCCTTTGTCGCAGGAGCAGGGATCCCCCATCATGCAGTGCTTCCCCGCTTTGCCAGTCCCAGAGTTCAGTGTGACTCCTGCCTGGGAGCTTGGTTCTCCATTCAGCGTGCTAATTCTGGTTCCATCATTTATGCAAATAAAGTTTCTGCTGTCCATTCAGTGTGCTAATGACTCACATCTTCCATGTAGATGAGGCTAGAGGAGTTGCCCTAATTCCAGCACCCTTGTTCAAAGGGGTCTTAAGTGTGTCTCCTACTGCCTTTCATTGTTTATTTTTCAAGCAGAGGCTGAAGGTGATGGGGGGCGGATGAGTCTCAATGTCTGGATCCTATGGCCTGATTCTCCAAGAACACAGAGCTAACAAGTAACAGAGTCACTCCATACCTGAACAACAAGCAATCTCAGCCAAAAGAAAACATATGAGGAGCACCAGGAGAAGAGAGAAAGGAGTGCAGTGCTGAGGATGGGGATCTGCTGTAGAGGTCTGGGCCTGGGTCCTCCAATCAGAGGCAGAAAGGGCCAGTGAACATTCAGGATTCTCCCCTCCCCGGACCCTTTCCACAACTTATCACCCCAGACCCTGATGCTCCCAAAGTCCATGGGCCCAAGCAGGAGAAACACCAGATGGAAAAGAAGCCTTGGTCTAAACCCCAGCCAAAGGTCTATTTTAGTTGGGGAGTGAGAAGTGTTAAACCACCCAAGCCTGAATCAAGACTGACTGACTTCAGGGTGTGATATAATCAACAACTTGAAAGCATCCCTCTATGATGATAATTTGCTTTGGATGCTACATTATGTGATGGTGACAGAAATATACATGCTAATCTTTGTACTTAGAGTATTTATTTATTTATTTATTTATTTATTTATTTATTATTCAGGGACAAGGGCACCACTTTACCCTACTGGGCCATGCACCAATCGGTGTCTGACACCTCAAGCAATGAGAGAGTCACAGAAGCTATGAGACCATAAAGTACTGCCTCCTGGTCTTTTACCCTCCTTCAGAATAGCCTTCAGAGACTGGAGGTCAAGGTGAAAGCCTGAGCTCGGAAGTTTTAGAGGTGGTTGGCCCTGGTTAGAGCAGGGGCTTGGACTAGATACATCTAGGCCTAAAATTCTACTTTCAATTCTTTATCAGTCCCTTAGCAATTAAAATCTAAAGATTTAATAATAAAAGAATCTTCCTTTTTCAAAATCCAGACGAGAAAAACAGCAGGCAGAGAAGACAAGATGAATTTGTTTAAGAGATATTTTATACCCTGTCCCCTCTGCAAAGAATTTTACTCTCTGAAACACAGCTCAAGGCCTCTGTTTTTGGAAAATTGCTGTCCCAAGATGGATCCCCAGGTCGTATGAGCATATAACATCTCCTTGTATGACTTGGTGACTCACAGGTGCATCCATTGTTTGTATTCTTGCAGAGGTGCCCACAGAAAGAGCTATCTGGGTAGAATGAGTTTCTTCTGTGGCTTATTGTGAGAGATAAGTGTCCTTGATGGGCACCAACACAGAGCTGTCTGGCCTTTATGTACCTTCTACATGGAGTGTTATCTAGGATTACAGCATAGAGGGAAAACACTAGTGCCTGGACAATATACATAACACTGGATAAAAAGGAAATCCATGCACATCTGGAAAACTGCAGCTGTTCTATTGACACCCACCATAGAATCATAAAAACTGGAAGGGACCAGGAGTGGTCATTGAGTCCAGACCCCTGAAATCATGGGGGGTCCAAGCAATATCATAAACTGTCCATGACAGGTGTTTAACTAATCTGTTCTTATAAATTTCCAATAATGGAGATTCCACGACCACCCTAAGCAACTTTTTCCAGTGGTTAGTCACCCTGACAATTAGGAATTCTTCCCTAATGTCCAACCTAAACATGCCCTGCTGTAACTTAAGATTGCTGATTACTGTCCTATTATCAGCAATTAAGGAAAATATTTCTTCTCCCTCCTTCTCTTAACATCCATTTAGATACTTGAAAACTGTTATCATGTCCCCCCTCAATCTCTTCTTTTCCACACTAAACAAACTCAGCTCTTTCAATCTTCCCTCATAAGTCGTGTTCCAGAACTCTGATCATTCGTGTTGCTTTTCTCTGAACTTTCTCCAGTTTCTCTACATCTTTCTGAAATAACATGTCCAGAACTGAACACAAGACTCCAGCTGAGTTTGCAGATTTGAGTTCTGCTTTTATTTTTTTGAGCACTGTTGTACTGTTGACTCATATTCAGCTTGTGGTCCCTATGATACCCAGATTCCTTTTCCAGGTACTCCTTCCTAGGAAGTCATTGCCCATTTTGCATATGTGCAACAGATTTTCTTTCCTAAAGTGGAGTGTCTTCCACTTGTTTTTATTGCATTTCATTCTGTTTACCTCAGACCATTTCACCAGTTTATCTAAATCATTTTGAACTGCAATCCTATCCTCCAAAGCACTTGCAACTCCTCCCAGGTAGGTATCATCAGCAAACTTCATAAGCGTACTCTTTACAACATCTTCTAAATCACTGATGAAAATATTGAACAGAACCGATGCCTGTGGTCCCCACTCGTTATGCCCTTCCAGCATAACTGTGGACTGTTGAGAAGTACTCTCTGGGAGTGGTTACCAAATCTAATTGTCACTCATTTATAATAGCACCAGCCAGGTTATACTTCCCAAATTTTTTAATGAGAAGGAAATGCCAGACTGTATCCACAAGGCTTGTTCCTCAGCATAGAGAGGTATCAGTTAGGTTTGATGTGATTTGATAATGACAAAACCATGCTGACTATCACTTAAACCCTTATTCTCTTCCAGATCTTTGCTCATTGATTCTTTAATTGTTTGCTCCTTTATTTTTTTCTGGTACAGAGTTTAAGCTGTCTTGGCCTATATTTTCCTGAGTTGTCCTTATTTTCCTTTTCATAGATGGGCACTATATTTTCCTCCAATGACATTTCCACAGTGCAGCTTGCTCCAGAAAGGCTTCAGCAGCATTACTAACTAGAAACATGGTCCAACGCACCCCTCTCCCTGGTGGGGGTGGAAGGACAGGCCAGCTGTTTATCAGTGTAATCCTCCCCTACCCTCCTCTATGTGTCACAATAATGTGATTTGATTTTTTAGGCTAAAACAAGTTTGGTGGATAAATGTATCTGGGGAAATGGCATGGACTTAGACCATTGGAAGTTTCTGAACTAATATCTCATGACATTCAGACTAACGAACTAGTGCTAGAGAGAGTTACTGATGTTGGATCTTTTAGTGATACCTTGTTTGTCTACAGAAAGTGTCCCTGTCTTTCTTCAGTTATCTTTTTCCATCTTTCTCCTGTTTGCTAACTATCCAGCCATCCCAGGCATCAACAGGGTATGAAACCCTCTGGAGATTGACCATTATCTCTCCTTTTCTGACTAATTCACTATAATGGTTACATAGACACATGTACACTCAGCAGTCAGTTCCTCTCTGATGCAGCAGAGAGCCTGGGAGCTCTCCACTCCCTGTGGGAAGGAGCCTTAATTACTGTTTGCTCCTACAGAAGGATAAATAATACAAAAGTGCAGACATGGAAAGTGAGACATTGGCTAATGTCTCCTATCTCCAGGTCTAGGAACCCCACTGGGATTTCCCAGAGGTATATGATAAAGACATTTCCACCCTGCCTGGGATGTTTCTCCTTTGTTAGCTTTTGGTGTGGGGTGTTGTACCAGATGCTGGTGTGACAGAGGTGTGCGACACAGCTATCTGAGAGGGATTTCCAAGGAAGACACTTCAGTCTCAGCATTCACAGGTACCCCATCACTTCTTCTTCCTGAGATTTACGCTAAACCTGTCAAGCTGTACTTTTAACCTGTTGCTCCTTGTTCTGCCCTTGGTGGCAGGACAGAAAATTTTTACTCCATCATTTTTTACTACAGACTTTCAAGTACCTGAAGGTCACTGTTATGTTCTCCCTTAGTTTCTTCTTTTCCAAACTATACATAACCATTTCCTTCTCCCTTTGCTGATATGGCTTATATTCAATCCCTTTGAGCATCCTTGTTGCTCATCTCAGGATCCTTCCCAGTTCCCCACAACCTTTCTCTACACTGGTGACCTAAACTGAACTCAGTACACCAGCTGAGCACTAACCAGTGTGGGACAAAGAGGCATTAACCCCTCCAGTGACTCCCCTGCTACAGCTCTGTTAATGCAACCCAAAGTAGCGTTTGCTCTTTTTGCAACAACAAAGAATCCACATTATTTACAAACACAGCTATACCAACTAAACCTCCAGTATGGACAGCATGGGTTCAACAGAGTAATCCTTTCATTCAGTTCTCTAACACATCCTGAGAGAAACATTATATACAGCAGTCAGAGAGCCCCTCCAGTTGCCATATTTAGTGTCTCCACTGTAGCGGTTTATGTATAGAAGTCTAGAAAAGCACTCAAGAATATCTTCCAGAAAGCATCCCGTGTTTATGTGGAACATGAAAAGTTGAGGAATCCACCAAGTCCCTTTGAGATTTTTCCAACCATGAATCAACCTCAGTGTTAAACATTTGATCCTTATTTTCAATTGGGATTTTTTCAGGCTTTGGCATGCAGCCACAAGGTCTTGCTCTGACTTTCTCCACTTCATCAAACAGCTTATTATTACCCAACATTTTCTCCCCATAAAATAGTTATATAATCTTGACTCCACCTGACTGTCTTTTTTAAAAAAAATAAATAGATTAAGCTGTCTAGGTGTCTCACTGTACAGCATTTTCTCTGGCCTTTGGATCATTTTTGAGGGTCTTTTCTGCACCATCTGTGTTTTTTCAACATCCTTTTGAAATGAGTATACTAAAACTGTACACAATATTTCAGTATTAGCTTCACTAATATCATGTGCAAAGATAACATCTTTCTGCTCCACCCATTGATTACTTCCATTTAAACATCCAAGGATCACTTTAGCCCTTCTTTCCACAGCATCAGACTAGGAGCTCACAAAGAATTCTTTGTCCACTCTGATCCCACAATACTTTTCGGGATCACTGGTTGCAGTTATACAGCCCCCTATTCTGATCCCTGTAGAACCTTTCTAGACACACCCCTGTTCATTGACATGGCCCATTTACACCTGCTTTCCAAGCATTTTCCATTGACATGTTTTAGTCATTTAACATGTGCTCTATTGTTATTTTTTATACTATTATTTTTTTTTACCTCAATGATTTGCCCTACTAAGTCAAATTCCTCACAGAAACTGAAGTCTCTTCTATCTGTGCAGTTTCCTTGATAAACCAAACTCATACTATCATTAAAGGATGACCTGGGATTTATTGATAAGGCCTGCTTTCCACAAAACCTGTTCACAGGTATTAATGATATTACTAGGCTTTAATTTTATTTTGATTTAATCCCATATCAGCTTCTCTGCTATCTTGCTCAGGAATTATAGGGTCAGCTCTTTATAATTATGACAGTAACGAGTTATCTTTTCTCTTTTGGTAATTGGCTCATCCATTTGCTGGGATTCTTTCTCTTCTTATTTTAGTTAGGAACTTTTTTTTTAAACCTTTAGCCCTTCCAAAAATGGATTTTTCCCTGATCTCTTTAAAGTCTCTTTCCTCTTCAATTGGTTCCTGTTTTTCCTGTATGCTGTACATTGCTTTCCCTACCAAATTACTTCCTTCCTTGTGTCATTAAATGTGCTTTTATCACAATTTATTCACTATCTTGAGTGTGGAATTCTGGCTTTTCGGTTCTCTACTCACCAGCTCTAAAAGAGCACTCTCTCTCTCCCTTTTTCCACATTATTGTGTCCCTCCACATATGGCGATCTTCCCATAACCAGTCTCAAAAAACACCTTTATATCTGCTGTATGTACTAGGGATAGTGTGTGACTAAAACAGCATGTACTGCCTAAGATGACTATTCTCCATCCCATTTCTTAGGCATCCTAACATGGCCACTATAGCACAAAGGAGGTCTTTTAATTGACCTGCTAGCAATGTCAAGTAGGTCATTTTCTGCAACAGGAAATGTGTGTACCTGACAGTGAGTTAATTGAGATGTTTCACCTGCCACATGTCTTGGAGAAGAATTGAGTTTCCTCCACTTTCAGATTTTCATCATCTTCGTGGGTTAATGGGGAACTCCATGTGGCATAGACTCTTTACCCTGTGTTGAGGAACACTAATCGATAACCAGTAATCACACTGGTGTTTTGGGTTGGAGTCCCTTTGCATCTCCCACAACTTAACATGTAGTAATTAGTGACCGAGGGGACAACGTAAAGGATAGAATGAATATTATTGGGTCAGTTCTTTATAATTCATGTCTCTGAATCATTTTTTCTGCCTTTGATAAGTGACCAACTTGTTTGTAGGCAAGAAATTTCCTTTTATTCTTCATTTCTCAGGTGATGTTCTGGTTAACATATCATGTCAGAGATGCTCATTGAAAGCTAAATAGAATTCAATGGTCAAGTTCTAGAAGAAGAAGACAGATGAGTAGTTAGAAGAAATACTCATATATTGGATATCTAAGTGAGGAGGTGTGAAATGTCGAACCTAAAGGCCAAGGACTGGACATTTAGCTTACCTATTACAGGCCTTAGACATTAAAAAAAGACCCAAAGAATAGCCTGAAGTCACAGAATTAAAGGTAAAGATGTAGGAATGGTGCAGTTGTGGGGAAGAAATGTTGGAAGAATAAATGTAAATCCCCAAACACTCTACAATCACCTGTCTCGCTAATATGTGCCTTATCCATGGGATACAGGTTGTGTGTAAAAGTTAATGAACTACCAGTAAATACAACAATTAGAAAAAGGAATACTTCAAGTTTGGGAACATTGGACCAAAAAATGAAAACAGGAATGAAATTTTGATTGAGATTTGGAAAATTGACTTTCCTAATTGGAAACTCCAGTAGGAATCATCCCCAAATGATGATGATCAATACATAAGAGACATGTTGCACCCTAAATCTACATAGGAGGAGGTGAGTATATCACTGCCTGTAGCCAGTATGTGCATCAATTTAGCAGTTGTATATTCTGTGACATTCCTAACTTTGTTGTTAACTTTCATAAAACTGATGAGGCATTAGACCTTGCTCCTGGGGGCCTGTGTTCCTTGACATTGATGTGTTCCTGTCATTCTGAATCTTAAATCATCACAAGTTAATTTGTAGCCATGAGTCTGCAGCCACCAGAGCTGAACCCAGAGACATATTATTACAATACCCCTAATTTACATTAACAATAAATAAAAGATTACGTACTTTCCAAAGAAGAGCCTCCCTTTCTGAATGTATTGCCTCATTTCAACATTGAATTTCCATCTAGGAATTTTCACTGCAACTACCACCCTAGATCCTGGTCACATAAAGTAGGTCAGGACAACCTGTAATATATCCACAAGACACTGTTTTTTCTCACAGCTGGAGTCCTTCTGCCTTCACCATGTCAGATTACAACATGACCAACTTTATCAATCCCTCCTTCTTCATTCTGCTGGGCATTCCTGGCATGGAGGCAGCACATGTCTGGATCTCCATCCCACTCTGTGTAATGTATGCCACAGCTATTATCGGGAACTTCACCATCCTATGGATTTTCAGAATGGAGCCAAGCCTCCATGCACCCATGTACTATTTCCTCTGCATGCTGGCTGTCACTGACATGGTCCTGCCTACGTGCATCCTGCCCAAAATACTGAGCATCTTCTGGTTCAACTCCAGGAAGATAGATTTCAGTGCCTGCCTCACACAGCTCTACTTCATTTCCTGCTTCACAGTGATGGAGTCTGGGATCTTCGTGGCTCTGGCTTTCGATCGCTATGTGGCCATCTGTGATCCCCTGAGACATTCCACCATCCTGACGAAGTCTATGGTGGCCAAGATTGGCCTTGCTGTGCTGCTGCGGGGAATCCTGCTTGTACTGCCCCATCCCTTGCTTGCAAGGAGGTGGCCCTACTGTAGAACTAATGTCATAGCCCACACATACTGTGAGCACATGGCTGTGGTGAAGCTTGCTTGCGCCGACATCAGCAGCAGCAACTACTATGGCCTCTTTGTAGCACTGATTCTGAGGGGCCCAGATGTCAGTTTTATCACTTTCTCTTATATTCAGATCCTCAGGGCAATATTTCATCTCCCCACCAAGGAGTCCCGGTTCAAGACTTTTAGTACCTGTGGCTCCCATCTTTGTCTCATCTTAGCCTTTTATGTCCCAGCTCTCTTCTCCTTCCTGGCACACAGGTTCAGTCACAACATTCCTCTGCATTTCCACGTCATCACTGCCAACGTGTACCTCCTCATTCCTCCAGTGCTAAATCCCATCATTTATGGGGTGTGTACCAAACAGATCCGGAACAGACTGCTCCAGGTCTTCACTTACAAAGGCACCTAGCATTATGTCATGATGCTCTGGCTGTCAGGTATTCCTCCCTGGAGAGTTGGCTGGTGTCCTAGTGAGGTCCCTTCTTTCTAGATCACTTACACAACAGCCAGAGAACCAAAAAACCCTCCTCTGCCCTTAAAAATGCAGTGACTGGATGAGTCAGAGATACAGAAGAACATGTGGCAGGAGTGAGGCCCCAAGGCAGTTAGAGGAAGTCTCTGTTTGCAGGACTGTGGTTGCAGTACATATAGGACTCCAGCTGGAGGAGAAGCCATGGGTTTCATGAAGCGGATCTTAGACACCCTTACAAGCTTGGCGCATACAGCAAAATGTTTCAGGCTGCTGAGGACAGTGAAGGAGGGAAGAATGTGTAGCTGTTTTACTTCTTTTTCCAAGTGTGACCTAGGCCTCCTGGGATAACCTTCTGAATGTGCCAAAATCAGGGCAAGCTGCAAAAACAGGGTCCAAACTCCCAAACCACTGATGGGTGGTACAAAAACCAGTCTCCCAGTCAGTAACAAAACAAACTTCTGATTCCCCACTCTGGGCATTACCAAACACAACGAAACAGAAACAGCCCCCTTTATGCACATCAGCTCCTATGGTCCCCCCTAGCTACTGGGCCTCTTAAAGAAATAGGTTCTCCTGATGTCAAAGGGCCAGCCACATCACCCACAACAATATAGGCTTGGATCTTTCCCAAAATACCACACTGCCAGCCAGTCCTTTAGTAACTACAACTAAAAGTTTAATATAAAAAGAAAACAATCAAAACATGGCCGAGATGTTAAAGTGAAACACATACATACAAATGGTCTAGAGTCCATAAAAAACAAGTCCTTGAAGAATATGTAGTTTGCAGGTTAGTCACATTCCTCTGACATGTACCTGGGGGGGTCTCAGTCTTTTGTTCAGTCCCAGGAGAATCGTTCCAGAGGGGGTGTTGTTTGCAGACAGACTGAAGACTGAAGACTAAAGACAAAAAGGAGATGGGTCCCCTGCCTTGTATCTCAGAGTCTTTGCCAGATCAAAATGGAGTTGAGCCACATGGTCAGACTGGGTAACTGGTCAAACAAATTTCTTTGTAAGCCCACTGTAGCTGGAAGCTCTTAATGGGCAATTAAGAACACAATGGTTTTGCAGACACCCTGGCTGCAATTGCCTCAGAATCAAACAACATGGAAGACATATAAATACAAATAGATTTCTTATTTCTAAAACAGGCACGATGCCTACATATAAACCATATAATCATTCTTGGCAGATTACAGCCTTTCTATTGACACCAAACATGCTATATCACATATGGATTATTGCAAATTTGAAATATTAATATGAAAAATAAAAATAGACAGGCCCCTAGACCAAAACCGAGTCACACCCCATAAATATCTGTACTCGCTCATGTTGCATACTATCCATTTTCTTGCCCTTGTGCCCTGCCCCAATACAAAATGGTGGGACCTAATTCCACCAGTAGAGGGCAAGAACCCCCGATGGGCCAGCCTATATGCCACCTTTACCTCACTGCCCTCCGGGGACATTAGTTGGTGGATCTTTCATGGAGCTGTAAGTGTCGGCATGTACTTGGTGAGGCCCACCCCACATCCAGATACCTGCCCCTTTTGTGGTGTGAGGGAGACCCTGGCACACATATATTTAGAGTGCACCAGGTTACAGTCACTTTTCTGGCTCCTCTAGAACCTCTTATTGAGGTTCTGACTGCACTTCTCTTCTCCCCTCCCTTTTTTTTTTTTTTTGTATGAACTCCCCATCTGTGGCCCCAGAAAGTCATTGGACCATCTCATCGAACTCCTCCTGGTCCTAGCTAAGGCAGCCATCCACAAGATGGAGAGGAGGTTGGCTGAGGGAGGGGCCTGAAGCTGTGGGGCCTATTTCTGGTCCTTTGTCTCTTCATGTCTCTGGGCAGAGTTCCTCTGGGGAGAGTCCACTGGCTCCCTTGACACCTTCCGGGAGCAGTGGGTGCTGTCCAGGGTCCTCTGCTTTGTGTCCTCCTCTGAATCCCTCATTTTGAACATTTGACCTCCCGTCCCCTCCCTGTTATCATTAGTTGTCCACAGTACTCACTTGAAGCTGGAACCAGTGCCACTCCTCTTAGGGCTGGGGGAGGGGATTTAGAAACCCAGTTCTTCAATAGAACTACTATCTTGTAGCCATCAGGCTTGAGTCTGTCTCATATCCCTCTCCTTCCCACAATCTAAAGGAGCTGGGCAACTTGGAACATAATACAGAACATTCAGGACAATTTATCTTCACTGCCATGGTTGCTTCCTCCCTGGTGACATGTGGCAAACTGGAAAGGCTGGAGGTACAAAAACCACCTAGTCACTCATGTGTTCTTTTCTTTGTTTCATTGCATCCACTCCAATGGGGCAGGATCAGTCACCAGGGTAAAATGTCATCCTAGCAGGTAATATTGGAGGATCTCCATGGCTCACTTGATGGCCAGGAAATATCTTTCCATCACTGCATATCTCTGTTCTTGTGGAAGAAACTTTCAGCTCAGGCACATTTTCAGGTGTTCCTCATCTCCCACCATCTGTGAGAGGACCGCTTCTTACCCAACATCAGAGGCATCCGTAGGATGAATTCTTTTGTGAAGTCTGGGGCAAGGAGTACAGGGTCCTGCTAAAAGGGCATCTATCAATTTGTAAAAGCTTCTTTGGCTGAATCAGTCCACTGTATCATGTCAGGGTCTTGGACTTTTATCAGATCCATTGGGGGCTGTCCCTGGAGGCAAAAATGGGAAATATAAAAATCGGTAGTACCCCCATGACACCCAAAAATACTCAACCTCCTTTTTCCCATTAGGTCTGGGCCAATTTTGGATAGCTTCCATTTTGTTCAGTTGGGGATACACAACACCCCTCCCTATAAAATGTCCAAGGCATCTAGCCTCGGCTAGACCTACAGCACACTTACTAGGATTTGCTGTGAGGCTTGCTTGACTCGGGGTGCTCACCTCTGTTTCTACTTTCTCTAAGTGAGTCTCTCATTCAGGGTATGAATGAACACATCATCTAAGTATGCCACATGAGGTTGAAGAAGTTTGTTCATCATATGCTGAAAGGTAGCAGGGGCTCCATGTACCCCAAAAGATAAAACAGTATATTGGAATAGACCAGCTTTTATGGCAAATACTGTTTTCTCCTTTGCTTCTGGGGCAAGAGGGATTTGCCAGTATCCCTTGGTCAAGTCAAGGGTGATTGGGCAGTGGGCTTTGCCTAACCTGGTCCACAAGCTCATCTATACAGGGTATGAGGTATACATAAAACTTCAAGACCTCATTTAAACAGTGAAAATCATTACAGAATCTCATTGTGCCATCAGGTTTTGGCACCAACATGATTGGACTAGATCACTGGCTATGCAACATTCTATGGATCCCAATGCTAACACTTTTTTCCGCCTCTGCCTTAATATCCTTTCTCTTGGCCTCTGGGATTCTATAGGGTCGTATCCTTGCCCTGACTCCGAGGTCTGTGATAATGTAGTGATATATCTCTGTAGTTTTGCCTGGCTTGGTCAAAAATACATATTGGGATTAATCAATCATCTTGGCGGCCTCTGATTTGTCTTCTGGTGTTAGGTCAACGGCTATCCTTACTTGGTCAGGGGTTTGTTCCTTTTGGGAGAGGGTCAAATATGTCTCCCACTCCTTCCAAGGCTTCAGCAAGACCCTTGCCACTGGGATAAGAGCTTAGTCTCACTGGTGGACACAAGTATCGACACTCGGTCCCCTGGCTGGAACCATCGGATAATTGCCTTGTAGTAATTAGTGGGCCTTTTGGGACTCCTGGGATTTTCTAGCTGCTCCCGCACCAGAGGGGTGACCCGGGTTATTCGGTCTCTCATTAGTAATACATGATCACCTACGTTCTTCCCAGGAACTGGCTCTTCCTCTCAGATTTTTTTGGCTATGTTCAGAATGTCTGTCAAATGGTGTCCAAACAATAGTTCAAAGGGGAAGAACTCCATGGAGGCCTGGGGAACCTCCAGGATAGCAAACATGAGATATGTTAGCAGAATGTCCTAGTCCTTTCCATCTTTGCTCACTACCTTCCTTATCATGACCTTCAGGGTCTGATTAAATCTTTCTACCAGGCCATTGTTCTGAGGATGGTAAATGGATGTCCACAGAGTCTGCACATGAAGCAGAATGCATAAGTCCTTCATTATTAGTGACATAAATAGGATCCTTTGGTCTGTCAGTATCTGCTTGGGGAGCCCCACTCTAATGAAAATCTTCACTAGTTCATTCACTATGACCTTTGAGGTAGTATTCTGCAGGGGAATGGCCTCCAGTTACTGGGTAGCATAGTCAAGGATGGTAAGGATATATTGGTGTCCTCAAGCCATCTTCCTTAGGGGTCCTACCAGATCTATAGCAATTTGCTCAAAGGAGACCTTGATAATAAGTAAGAGAACTAGTGGCGCTCTCAGGTGTGGATGGGGGCCATGTAGCTGCCATTCGGGGCAGCTAGTGCAATAAACTCAAACATCTTCATGCGCTCCAGGCTAGACAAGCTGAGGATTCTTGCAAGGGTTTTCTCTCATCCTAAGTGCACCCCTAAAAGGTGGCTCTGGGGGAGGCACAGCATGGCCCTTTGGTGTTTCTGTGGCACCAAAAGTTGCAGTACCTCTTCTCCTTGTATTTCTACTACATGGTACAGCAAGTTTCCCTTTATCATGAAATATGAGCCTGGTCCGTGGGTTCTTCCCTCCACTGGTACCCAATCTATTTCTACCACCTCCTTCTGGGCATTAGCATATCTTGGGTTCTCAGCCTGGTCCTTTCCAAAGTTCTGTTTGAGCCCGAGGGCCTAGTTCTTCTCCCTCCCTCAGTTCAGTGGGATTTATGCAGTGGTCTGTCTCCATTCCTTCTGTGGTTGGTGTGCACTGCTGATCGTTTTTTTGGGTTCGCCTGCCAATGAGGGTGGGCTTGTGGGTCTGCATCAGGATCCTAGTCCCAAGAGCCTTACTGCCCTCCTCTCTGCCCTTCCCAGGGGTAGAGAACAATTCTTGGGCAAACTCTGAGAATGCTGGAGGGTGACAATCCATAAGGGATAGTTTAGGGGTCTTGAGGTTCTCTTCCCCTGTTCCATCTGGGGGAGTAATGTTTCAAACCCTGGAAAATGCCTCCCTTTGAGCACAGGGTAGAGGAGCTTAGGGACCACCCCTACTGTCGCCCTTGTGACTCCATCTAGCTTCATGATGCTCACTGGAATGGTGGATAATAGTTGACTGTCCCATGGCACAGCTCATACCAGTGAATTTGGCCTGGGCCAACTGGCTGTGCTTTATTAGCTTCCATGAAATAAGTGTTATAGTGCTTCCAGAATCTACCAGGGTCAAAGTCTCAATCCCATTCAGCATCACAGGCCTCGTATATTTGTGGTTGTTTACAGCAACACCCATCAGGCTGAGTAGAGAATCTGTGCTATCTCAGGGACTTTCTTTCTGTCCCACAACCTCATACATAAGATAAAATACTGTGGTGACCTGGAGGCCTACTTCCACTGTCTAAGACTCAAAGAATATTTCTATAATACCACTGATCAATGCAGTGACACACAGGTACCTTCCTCCCAACACTATAAGAAGAAATATTCTTCTTGGACTCCTCCAGAGGGTTGTAAGAAGGGACTAGACTTCTACATTGATTGTTTCTTCACTGTGCCAAGGCTGAAATCGTGGGCATACAACATCCCTTACATCATAACCTCAGCCATGCAGATGCAATGTCATCCACAGCCTCAGAAGCAACTCTGACATTATTAAGGAGGCTGACAGAGGAGGTGCAGTTGTTATCATGAATAAATTGGATAAATAACTCTCCAACACAACATTCTACAAACAATTTTCCTCTGCCCCCACTGAAGAATACCAAATAACAGAGACATGGTGGGATAGTTTGCATGACTGGAACTTTGCAATGGATGGGTATAAACTCTTCAGGAAGGACAGGCAGGGAAGGAGAGGGGGAGGAGTAGCACTATATGTAAAAGAGCTCTATGACTGCTCAGAGCTTCATTATGCAAAAGGAAACAAGCCAGTTGAAAGTCTGTGGGTTAAGTTTAGAGGGGAGAGCAACAAGAGGGATGTTGTGGTGGGTGTCTGCTACAGACCGCCAGATAAGAAGGAGGAGGTGGATGAGGCATTCTATGGACAACTGGCAGAAGTCTCTAGATCACAGGCCGTGGTTCTCATGGGGGACTTCAATTACCCTGACATCTGCTGGAAGGCCAATACAGCAGTGCACAGGCAATCCAGGAAGTTTTTGGGGAGTGTTGAGGACATCTTCCTGGTACAAATGCTAGAGGAACCAACTAGGGACTTTGCACCGCTTGACCTGCTGCTCACAAACAGAGAAGAATTGATCAGGGAATTAGAAGAGAATGGCAACCTGGGTAGCAGTGACCATGAGATGATTGAGTTCAAGATGCTGATTAAAGGGAAGAAGGAAAGAAGCAAAATGCAGACCCTGGACATGAGAAAAGCAGATTTTGTCTCCCTCAGGGAACTGATGGGCAGGATCCCTTGGGAGGCTGATCTGAAGGGGAAAGGTGTCCAAGAACATTGGCTGCATTTTAAAGAAACCCTGCTAAGGGCACAGGAAGATACCATTCCAATAAAGAGAAAGTACAGCAAATGTGGAAGACTCCCAGAGTAGGTTAACAGAGAGCTCTGCACTGAGCTGAAGCATAAAAAGGAAGCTTACAGGAAGTTGAAGCTAGGACAGATGACTAAGGAGGCATATAAAATACATTGCTCAGGACTTCAGAGATAAAATCAGAAAGGCCAAAGGACAAATGGAGTTGCAGGTAGCAAGGGATGTGAAGGATAAAAGGAAGGGGTTCTACAAGTGTATCAATAACAAGAAGAGGATCAGGGATGGTGTAGGTCCCTTACTGAATGGGGCAGGTATCCTCGTGACACAGGATGAGGGAAAAGCTGAAGTGCTTAATGGTTTTTTTACTTCAGTTTTCACAGGCAGGATCAGCTCCCAGCCCACTACACTAGGTATGGTAGATTGGAGAGAAGAAGAGAGGCCCTTGGTGACAGAAGGTCAGGTTAGGGACTAGTTAAAGAAGCTAGCTATGCACAAGTCCATGGGGCTGGATGAACTGCATCTGATGGTGCTGAGGGAGCTGGCTGATGAGATAGCAGTACTGTTAGCCATTATTTTGAAAACTCATGGTGAATGGAGGAGGTGCCAAAGGACTGGAAAAAAAGCAAATATAGTGCCAATCTTCAAGAAAGGGAAAAAGAAGGATCCAGGGAATTACAGACCTGTCAGCCTCACCTCAATCCCTTGAAAAATCATGGAGCAGATTCTGAAAGAATCCATCCTGAAACACTTGGAGGAAAATAGAGTGATCAGGAACATCCAGCATGGATTCACCAAGGGTAATCATGCCTGACCAACCTCATCACCTTCTATGATGAGATGACTAGATTTGTGGCTGTGGGAAGAGCTGTTGATGTGATATACCTCGACTTTAGCAAGGCTTTTGATAGTTTCCCACAGGATTCTCATTGGCAAATTAAGGAAGTATGGGTTGGATATATGGACTGTAAGGTGGATAGAAAACTGGCTAGATCAACGGTTTCAGCATTTAGGAATCAATGGCTCCATGTCAAGCTGGCAACCAGTAATGAGTGGTGTGCCCCAGGGGTCGGTCCTTGGGCCAGTTCTGTTCAACATCTTCATTAATGATCTGGATGATGGGATAGATTGCACACTTAGTAAGTTTGTGGATGATACCAAACTGGGGGGAACAGTAGACACCCCGGAGGGCAGGGACAGGATTCAGGGAGACCTAGACAAATTGGAGCAGTGGGCCAATAGAAATCTCATGAGGTTCAACAAGGACAAGAGCAAAATCCTACACTTGGGACTAAAAAACCCCACGTACTGCTACAGGCTGAGGAGTGATCTCCTAAAGAGCAGCACTGGCGAAAAAGGACCTGGGAGTCATCGTGGATGGGAAGCTGGATATGAGTCAGCAGTGTACTCTTGCTGCCAAAAAGGCCAATGGCATACTGGGCTGCATCAGAAGAAATGTTGCCAGCAGATTGAGGGATGTGATCATTCCCCTCTATTCTGCACTGGTGAGGCCACATCTGGAATACTGTGTTCAGTTTTGGGCTCCCCACTACAAAAAGGACATGAACAAATTAGAGAGAGTCCAGCGGAGGGCAACAAAAATAATGAAAGGGCTGGAGCACAAGCCCTGTGAAGAAAGACTGAAGGAACTAGGCTTCTTTAGCCTGCAGAAGAGAAGACTGAGGGGGGATTTGATAGCAACCTTCAACTACTTGAAGGGTTGCTCCAAGGACAATGGAGCTTGACTGTTCTCAGTAGTAACAGAGGACAGAACGAGGAACAATGGTTTCAAGTTACAGCTGGGGTGGTCCAGACTGGATATTAGGAAAAACTTTCTTACTAGGCGAGTGGTGAAGCATTGAAATAAGCTACTTAGGGGGGTGGTGGAATCTCCGTCTTTGGAGGTGTTCAAGGCCCAGTTGGACAAAACCCTGGCTCGGATAATCTAGTGGGAGTGGTCCTGCTTTTTGGCAGGGGGTTGGACTAGATGACTTCGTGGGGTCCCTTCGAACCCTATTATTCTATGATTCTATGAGCGCTGTTAAAGCATTAAAGTGAATCTGATACATACAAACGATTTAGAGTCCATAGAAAACAAATCCTTGAAGAATGTCTTTTGCAGGTTTGTCACATTCCTCTGGTATGCACCCAGCAGCTGGGTGGGTCCTAGTCCTTTGTTCAGTCCCAGAAGAACAGGTCCAGAGGAGGGTGTTGGTTGCAGACAGGCTGAAGACAGAAGAGTAAAAACAGAATGCATATGGGGCTATTACGTTTTGTTCCCTTTTGTTTTTCCCGTGCCCTCAGAGTCCTTGTCAAATCAAAATGGAGTTGAGTCACATGGTCTGCCTGGATCACTCATCAAACAGGATTCTCCTTAGGCACACTGCAGCTGTGAGTCCCCTTAATGGGCCTTTAAGATGACAATAGTTTTGCAGATACCCAGGCTAGGATTTCTTGGAGTCGAATAACTTGGAATACAAATAAAAAATATACATTCCTAATAAATTTTACAGACATGTTACCTACATATAAACCCTATTATCATTCCTAGCAGATTACAAGTTTTCTTTTGATATCAAATATGGTATACAACATATAGATTATTGTAAATATGATATATTAATATGAAAAATAACCATGAACAGTCCCCTTGCCTCAGATAGCCTCACAGCTGTAGTGTCAGACTGCTTTGAGCAAGCCCAAGTCTTGATAAGCCGTGAGCTTCAGCAAAAGGGGTAGAAACATAATCCTAAAAAGGGCAGACAATTTACACAAGAACCCTGTCTCACCTAGGAAAACCCAGTACAACCCACCAGAGGTGGCTTTAGGTTTTCTGAGGCCCTAGGTGAAGGCCCGCTGTTGGGCCCCCTATAGGAACTAAACTCACATAATAAAAAGTATAGCATTTTTGTTTGCTTTAAGACTTTGGACAGTGAACTGCACTGCTTTCGTTTTGCCTATTCAACAGCCAACATTTTTACCCCCTCTTTCAGCACCTGACATGTACTTCCTTTTATTACCCAGCTCTTCTGTCATTGAACCCCCCATCCACTCATCCTTATTCTTTATTATTAATAATCTCTTTCTGGTTGAACCTCACAATATAATTCTGAAAATGAAATGAGTGTCACAATGCCACATCATCAGAGCAACCACCTTTCCCTCATATAAATTTCATGGAAAAACTACAACAACAACAAAATCAAATTTCATAAAATGTCAACCCATTTGAGTAAAAAAGAATTCTTTCAAGTTAGCAGAAACCATCCCAGAATGAAAATTCCTCAATATCACAAATGTTGCGCAAGGGCTGGCAATGTCATGAACTAGGAAATAAAAGTTGCCTCCAGCCCTGAAGGAGGGTGGGAGGAAGGGCAAGGTTGAGAGCTGTGACACCCTCTTCTAGCCCCCTAGAGCTCAGATTTGCTGTTGCAGTATGACCTAATCCAATGTCTTACACTCCCCTGCATTTATTTTCATCCAATTCTGTAAGTTCTCCTTCTTCAAAGCATCTGACGAACTGGGATATTCTCCCACAAGAGCTCATGCAATAAATGAATCTGTTAGTCTTTAAGTGCCACAAGACTCTTGGTTTGTTTTTTTTTTCTTTACTAGACTAACAGGGCTGCCCCTTTGGAACTGAACAAGAGCTCTGTAGCTTAAGCCTCCCTCCTTACATCCTCTGGAGCCCCACCCCCAACCCCACATGCTCTCCTCTCCTCTCCCCTGGCCCTGCAGCTCAGTCACCCCAGCTTAGGTGCTGTCAGGACTTCTAAATTCCCTGACCTACCAGGCTGGGGGATATCATAAGAAAGGGAGAGTGGGAACAGGGGGGCTCCTAAAACTGAGGGTGACAGGAGTGTGACCTATAGACTGCTGAAGACAACATGCTCTTGTGGTGCTTGCCACATGTCCTGCTTCAGGGCTGAAACTGCTTCCAGCCCTGAAAAAGCTGGGGAGGAGGGAAAAGCTGGTGGCTGAGACCATCTTCCTGTCCCTCAATGTCTGAAATAGCCACTGCTGTCCAGGGAAGAGAGGGGGAAACATCTGCTGAATCCTCAAACATGAATTTGCATTAAAAAAAAAATCAAAAGCAGGACTAGTACGTTTTTACCAGTAGGAACCATCTATATTAACACTGCCTCCCCTGCAAAAATACATAACAAAACTGGCCCTTCACTGAAAAGTTCACCTGCCTCAGGCTGCCTGAGCACTGAGCACCATGCACAGGATGGGGGGTGTGTGGGAGGGAGCGTGAGTAAAGACTGCATATCCACCATCCTCCCATGCCCCATCCACTAATACAGACCCTCTCTTCAGGGCAGTTTGGAGGTGGTACCAGGACACCTCCTGCCCTGTGTGCGAGGGGGGGAACGTAGAGTTGGCCCCCAGACACCAGGGACTCTTGGTAGCCCACTGTGTTCTGAGTCCCTTTAATAGCTGGTCATCAGTGGAAGAGTTGTGCATGTTTCTGTTACTTAACCTCAGCTATGGCAACTGACTGCACTTCACTGGATACTTAACACCTAATTGTTTCCAGAATTCAGCACATCACCACACCTACATTTTTAGTACTAGTGTTCTGTCTCAGTATGTCTGCCGTCCACCCACTTGGCCCTGCTGCCAGCCCCAATCTCCTTCCCTATAGCCCTGGGAAGACTGCCTACAGCCCACACATCTGAGAACTATGACATGGTGGGTCTAGATCTGTCTATCAGCTATTTCTGTGCCCCCCCTGCCCCATTGCTGTAGCATTTTGAGCACCTCACATTCCTTAATGCATTTATTCTCACCCAGCCCTCTGAGGCAGGGCAGTGCTTCTCCCAATGGCCGTCCCTTTTCCCACCTGCAGCTACACTGGCTGTTCCCCAACACCAGTCCTCTTTCCTTCCCTTCCATGAAGACCCAGCTCAGCTCGCCAGCCCCCCCCTTCAGGGATTTCTCTAACACCCCTCTACACCCCCCCCAGAACTTCCCAACACTCCCCCCACAGTTAGTAACAGTGTTATACCAATTTAGTCAGCACCCTCCAATAGCCCCCTACACCTTCCCCTACACTGCCCCTAATTTGAAGTCCTGGGGAGAATGCTGCCCCCTGGCCCCCACCCTACTCCACAGGTCCAGGGGACGGGGCCCTCACACTTACCTGGGACCCTGGGGAAGTGGGGTCAGAGGCTTTGGTTTGGTGCCAGGTGTCCGCTTGCTGTGGGGCTGCCTTGCTGTCTGGTCCTGTCTGTTTCCAGCCTCTCCTTCTGCCTGGAGCAACAGAAGCCCCAAGCAGGCCAGGCCAGGCCAGGCCAGGCCAGGGGGCGAAAGCCTGACCCACTCTGCCCCTTCCAGAAAAGGAAAGTTTGTTCCTGGGTGGGGGGTGGAATGGGGTCGGGGTGGGAGGGTGGAGCAAACCAGCTCAGAGGCTGGGCTCTGCTCTTCTGCCCTGCCTCTGGGCCAGACCTCCATATCTCTAGACTGGAACAGCTGGCCCAGGCGAGAGGGAAGCCCTGCCCCTGGCCTGGCCTGCTCCACCCCTGGGCCGGCCGTTCTGCCCTGGGAGTGCAGCCAGCCTGCATTCACGCAGCAGAGGCTGCTTTTTCTTAACTTAAAGCAGGGAGCTGAGCAGCGCAGCTCCACTGCACTCACCAAAGTGACGGCGAGGCCCCCACAGCTGGGCCTAGGCCCCTTCCTGCCTTGCATACCCCAAAAGCTGCCTCTTCAACCCACTTATTAAAAAGGGTTTGGCAAGTCAGAAAATGCTGCCCTGGAGCCTGGTTCTCCAAGGGGGGGGGGGGGAAACAGACTGCCTGGGAAGCAGGGGAGTCCAAGAAGGTGTTTCCAATGTAATTGCAGTGAGCATTTGAGGAGCCAGTGCCTGAGGGTGGCAGGGGTTAATCCCCCAATCTTCCAGCCCAAATCGATTAAGTGATCCTGACAGCTGAAGCTCCTGATGCACAGGAGACTCCCTTCATTTGTGTGATGCTCTTTGAGGGTGTTGTGGGGGCAGGTGAGAATAAGGAATTTCTCAGAGGTATCAAGATAAAGATCCAGATTTTTTTTTTTTTCTTTTGGAGAGACACCAGTACACAGCTGTCACTACCCAGGCCAGGTTGGGTCCTAGACAGACATGCAGCTAAGTACTGGGGAGAGGGGGAGGTAAAACCCATGTGCCCCTGTCCACCATGCAGATACAATGTGAAGGATTAGAAGGCAATTTGACAGTTGGGGTAATGGTCGCAAATCCCGAGGAGATGGTAGGTGGAAATGGTCTTGCATGAGGGCCTGGAGCTATTAGTGGGGTGACATGCAGAGCCGAGGACAACCTGATGAGGGCCCAGGAAGAGGGGGTGAAAGCCTAGGAGTTATGGTAGAGTAGGCCAGGGTGTCTCTTCATGAGGGGAGGGTGGAGGTCGGTTCTTGCCTGCCAGAAGGAAGGGACATGACTTCAGTAGCCAAGAAAGCTGTTCCTGAGGTGAGTTTTTAGCAGATACAACTGGTTCTGGGACAAAACTTCCTCTACAAGACATGGAGGGCTGTGTACCAGAGCAGAACTCAATGAGGAAAGTGATGGAAAAATGGGTGGGGGGGTGTAAGAATGTTTTCCCACTACTCACTTGGAAGCTGGTGCCCAGGACAATGTGGCTGACACAGGGTCTCTGCATCCAGCTATACAACCTGCAGCTCAGTGATTGGGTGGGATCTGTGTTAATGGCTGGACAGGGAGAACCTTCCCCAGCCAGATGACACTGCCATAATAAGGGTACCTGAGTCACTCCATACCCAAACAACAATTAATCTCTGCCCAGAGGAAATACATGATGAACCTTCAGGAGAATGGAGAAAGAAGGAGTGCAGCAGGGGCGCTGCTGCCCCAGGGAGGAATCTGGGCCACAGCACCAGGCCCCAGCCCCTGGCCGCAGGCCCCGCCCCCTGTTCGGGGCAGGGCTGGAAGCTGCCGTGTGCCGCCATGGTGGCTGGACCCTGCATCCCCAGCCGGGGACGGGGCTGCCGTGGCTGCGGGCGTCTGGGATCCGGATCCCTGGCTGGGGATGGGGCCAGAAGCAGCCTTGGCAGTCGAGCCCCAGATCCCCAGCTGGGGCCAGGGCCGCCGTGGGTGGTGGGTCCCCGGATCTCATTGGCTCATGAATATTCATGGATTGCTTTGGATATTATATGGTAGTGTGCCTCATATTAATTAAAGGTAGAAAGGTGTGCCATGGTAGAGAAAATGTTGGGACCCACTGCCCTATTGGGCCATGCAGCAATCCATGACTGACACCTCAAGCCATGAGAGCGTCACAGAAGCCATGGGACCATGGAGTCCCACCTCATGGTTCTTTTACCCTCCTTCAGAATAGTCTTCAGAGCCCAGAGGTCAAGGTGAGCAGTTTAGATGTGGTTAGTTCTGCTTAGAGCAGGGGGTTGGGCTAGATACATCCTGGGGTCCCATCCAACCCTAATATTCTATGATCAATATTTCATCAGTCCATTAGTAACTGAAATCTAAGGGTTTAATAATGAAAGAAACTTCCTTGTTTTACTCCAACTCAGAGAAAAACAGCTGGATGAGAAGACCAAATGGTTTTGTTTAAGGCATTTTTTACAACCCTTTGCCCTGTGCAAGGAATTATATTGTTTGAAACACAGGTCACAACCTCTGTGGCAGAAAGCTGCTGTCCCAAGATGGATCCCAGGGTCACATGAACATATAACATCTCCTTGTATGACTTCGTAACTCACAGGTGCTTCCATTGCTCTGATTCTTCAAGAGGTGGCCACAGAAAGAGCTATCCAGGTGGAATGAATTTCTTCTGTGGCTTATTGTGAGAGATAAGTGTCCTTGGTGGGCACCAATGCAGAGCTGTCTCACCTTCATGTACCTTCTACTTGCAGTGTTATCCAGGTTACAGCATAGAGGGAAAACACTACATCAGTTAAAAAGTAGATTCATTGACATTTACAAAACTGCAGCTATTCTATTGACACCCTGTGTAGAATCATAGGAACTGGAAGGGACCAGGAGTGGTCATCGAATCTAGTCTCCTGCACTCATGGCAGGACCAAGTACCCCATTAAACTATCCCTGATAGGTGTTTTCTGTTCCTATAAACTTCCAATGATGATGATTCCACGGCCACCCTAGGCAACTTATTTCAGTGGTTAATTACCCTGACAGTTAGGAGGAGGAGGAAGAAAACATATTCTCTTTAACCGCTGATGATAGGACAAGAAACAATGGGTTTAAATTACAGAAAGAATTCCTAACATCCATTTAGGTACTTGAAAATGTCCCCCCCCCCCTTTTCCACACTAAAGAAACCAAGCTGAATCAGTCTTCCCCTATATGTCAAGTGTTCAAGAACTCTAATCATTCATTTTGCTCTCCTCTGAACTTTCTCCAATTTCTCTACATCTTCTGAAATAACGTGGCCATAACTGAACACAATACTCTAGTTGATTCCTAATCAGCACAGAGCTGAGCAGAGCTTTTATTTTTCAGAACACTGTTGCACTGTTAACTCATATTTAGCTCATGGTCCACTATGATGCCCAAATCCCTTTTCACAATTGTCCTTCCTAGGAAGTCATTCACCATTTTGCATATGTGCAATGGATTGTTCTTTCTTAAGAGGAATATCTTGCACTTCTTTTTATTGAATTTCATTCTGTTTACCTCAGACCATTTCACCAGTTTGTCTAAATCATTTTAAATTGTGATCCTATCCCCCAACGCACTTGCAAACTGCCCTCCCTCCCAGCTTGGTATCATCGGCAAACTGTATAAGGAAAACAAACAAAGAGTCCTCTGGCACTTAGAGACTAACAAATATATTTATTGCATGAGCTTTTGTGGGAGAAAATCCAACTTCACACGCAAGCTCATACAATTAATATATTTGTTCGTCTTTAAGTACCACAGGACTCCTTTTTTTTTAACTGAACTAGATTAATACAGCCACCCCTTTGAAACATTATAAGTGTACTTTTTATGCCATCATCGAAATCATTGATGAAAATATTGAACAGACGTGATCCCTGTGGTATTCCACTCATTATAATCTTCCAGCATGACTGTGAACTGTTGAGAACTACTCTCTGGGAGTGGCCACCCAATCAATTTGTCACCTATTTGATAATAGCTCCTTCCAGGCTTTACTTCACTTGTTTGTTAGTGAGAAAATGGTGCGAGGTTGTATCCACAACTTGTCAGTTTCCAAACGGATAGCCGTGTTAGTTTAGTCCAGCAAAAAAACCAAGGAGTTGTGTTGCACTTTAAGAGTAAAAGATTTATTTTTCGCATGAGCTTTTTTGGGGGAAAAAACCCCACTTCATCTGCTGTGGTTTTTTCTCCCACAAAAGCTCATGCAAAACATTAATCTGTTAGTCTTAAAGTGCCACACGACTCCTTGTTTGTTTTGCTGCATCCACAAGGCTCGTTGCCCAGCACAGAGAGCTATCAGTTTGGTTTGATGTGATTTGCTAATTGCAAATCCATGCTGACAATCACTTAAATCATTATTCCTTTGGCTATGTCTACTCTTACAATGTAGTTTGAATTAAGGAGGCTTAATCTGAACAAAATTAGTGGATGGCCACACTAGCTTTCATTAGTTTGAACTAAGGAGTTCCCTTAATTTGAACTAAGGAAAGCCTAGTTTGAATTTATAAAACCTCACTGACATTCACACTAAGGGTTAGTTCGAATTTATTACTTTCAACTAAACCAATGGACCCATGTTAATTTGAAATAACTGTTAATTCAAATTAATGTGGTTTGACCATCTTCCTTCCAGGGTGCATGGCACTCTGGAAGTGCCTGGCCTCCAGTGCCCGACAGGGCAGGGCATGAGATCCCAGTGCCTGGCTATCACAGCCCTGATGGGGGTAGAGAAGGGGCCCTCATGCCTGGTTTAAGCTGTGCTGCCTGGGCACAGGGAAGGGACCGCTGTGCCCATCTCAAGCTGTACTGGCCAGCTGGGGCAGCCAAACCACTGCAGCTCGAGCCAGGCACAGGGGGCCAACGTGGCTTAAGCTGGGCACTGGGGTCCCTTTCCCACTCCGGGCCAGCGCAGCCTGAGCTGGGTGCAAGGGTCCCTTCCCCACTCAAAGCCAGCACGGCTCAAGCCAGGCATGGTGCCTCCCTTCCCCACTCCTGACCAGTGGGGCAGAGCTGGGCACAAGTGGGGGTGCCTGGTCCTTCCTGGGGGCCATGTTGCCACACCCCCATGCTGCCCCTCTCCTAATTCAAACTAGCAAGTCCTGTCCATAGACATGCTATTTCAAATTGGCTTTCCTAGTGGGGGCCTGTTAGTTTGATATATCTTAAGTCAAACTAATCATTATTATTTCAAATTCATTAGTTCAAATCAAGTAAATTCAAACTAACCTTTTAAATGTAGACATAGACTTCCAGATGTTTGCTAATTGATTCCTTAATTATTTGATTATTTTTTCTTGCACAGAGGTTAAGCTGACTGGCCAATAATTTACTGAGTTGGCCCTATTTCCCTTTTCATTGATGGGCACTATATCTGCCTCTTCTGTTTTTTTCCCACAGTGTTGTTTGCTCCAGGAAGGCTCCAGCAGCATTAGTAACAAGAAACACGGTCAGAAGCAGCCATCTCCCTGGTGGGGGTGGTGGGGCAGGTCAGCTGTTTATCAGTGCACACCTCCCCTAGCTTCCTCTATATGTCACACCAATGTGATTTGATTTTTTAGGATAAAACAAATTTGGTGGATAAATTTATCTGGGGTGATGACATGGACTTTGACCATTACAAGCTTTTTGACCTAATATCTCAAGACACACAGACTAACAAAATATCTCTAGACAGAATTATTGATCTCTAATCTCTTAGTGATAACCTGTGTGTCTACAGAAAATGTTCATGTCTTCAGTCATTTTTCTCCAGAGATGGCTGTCTGTCAGCTATCCAGCCATCCCAGGCATCGACAGGGTATCAAACCCTTTGGAGACTGACCATTATCTCTCCTTTTTTGAGTAATTCACCATAATGGTTACATAGACACACGTACACTCAGCAGTCAGTTCCTCTGATGCAGCAGAGAGCCTGGGAGTTCTCTAGTCCTTGTGGGAAGGAGCCTTAATTACTGTTTGCTCCTACAGAGGGATAAATAACACAAAAGTGCAGACATGGAAAGTGAGATATTGACTAGTGTCTCCTGTGTCCAGGTCTGGGAACCCCACTGGGATTTCCCAGAGCTATATTGTAAAGATATTTCCACCCTGCCTGGGACGTTTCTCCTTTGTTAGCCTTTGGTGTGGGGTGTTGTACCAGAAGCTGGTGTGAGAGAGGTGTGAGACACAGCTATCTGAGAGGGATTTCCAAGGAAGACACTTCAGTCTCAGCATTCACAGGTACCCCATCACTTCTTCCTGAGGTTTACTGTAAACCTGTCAAGCTGTACTTTGAACCTGTTGCTCCTTCTTCTGCCCTTGCTGGCAGGAGAGAGGGAAAAAAACAAACAAACAAAAACCCCAACAATTCACACCATCATTTCTTTACTATAGACTTTCAAGTACCTGAAGGTCATTGTCATGTTTTCACTCACTCTCTTCTTTTCCAAACCATAGATAACCATTTCTTTCAGCTGTTGTTGATGAAGTTTCTATTCCATCCTTTGAGCATCTTTGTCGCTCATTTCAAAATCCTTCCCATTTCCCCACATCCTTTCCATAAACTGGTGACCTAAACTGAGCACTAATCAATGTGGGGCAAAGAGGCATTAACCTCTCCCGTGACTCCCGGGCTACAGCCCTGTTAATGAAACCCAAAATAACCTTTGCTCTTTTTGCAACAGTGAAGAATCCACATCACTTATAGACATAGCTGTACCAGCCAAACCTTCACTATGGACAGCATGAGTTTGATAGCGTAATCCTTTCATTCAGCTATCTAACATATCCTGAGATATAGATTACCTACGACAATTGGAGAGTCCCTCCCGTTGCCATGTTTAGTGTACCAAGTATATCATCCAAAAGAATACAGTATTTATGTGGAACATGAAACATTGAGGAATCCACCAGGTCCCTTCAAGATTTTTCCAACCATTAATCACCCTAAGCATTAAACAGTTGATCCTTATTTCATTTAGAATTTTTTTCAGGCTTTGGCACCCAGCTAAATGGTTTTGCTCTGCTTTTCTCTGCTTCATAAAAACAGCCTCTTATTACTCAAAGTTTTCTTTCAAAGAAGTTTTTTTTTAAAAAAAAAAACTCTTGGTGCCTCTTAACTGTCTTTTAAAAAACTAACAAAATTAGCTCTCGAAGTCTCTCACTGAACAGCATTGTCTCTGGCCCTTGGATAATTTTTTGAGTCTTTTCAACATCCTTTTAAAATGAGGACACTAAAACTTTACATAGTATTCCAGTATTAGTTTCACCAATATCATGTACAGAGATAGCACCCTTTCTCCTCTTCCCATTGATAACTCCCTTTTAGACATCATTGGATCACTATAGCCCTTCTGTGCACAGCATTACTAGGAGCTCACAAAGAGTTGCTTGGCCAGTCTGACCTCAAAATCTTTATCAGGATCATTGGTTACAGATGTATAGCCCCCTATTCTGATACCTTCAGAACTTCACTAGACACAGCTCCATTCACACCTGCTTTCTGATCAGTTTCTATTAGCAAGTTTTACTCTATTTAACATGTACTCTATTGTTATCACATACTATTTTTTTTATCTCAGTGATTTGCTCTACTAAATCAAATGCCTCACAGAAACTGAAGTCTGTTCTATCTTTGCAGTTTCTCAGATAAGCCAAACTTCTCCTATCATTAAAGGATGAAATGGGGTTTATTCATTAGGCCTATTTTCCACAAAATCTGTTCATGGGTTTTAGTAATACTACTACACTTTAATTTTATTTTGTTTTAATCCCATATCATCTATTCCTTTGTTCTGCTCAGGACTGATGCAAATCTAACCAACCTGTTGTGACCTGGATCATCCTGCATACCCTTTTGAAATTTTGGCAATCTATTAGCTCTTTGCCAGATTTCTGCAATTTCCCCAAAATTTCATGATTTATTAACTATTTTTATAAGTGGGCCAAAAGATGTTTTCAGTCATCTCTTTTACTCACTGGTGGGAATTTTTAAAAAGCCTTTTAAAACAGGTTCAGTCTTTTTAAAAAGATGCCTTTTAATACCCACCTATATGGCTAATGTACATGGAATTATTTCATAACCTCATGTGGTATGAATGCATCAGACTACTTCTTTCCTTGCAGATAACAGAAATATCTATAAACTCACCTATTGTCCATGCAGCATTAACAATTTATCTTTCTCCTTCTGGTAGCTGACTTATAACTCTTCTAGAATTTTTGGTTTTTTTGTTTGTTTGTTTTTAATTTATCTAGGAACCTCTGTTTTAATCCTTAGCCCTTCCAAATGTGGATTTTTCCCTGATGTCTTTACCCTCTCCTTACAGTTCAATTGTTTTCTGCTTTTCCCTACATTATATATTGCTTTTCCTACCTTATTACTCTCCATTTTGCCAATAAATGTGTTTTTATCTCAATTTATTCACTTTGCTGAGTGGGGAATTCTGGCATTTTGGCTTTCTACTAATCAGTTCTAAAATAACTCATTTTTTCCCCACTTTATTGTGTCTCTCCCCATATGGGAATCTTCTCAAATCTATCCTTAGAAAACTACTTTATATCTGCTGTATATATTAAGGATAGTGTGTGACCAAAACAGCATGTATTGCCTGACTATTCTTCATTCCATTCCTTTGGCATCCAAACATGGCCACAAGAGCACAAAGGAGGTCTTTTAATAGACTTGCCAGCAATGACATTTAGGTTATTTTCTGCCACAGGAAATGTGTTCCTTTTTGTTCTAGCTGTGATATTTCCACCTGCCACATGTCTTATGGAAAAAATGAGTTTCTTTCATTGCCAGATTTTCAGCACCTTTGAGGGTTAATGGGAAACTCCCAGTGTCATGGACTCTTTACCCTTTGTTGAGTTACACTGAGGAACACTAATGGATAACCAGTAGCCACATTGCTGTTTCCTCTTGGACTACCTTTGCATCTCCCACACCACAACATGTAGGAATCAAAGACTGAGGGGACAACTTCAAAGATAAAACAAGTCAGTTCCTTATAATTCATGTCTCTGAATCTCTTTTTGCACATGTGATAAGCGACAAACTTGGCTGTGGACAGGACTTTCCTTTTTTCCTTCATTTCTCATGTAATGTTATGGTTAACAAACATGTCATATCAAAGATGCTCACTGAAAGCTAAATGGAATTCAATGGTCAAATTATAGAAGTATAAGACTGATGATTAGTAAGAAAGAATAATTATATATTATGTATCTAAATAAGGAGGCATGAAATGTCAAATCTAAAGGTTGAGAACTGGAAGTTTTAGCTTACCTATTTCAGCCATTGGGGGGAGGGGGGGGAGACAGCTGACAAAAGTGTGACCCAAAGAATAGCCTGATGTCACAAGATTAAAGGTAAAGATGTAGGAAGTATGCAACTGTGTGTGTGTGTGGGGGGGGAAATGCTGTAAGAACAAATGTAAATACCCCAAAAGCTCTACAATCACCTCTCTCTCTAATACGTGCCTTCTCCATCAGGTACAGGTTGTGTATCAATGGTAATAAACTCAAAATGAACTAAGCACAGCAACTAGGGAAAAGGAGTACCTCATGTTTTAGGGAACATCAGACCAAAAAGTAAAGAGGACTCAATTTTTGACAGATATGCATATATATATAGGCATACCCATAAATCGTAGCATAAAAAGAAAATGGTGAGATTTGGAAAATTGACTTTCCTAACTGGAAACTCCAGTAGAAATCATCCCAAAATGATGATCAATACATGAGAAATGTACTGCACCCTAAGTCTAGCTACAAGTATATCACTACCTGTAGCTTGCATATTCATCAATTTAGGAGTTGTATGTGCCATCTGGCATTCCTAACCTTGTTGATAACTTTCAAAAAAATGATAGGAGGTAACAGACCTTGTTTCTGTGACAGCCTGTGTTCCTTAAAATGTATAGGTTCCTGTCACTCTCAATCTTAAACTATCACAAGATAATTTGTGATCATGAGTCTGCAGCCACCAGAGCTGAAACCACAGATTTCATATTACAGTACTATTAAATTTATATTAACAATAAATAAAAGGTTACATGCTTTCCCTACAAACAGCCTAACTTCCTGCATGTATTGTCTTATTTTAACACTGAAACTTCATCTAGGGATTTACACTCCAACAATCTTCCAAGATCCTGGCCATGTAAAGGAGGGCAGGACAACCTGCAGTTCATCCACGAGACATTCTTCTGGCTCACAACTGGAGTCCTTCTACCTTCGCCATGTCAGATTCCAACATGACCAACTTTATCAACCCCTCCTCCTTCATCCTGCTGGGCATTCCTGGCCTGGAGGCAGCACGTGTCTGGATCTCCATACCCCTCTGTGCAATGTATGTCACAGCCATGATCGGGAACTTCACCATCCTGTTCATCGTGAGGATGGAGCAGAGCCTCCATACGCCCATGTACTATTTCCTCTGCATGCTGGCTGTCACTGACATGGTCCTGCCTACATGTATCCTGCCCAAAATGCTGAGCATCTTCTGGTTTGATTCCAGGAAGATAGATTTCAGTGCTTGCCTCACTCAGATGTACTGCATTAACTGCTTCACAGTGGTGGAATCAGGTATCTTTGTGGCCCTGGCTTTTGATCACTATGTGGCCATCTGTGATCCCCTAAGACATTCCACCATCCTGACAAAGTCCCTGGTGGCCAAGATTGGCCTTTCTGTGCTGCTGCGGGGAGTTCTGCTTGTACTGCCCCATGTTTTTCTGGCTAGGAGATGGCCCTACTGTAGAACCAACATCATTGCTCACACATATTGTGAGCACATAGCTGTGGTGAAGCTTGCTTGCACCGACATCATCAGCAGCAGCTACTATGGCCTCTTTGTGGCATTTTCAGTGAGAGGCCCAGATGTTTTCTTTATCATTTTTTTCTATACTCAGATCCTCAGGGCAATATTTCGTCTCCCCACAGGAGTCCCGGTTCAAGACTTTTGGTACCTGCGGCTCCCATCTTTGTCTCATCTTAGCTTTTTACATCCCAGCTCTCTTCTCCTTCCTGGCACACAGGTTCGGTCACAACATTCCTCTGCATTTCCACATCATCATTGCCAATGTGTACCTCCTCATTCCTCCCATGCTAAATCCCATCATTTATGGGCTGTGTACCAAACAGATCCGGAACAGACTGCTCCAGGTCTTAACTTGCAAAGGCACCTAGCATTGTTTCATGATGCTCTGGCTCTCAGGTATTGTTTCTTGGAGAGTTGACTGGTGTCCTAGTGAGGTCCCTCCTTTCTAGATCACTTACACAGCATCAAAGCAATATTAAACCCTTCTCTGCCCTTAAAAATGCAGTGACTGGATGAGTCAGGGAGACAGAAAACTTTGGGGCAGGGGAGAGGCCCAAAGGAAGTTAGGGGAACTCTCTGTTTGCAGGGCTATCGTTGCAGTACAGCAAGGATTGCAACTGGAGGAGAAGGCATGAGTTGCAGGAGTTGGATTCTTGACACCCTTACAAGCTCAGACCATGCTGCAAAAGGTGCTCTAGGCTTCTGAGCACAGTGAGGGAGGGAATAGTGTGGAGTTGTTCTGTTTCTTTTTCTAAGATCTGGATGTCCCTTTTGCTGTTCCAAGTAGATGCATAGCCCTACAAACAGCGGTTCAATGCCACCCATATTCCTCTCTCCTAGATTCTTCTGTCTCTCCAACTCATCCAGTTATTGTGAATTTCAATAACCCGCCCATAGTAAATCTCTGGTTCCCTCTCCTATGGAAGTTTCATTTCTTCCAAGCCCCCCTGTGCAGTGATCCTGTAGAGAAATAGTTACTCCTTTCCTCTGCCTAGACAAAGTATTGCTTTTTGCTGATAACCTTAAATAACCATTCCTTTTATAGACAGAAGCCTCTGCCCCAGTCCCCTGTTCCTTAGCAGAAGGAGCATGAGCCAAAAGACAGAAAACAGATTGTTCACAGAAACAAACGTGAGTGAATAAGTTGTACTACCTGTCACTAAATGGTCCAGCTGGCACAGCACATGCCAAGATGGCTTTAATTCTGTGGTTTCCAACATGTGCATTGAACATAGTTTTTTCCTGGAGAGGTAGACCTGTTCCACCTCTATCCCAAGGTTGGCCAACAGGATGAAGGAGGAGGGTTTGGTTGAAGTTGGTTGTGTTGGAATCTGACATGGTATAGGATATAAAGCAGGGGTGGCCGAACTTATGGAACTCAAGAGCCGCACAAGTCAATTATTAAGCCTTTGAGAGCCGCACTGAGGTGTATAGCCACATATTTTTACTTACTCCAAAATTACTAAGCTTAAAATTCATTGCATACTTTAATTTTATCATAAAATTGGGCAAATATTGATCCTACTAATGTCAGATACTATAATTATTTAAGATTACTATGAAACTAGGCCTATACAGTAAAAACTTAGCTGTCACTAGATGTAGAACACTACAGGCTTGTGGCAAGTTTTCTTAAAATCTGGGAAGTAACTTGTCGATGCATTAGGTAAAAGCTCAGATGCTGATCTGTAAGTATTGCACAATGTTTTGAATTTCATTGTGGAATATGATGCTTCACAGCAGTAAATTGTTGCAAAAATTGAAAGTAATCTACGTTCAGTTTTATACTTTTCTCCTTTGCAGTTTCATTTCTTAGTATTGCACATCATGTTTAGGACTTGTAAAACATGATTTTATTTTAACAAAAAGTACGCTGCACTAGGACCCGTGAGAAAATCTAAACATGCTGTGGCTTCTCTGACCATGTCACGCTTCCCTCCCCCACCCCTGTTGCTGGTTCCCTGACGTCTCTTACCACGCTGCTGCTTCTCTGCTCTCCCCAACCATGCTGCACTTCAGCCCCCCCACCCCACCCTGGTCCCGACCATGACCCCACTTCACTGCCAATATTTCTGCCAGTAAACTTGTTCACTAAAATACTCATGGACAGTGAAGACACATGGTTTGAGGACTCAATGAGAGACAATTAGTTTTAAAATGAGAGCAATAGTAAGGGAAAACACTGCTTTTGTTTTAATCTTGTGAAGAGATGCAGACAAGGACACCTGTTCAACTGTTCAGAATCACAACAGATCAATGAGAATTTATGGGGATGTAAAGTGCAAGATCAGAGCCTGTTTCAGTAAGTGCTTTGGAGTCCATGCACAGAAGATACTATAGAAAAAAATCCCACTGAGTTTATTCAGTTTGGGGTCAGGCCCTGTATAAATTCTAAATATCATTATTTGGTTTTTATAATACAAAGTAAAATCTTTATTGGTGAGAGATTTTTTTTTCAGAAAGTTTACAACACAGTTTTCCATCCTCAGCCCTTCACAACAATTACTCTCTTGTCTAATGAGCTCAGATACCTATAGAGTCATTCATGAAGACTGCACTGAAATATAAATGGCTTTTGACTACTGGTATACAACAAAGAAAAATTAATACATGTTGAATGCTATTTAATCAGTGGAAGTATAGTGCTGCTATTGAACTTTGCAGTGAATGTAAATTATCTTGGTAATTGACTTACTTATATTAATTAATTAATTAAAATTTTCTTATAAAATAAATGCACTAGCAATTCCTTCTGCAAACTGATGACATACTGATGTCTCAGGCACACTTGTTCAATGGACTTAAGAATCTGACATTTACTTACTATGAGTGCTTGTCTTTGCAGCTAAATGAGAACATTGCTTTTCCCTGCAGGCTCTCACAATGCTGCCCCTCCCCCAGCTCTGAGCATGCTGCTTTTTCTGCTGGCTCTCACCATGCTATTCCTCCCCTGCCGGCTCTCACCATGCCGCTGTCTCTCTGCTGTCCCCGACCATTGCAAATTTCTCCCCCCTGGCTCCCGCCATGCCACCCTTCCCTGCCATGCGCTCCTGGGAGCCTCAGTGTTTCTTTAAAGAGCCGCATGCGGCTCATGAGATGCAGTTTGGCCATGTCTGATATAAGGTGTCCAGCTCTGACACAGAACAGTGTCTCCTGAATTTACTCTAGTTTCCCCTGACTTCCTTTATGTGACCATGTACCCTGAGATTATTGTCCCAAACTATTTGAATATTAATGAATAAAAGTAGGAAGGAAGATTGACAGAAAAAAAAAAGAACCTTTAGAAGCTTAGGCTTAATTTAAAGCAGGCAGCAATAAAGATTTTAGCATAGTTATGGGGCACGTCTACATGGCTCTTTTATTTTGAAATAACACCCGTTATTTTGAAATAAAAAAAATTGGTCTACATGATGTTTCCTTATTTCGAAAGGACAGACCTTGTCCTTTCGAAATAAGGATCGTCTTTCCGAAAAAGTAAAACCTGCCCCCCCTCGAAACGGCCGTTATTTCAAAACGGATATTTTGAAATAATGCCTTTAGACCTGTTGTTTCGAAACAACACTGTTTTGAAACAATGGTTCAAAACAGCGGTCCAATTGGTGTTATTTCGAAATATCCGTTTCGAAATAACGGCCATTGCAATCACGTGGTTTTCCCTATTTCGAAAGGAGCTCTTTCAAAATAAGGGTTTTATTTCAAAATCAGTCCTTTCGAAAGGACTGATTTCAAAATAAAACTGTGCGTGTAGATGTGCCCATAAAGTAATGGTCATCCTAAGGGATACTTTGTGTAATGTAAATAGAATAATTAACAAGTTCAACATATGCAGCTTTTATCAGTTGATCACTGATTACATCCGTGTTATACTCTTTTATGGAAGACCCCCCCCACACACACACTTTTTCAAACAGTATTTTATCTGGGTGTGTTCATGCATAGTTTTTAAATTGAAACAACAACCATTGTTTTGATTTAAAGAATGTGATGCCTGAGCGATATTTCTTTATTGTGAAATGATGAACCTTATTTCAAAATAGTAAAACCTAGAACGAAAGATAAATAGCCATTATTTTGATACAGTTGTTTCAAAATAATGCTGTTCGGATGTGTTATTTCAAAATAACCGTTATTTTGATTTAACACTTTTGTCCTTCTCCTTCCCAGGGTGCCTTCCTTTTTCTGTACATTGGGTGGGGGTGTGGCCCAGCAAGGGGCCATGTTGCCATACCTCTCATGCTGCCCCTCTCCTGATTCAAAATAGCAAGTCCTGTATCTGGACTTGCTATTTTGATTTTAGGTTTTTGCTTATTTCAATTTAAGTGAATTTGAAATAATGATTTTATTTCAAAATAACTTATTTTGAATTAACTTTTTTCAAAACAAGCTCTATACGTGAACATAGCCTTAAAGAATTCTACCTTAAACACCACTCTGCTCATTGAGGCCCCACTCCCCTTCCTGATGTTCCCGAATGTTTCTCCTCTGCCCTTCCCCTGCCTGACGGTTCTGCACATTTCCCCAGCGCCTCTCCACTCTCACGTTTCTCCACTTTGCCTCCCCCCATCCCCTGGAGGGTTTATAAAGGGGAAGCCACCTGCCAGACACCGGCAGCAGAACACCGGCAGTGCCAGCAACATCAGGCAGCAGTCTGGAGCAGACAGACCAGATGAGAATGAGATCCGTAAGGCATAGGTGTGCTGATGGTCTGAGTGAACTAGCTAACAAAGTCCTAGCCCTGCGCTCAGCACTGGAAGCAATTCAGTTGCCTGTGAGAGTGCAGAATTGGACCCAGATTGGCGGTTCAGGGGGATGTGTAAGGTGCTGTAAATAGAAAGAACACCTGAGGCCTGTCTGCCAATAAGGCCGGATGAGTGCTGTGTGACTGAGAGGGGCTCATCTCCTCCCATTCCAGATGACTGATTGTCATTTGTTGAATGACATAGATCGTTAAGGATTTTTGAAATTTTTATGATAGACTATTAAGTAAATAGTGATGTTTATGCAATTTCAGATATTGTAACACAGATGTGCAGCATTCTGTAGAACCGTCATTTAATGCTATGCTTGCTGCAAAAGATCGGAATTAATTTCTGAAGTAAAATGTTTTCAGTTCTTCAAGTTCATTGTGATATTGTAAAAGCAAATAGATGTTAACACTTGTTTTTGAAAAAAAATATTGTTCTAAATCTGTTCTTGATTGGCAGGCTATAGCTGCATTTCTGTGGTTTTAAGTAGCATTTGGGCAAGTGGACCACACTGAATTTAACCCAGAGAAAGCCATGTTATTTTCCCATAGGTGAGCAGGAAAACCACCTAACAGTCGAAAGATTTGAAGTTCTGGGATAAGAGCTGTTGTACAATGTGGGATAGGGCACACAGACAAGAGGGCATTGATTGTGGTGGCCTTAGGCCAGGGACAGGGCATGTCCCAGGGGAAGGGTTCCTGGTCCTGTTCACACTCCCCTGTCCCTTCCAACCCAGGTGCCCTTGCCCTTGCTGCCTGCCCCCGCCCCCACTGGCCAGCACTCTGCTGCCACCATAGAGGGCTGGGTCCTCATTAAGGGGAAATGTGCCAAGTGTAATAAGGCCCAGACCCTCCCTTCCATGCTCAATAGGGAGCAAGCCCCCCTACAAAGCTTGGGGGGGGGGATGCTGCGAATGATACCATCACTGGGCCTTCTGCCATGCACCCAGGTATGAGAGGCTCCAGCTGAGGAGCTGGCTGTAGCAGCACAGGGGTGTAGTCCTGCCCCCCCCAGTGGAGGCACTTTTAGACCTTGTCTCTTGGGAAATTGTAGATGGAGCTGCTTCTGCCCCTCCTGACCCCTTCATGCCATCTGCCCCTGCTGCCAGTACCAAAGGGGTTTCAACCCCAACGTCTTCTGAGGAAGACTCCGTTGTGTCAGGGTGGGGGGGACCTAGGCTTCATTTTTGCAGAGATCGAGGCCCTGGATCTGATGACACTCAACCAGTGGGCCTCAATCTGAGCTGCAACTTCCTCATGCCGCTATCTCCTCTTCCCCCTCTGCACCAGCACCTTGTCCCTGACGTCATTTCAGGAATGCCACCAGAAGTTTCCACCTGCTTGGCTGTGCTCAGCATTCAACACATGGCTGCTGAGCTTCCTGAGGTGATGGCCAGATTTGAGTAGCAGGGCCCCGGGGTCATGTCTCTGGCAAGACAGCTGCCCCCTCTCCTTCCTGATAGTCCTGACCCACCTCCCAACTGAAGCTGAGGCTATGGAAACTGATCTCTGCCCATCACCCTTGTCCAGAATCGGCGGGGATCCATCCCCTGAGTGCTTGCTTGTGATTCCAAGTCAAGGGGAGACACACCCTATCCCTAGCCTTGTCCCTCTCTCTGTCTCTTCCACTGCCCCTGATGCCACCCTTATGTCCTTGCCTGACATTGTTCTAGTGCCTCCAACAGCCCTCTCCTCTATTGCTGCCACCCCTGGGATCTTATCCTTCTCCTTTCAACCCGCCGATTCCCAGCGGATGGTATTTGTGCTATCCTCTTTGACTGAGGCTGCCATCTTCCCTTTTATACCTCCTGCCCTCGGACCGGAGGCCGAGATAGGCAGTACAGTGCCCAAGACATTGGTAACACATTAGGGATCTGCACCCACTCTCTCTGTCTCAACTGGCTGTGGACCCATTACCCAGGTCTGACAAGAGGATGGCTGGGAATGTTCTGCTACAGACCCTCTGGTGCTGTGGGATGAGCTGTAAATGTTCTTGGCTGACATTCATGGGGCCAGGAGTTGGGTTTGTGTCACCCTGCAGTGCTGGGGGGATTTCCATCTCATCCTCAAGGCCATGAGGGTCATACTGAAGGACGGCAAAGGTCCTGGGAGGCAGGATGCCTGCAGTTTCCATGATTTACTTGTAGCCTTTGGTGTCAGTCATGGATTGCTGTGTGGCTTGATGGAGGCCTTGGCTTTCCTGCAAGTGAAGATCCCCTCCCAGCCCTCTTTATGGCACCAGTCAGTTTCACAACCTTGAATGCCAGGAGCTGTAGGATGGGTCTGCTCAAGGCCCAGGTGCTCTTCTGCCTTTGGGAGGGTTCATGCTCTGTGGTTTTCTGTCAGGAGATCCATGCGGATGCAGCTGGTGAGGCTAGCTGGCAGCTGGAGTAGGAGGGAAAGATGATTTCAAGTCATCTGTCCATCCACATGGTTGGAATAGCCACCCTGTTTTCCTCTGACCTACAGTCTGAGGTGCTGGGGGCTGCCGAGGTCATGTGGGGTCACCTGCTGCACCTCCAAGTCTGGGTGAAGGGGATAGCATTGAACCTGCTCAATGTCTATGCCCTGACCTTGGTCTGGAGCAGGTGCATTTCTTCCAGGAGGCATCCACCTTCCTTGGCACCTTGGATCCTCATGAGTGCCTCATCCTGTGTGGGGACTTTAACACCACCTTTAAGGAACGGACCATATGGGGATCAAGCAATCCCCAGCTGCTGCAGACCACAACCTGGACCACCATCTGGGCTTTGGGGGTGTGTGGCAGGGAGCCACCCCTGCCTAGGCATCTCTGCTGCCTGGGCTCCTGGGTGGGGGGGGAGGACCATCTGCAGCCAGGACTCCCCAGACTCTCCACCTGGCCATGGGCTGCTCCATACTGCTGCCAACTGGGACAAGATCGCTAGCACAACACAGGACATGGAGAGAGGTCCAATCCGAGTCTGCCCCAACCAGCCACTGTGCCAATCCAATGTTGAGCCAGGAGAGGGACCTCATCTGAGGCCCGCACCCTACTTCTTCTGCCCATCACAAGCCTGGCCCCATGCCTGCTGCTCCTCCCAGCCAATCCCTGACAATGCTGCTGCCCCACCTGTGCCCCCCCCAGCTGAATCCAGTCACGCCACCCCACCAGCTGATCCCCGGCCACAATGCTGACCCGATCCGGGGCCTGGTTCTCCTCCAGCCATTTCCCAGCCAAGTCACCGGCCAAACAGGCAGCCTGCACCACCCTCACCTGGCTGCCCCCTGCAGCAGATCCCTGGTCATGACCTCCAAGCCTTCTGCTATAGGACACTCAATTCCTCATCCCTTTCAGAAGCCTCATGCCTGCTGCTTGGTGAGGCCCTTGGTTATTATGGCTCAAAGCTGCCAGTCTACAGGACATGCTCCAGCAGACATTGCATCTCCCTCCTCCTGCACCAAATACCACTCACAGCAATCACCTGGCCCAGAGCCATCTGCCGTGCAGCCCCTTGCTGTCCAAGCTGCAAAAGGGGAAAGCACCAGTGACCAGATCTCAGGCTGACACAAGAGTGGAAATTGGCTCAGTTGCAGGAGCACTGGGGTGTTTTGAGCTGAGGATGGGCAGAGAAATAAAACTGGTGGCATGGCCTGTTCCCAGGGAAGCAATGGTTGAGGAACATTACCAGGCCAGGAAGGGGGGCAAGGTGGTCCACCTGGTGTTCAGGGCTGGGCTAAGAGTATCTAGAGCTGTGAGAAGGCTGGATGAGCAGCAAGGATTGGGATCCCCATGCCCTACTTCTTTTGCCAGTGGAAAGTCCTCTGAGAATACTGGAATGAGGCCCCAAGGGAAGATAGAGAGCTGTTAGGTCTGTGACTGTGTCCTGGATGGAGCAACAAATGCCTGGTAGAAAGTAACACAGGCAACATGATGTGTGGTAAATCAATAAATGTCCTGGGTGTGGGCCTGGTTGCGTGGATGGACCTGTGTCCCCCCATCATTACTTTGGTAGTGACAGACTCTTGAGGGTGCAATGGGAGCGTGTCAGGGTAATTGAGGCTGCAGCCAGAACCCCTCTGGGAAAGTGAAGCCGGAAGATGGCCATGAGCTGAACACTAGTCCCATTAGTCATTGGTCCTTCCTGTTAATTCAGGTCAAAGGGATTGAAGGAAGAGCTCCCGAGCAAGTCTTTGCACTGACCCATTTCATAGTGCACTGTGATCACAGAGACACAGACCTTATGGCCATCAACAGGGACTGACACCAGTACCTTCTGCATCAAACACACAGATATGACCATTCCCAGGCATACTAGGATCAGTGACCTTCCCTGAGCTGACCCCTATACCACACAGGCCAGCCTTCCCCAACTCTTTCAAGAGTCCAGGCTTGTAGCGTATCCGACAGAGGCTGAAAACCCTTGAGGTTTGGCGGGTGTGGGGGAAGAGTAGGATGGCACACTGTTATTTACCCACAGCAGTTCCCCAGAAGGGAAGTCCTGCGAGTGATCATTCGGTCTGTTGGTGTAGATTGGACAGGGCCAGGCACGCACTGGTTGTCTGCATACAGACAAAGAAAGGAGCTAGGAGAGTGGTGTGGTGGTTTCTGGGGGTGGGGGGAAAGGGTTTAAGGCCGTGAGATGATTATAAGGATTCATGCCCTCAGGGCATGGATCCCTGCTCTCCTTGGTGGATTGCTGTTGTAGCATCAAGTTAATCTGCTAGCCAAAGCTTTCTACATTGTGATCCTGAGAGCTAATAAACCCTTCTGACTCCCACCCCGTCTGAGAGTCCCTCTGCCTGGAGAGTTGGGTGCTGGACCTTTGGGCCGTGGAGGAACTCCCCATGACCCGTCCATGGGAGGGACTCCTGCAGAAGACTTCCAGTCAGAGCAGGACTCAGAGCCTCAGAGGCTGGCTTTGGAATCTGCTTCATTCTTTTGTGGAAACCTGGGATGAATTGCGACAGACTCATGCAGGTAACAAGACCCCCTGGAAAACCACCCCCACTGTGGCATAGTCCTGGTCTTTGGAGCACAGGGGTGACCTGGGCTGGATTTCCTAGAGGCCCTGTCACTGTCCCCAAGCCAATACTGGACCAATAAAATATAATGCAAAAACTACCCGACACTCAGAGATATTGATTGCATATGAAAGAGGCTCCTTGTGTAAATTCAGAAGAGTTTTCACTAAACATTCTGCAGGGAGAGGGAGGATTTAGTGTCGTATGCCGACACAAGTGTGTGGGAAGCCATTGGGATATAGCGAACATCCTCCGAAGCAGAAGTAACAGTGTCTCTGTGCACTCACAACTTTCAGGAGGGAGGAATGGTTACCAAGAAAAACAGCAAGAAACAAATAATGGTGAACTCTGAGTAAGTTCTGAAGAACAGGATCCACCCCAACTCTGTCATGTGAGCCACAGATTTTTCAAGCTTGGCCTTAATCGATTCTTAGGGTCAAGATATCCACAGGTCACGAATTCCAGTGCTTCACCACCCTCCTAGGGCAAAATAAATAAATAAATAAAATACTTTTTCTAAAATCCAAGCTAGACCTCCCCTGCTGCAATTTGAGACCATTGCTCCTTGTTCTGTCCCCTGAATGATGAGAACAGTCTGGCTCCATCCCTCATTCTTCTCTTCTGAAGACTAAACAAGCCTAGCCTGGCTGTCACAGAGGAGGTCAGCTCCCAGGTGACTGTCCTGGCAGCCTCGAATGGCAGGAGAAGAGCAGCCCTTGGTGCTGAATGAACAGGGTCAGGACTATTTAGAGCTCACAGAGTTTTTATCTTGAGAGGTTCCAAAGAGGTAACTGTTAGTCTATTTCAGTAAAAACAAACAAGAAGATCTGTATTTCTCACATAAATTTCTTAGTCTTTAAAAATGCCACAGTACTCCTCATTTACTTACCTTGAGCTTTTCCTCAGAGAGGAGTCCTCCCAGGTGGCTTTCAGGTCTGTTGGTGTAGAACAGACAGAGCTGGGTACACAGTGGTTGCGTGTACGAAGAAGTCACTCACCTGATTCCACGTGCTGAATTGCACTGGCAGGCCACTAAAACTAGCCCATAGCATCCTGACATTACCTATCTAGCTCAGCAATTTCTGGTGTCTCCACAGGTATGCACTGTGACAATGGCAGGAAGGAGGGCTCCTGGAGATCCTGAATGTAAAAAGACACTGCCTGATGCCAGTGAATGCAAAGGGACAAGCCGTGAGTCAGTCTCCCCATTAGGATGTGCTTCTGTCACGGAGAACCCAGAAAAGCCTCTTGGATCCCCTCTGTTCACGGCCCACCAGGGACTCTGCTATGGTGGAGCTTCCTCCCGTTCACCAGGGTCTCCACGCTACCTGTAGCCAGCTTCCCAAATCCAGGCCCAGAGGGTCCGATCCTTGGTCTGTCCGGTCTCCCTTGGGGGGGGGGGGGTTCCTCCCTCCACAAGGGTCCCAGGCGTCCCAATCAGCAGTGACACTCAGCCAGTGTAGCAGTCAGAGGGTTTATTAGCAATCCACTTTGCACAGCAGCTAGGACAGTTGGCTCTCAGATCACCTAGGAGGGCAGATAATAAACCCCCAGGACGAGCCCCTGAGGTCCTGCCCCTCCGACCTCCATCTTCCTTCCTCCCTCTCCTCCCTTTGTTCTCCTCTCTATCCAGCTGCCCTGCCCCTGGTCTAAACCGGCCACAACCTGTCACCCCCAGGGGGTCCAGGTAAGGTCGCACTAAAGCCTCTTCCCCCCCTAGTGATACCTATAGTTATCACACCCCTGTGTCCCATCACCAGAATAGCATCACCAAAAAACAGGAACAGAAAAGAAGAACCACAGTAACCCAAGAGGTTGTCTTATTTCATCACAGCTTCTCCCTATGGGAGTACATGAAAGCCCTTGATGGGAAAGACTGAGGACACACTCCTGGAGATTTTTGGTTCTGACACCAAAGATTGTGGGATTCTGTGTGAGTGGAGCCAGCAGATAGATGTTGGCTAAGTGAGAAAGAAAAATGCTGGTGTGTAAGTCACAAGGATGACACAGATGGTGGATGCTACATGTGCTGAGAGATGTTAGACACCTCTTTGGAGGGGAGCTTGAAGATAGCCTCTAAGATCAGGATGTAGGACAGGACAGTGAGATTAAAAATCCCCCCAAGAAAGGCTATAGTTAGATCATAGGCTCTCATGACTGTCATGTCAGAACAGACTACTTTCCCCAAGGTCATGAACTAACAATAGGTGTCAGAAATGGCAGTCTTGCAGTATGACACCTAAATCATCAGGAATGGGTAGGGAGCCAGTAAGATTAACCCCATCAAAACAACCCCCAACCCTACCTAGGCAATGGCCCTGCTGGTCAGGATGGCTGAATGTCTTGGAGGATTACAGATAGTGATGTATCAACTGAAGGCCATGGCCAGTATGAACTCCACGGCTGACTGGGAGTGAAGGAAACACTTATGGGCCCTTCAAGGATCCATATGAATGACCTGGTTCTTGAAACAGAATATGCAGAGGATTTGGGGCAGGATGGTGCTAGATGCAATGAGGCTGAAGTACTCAATGCTTTTTTTTTTTTTTTTTCCTCCACAGTCACAGGCAGGTTCAGCTTCCAGGCTGCTGAAGTGGGAAGCACAGAATGAGGAGGAGAGTGGCCCTTGGTGATGGACTATTTAGAGAATTTGGAAGTGCACAAGTCTGTGAGGCCAGATGAACTGCATCTGAGGGTGTGAGGAAGTTGGCCTATATGACTGCAGAGCCACTAGCCATTATCTCTGAAAACTCATGGTGAAGGGGGTAGGTCCCAGCTGATTAGAACAATGCAAATATAATAACTAGCTTTAAGAAAGGGGGAAAAAAAAAAGAGGATCCAGGAAACTACAGACCAATCAGCCTTGCCTCAATCCCTGCAAAAAATCATGGAGCAGGTCCTCAAAGAATCAGTTCTGTAACACTTGGAGGAAAATAGAGTGATCAGGAACAGTCAGCATGGATTCACCAAGGGCAAATCATGCCTGACCAACCTCATCGCCTTCTATGGTGAAATGTCTGGCTTTGTGGATGCTGGAGTAGCCATCAATGTGATATACCTCAGCTTAAGTAAGGCTTTTGAGATGGTTTCCCACAGCAGTCTTGTCAGTAAGTTAAGGAAGTATGGTTTGGATGAATGCACAGTAAGGTGAATAGAAAGCTGGCTAGATCATCAGGCTCAGTGGGTAGAGATCAATGGCTCAATGTGTAACTGGCAACCAGTAACTAGTGGAGTGTCCCAGGGGTCGGTCCTGGGACTGGTTCTGTTCAACATCTTCATTAATGATCTGAATGATGGGATAGATTGCACTATCAGTAAATTTGTGGTTGACAACAAGCTGGGAGGACTGGTAAACAAGCTGGATGGCAGGGATAGGATTCAGGGATACCTAAACAAGTTGAGCATTGGACCAAACGAAATTTCATGTGGTTCAACAAAGACAAGTGCAAAGTCCTGCAATTAGGACAAAAAATTCCCATGTACTGCTACAGGCTGGGGAGCGATCAGCTAAGCAGTAGTCCTGTAGAAAAGGACCTGGGGGTTATGGTGGATGGGAAACTGGATATGAGTCAACAGTGTGCTCTTGCTGCCAAACAGGCTAATGGCATATTGGGCTGTATCAGTCAGAGTGTTACCAGCAAATGGAGAGATGTGATTATTCCCCCCATTAGGCACTGGTAAGGCCACATCTGGAATACTGGGTCAAGTTTTGGGCTCCACACTTCTGAAAGGATTTTAACAGTTTAGAAAAAGTTCAGCAGAGCATAACAAAAATGATTAGGGTCTGGGGCACATGTCTTATGAGGAGAGAGTGAAGGAATTTTGCTTATTTAATCTGCAGACAAGAAGACTGAGGGGGAATTTGATAACCAGGAACTGTGCTACTGTTTCTGGCACCCCCCTGAGAGCACAGCAGATGCAGACACAGACACAGACAAATGACAGCAGAACACGCTGCAATGGTGCACTCCCCATTTTGGTGCCCCTCAAGCGTCAGCACCTCCCCGTAACGCTTATGAGGCTTACTGCATTGCACCGACCCTGTTGATAACTATCTTCAACTACTTGAAGAGGTGCTCCTGCAAGGAGGGAGCTAGGCTATTCTCAGTGGTGACAGAGGACGGAACAAGGAGCAATGCTTTTAAACTGTACCTGGAGTGGTCGAGGTTGGATATTAGGAAAAGTTTTCTCACGAGGGAGGTGGTGGAATCTCCATCTTTGGAAACTTTTAAGACCCAGTTGGATAATACCCTAGCTTGGATGAGTTAGTAGGAGTAGGTCTGCTTTTAGCAGGGGTTGGACTGGATGACCTCATCAGGTCCTTTCCAGCCCTAATAGTCCACTCCCAAAATCTGGTCTCGTGTGCCACTGAGAACTCCCCATCTTCACTCCTGAAACCCGGGTAAACACACTTTGCCAGGTGGCTAATTACTCCTCAGTCAGTTCACATCAGCATTCTCCATGTAATCGGTCTCAGGCAGTGGATATGCATGTTCTGGCCACTCAGGAGACAGTCCTCAAATGAACACTCCCAGCCTCCGCATGCCAGACTCATAAATCTCATCCTATTGGAACTGGATCCCTCCCCCAGTCACCATAGACTTGCACCCATCCATTTGACATAGCAATGGATAAGCTCAGCCTCTCTAACACCATCTAAAGGCCACACCGCTTTAGATAAAACAAATACTTTTATTTATTTATTTATCTATCTATCTATTGCTAGACTATAATTATAAGTGAGTCTATAGCAAATCAATCCACAAGTATTTATTAAAGGAGTCAGGAGTTTCCATAAGCAAATGAAAGCTATAAAATGCATGCCGGACTACTAACAGCAATCCGAGATTACTCTTTCTACTATTCTCTTCATTCTCCCCCACAAGAATAGCTGTTGGTGATATTCAACCAATACAGACATTCCAGGCAATGTAGGTAGATTTAGCGCCTTGCAGCTGCTTCTAAGATGGTAATTTCCTGGATAAATCCAGCACCATGTCTCCCTCTCAATGAGTTTGTATTTGTTTTTTCAATCTCTCTCGGGCCTCTTCCTCGCTTACTGTGCTGAGGTGCTACAGACATTTAGCTGACCCATTGTCTTTTTATCTTCTCTGGGTACATGCTTGCAATGCTGAGTGGGAAACAATTCTGACTGTCTTTCTCACCCCTGAATCATGTATAAAACCTTCAAACATGCTTCATATCTGTTCACCTGTATAATGCTGCAGGAAACATGATACCACTACAATAAGTCACACCATTCACAGGGGAACCTTGCATGACACATTTTGCGTCAAATGACACACTTATGCTACAGAAGTGAACAGAAAAGTTATATTCATCATAACTTAGGGATGCATGGATGCACATCCTGTGACACAAGAGGCCTATCATAACCAGCCAGAAATGAGGCTTGAAGCCTAGTGAAACTGACTATGAAAAAAAACCTAAGCTAAAAGAATGGCCTAGTCTGTGAGTAAGGTTAGTTAACAGAATTCAGGCGGTGAACTTGCAACCTCATGGAAGCTGGCATCAAAACAAGCTGATATTACAAAGTGAAGTGAATCCTCAAAACTGTAATAGGCAGAAGAACCTCAGAAACAAATAACAAAGACAGAAAATAGAAGACCATCCTGACACCAAAAAAGTATCAAAACATTTGCTTCTCTCAAATGGATAAGAAGTTCTCCAGAATTGGTGAATAGACTTGTTTTACCCTAACCATCTAGTGCAAGACTATGGGTGTGTTCACACAGGCTTCTTATTTCGAAACAACAGAGGTTGTTTTGAAATAAGAAATGCCATGTTCACACGACGTACGCCCATTTCGAAACAAGGAGACCCCTTGTTTCGAAATGGGACCCTTTCTTTCGAAAGGGCTTAAACCTACTTCCCTTTCAAAACAAGGTTGTTTCGAAACCAGTGGTTTCGAAACAACCCTGTGTGAACATGTTGCTTCAGAACAAAGTGTTCCGAAGCGACATTTGACCCTTCTTCCCAGGGTGCTTAGCACCCTGGGAGGAAGGGATGCCCCCTCAGCACCCTGACCAGGGTGCTGAGGGGTGTCCCCTGGCTGGCAGAGGGGGACTGCAGGCACCCGTGGGGTGAAGCTCAGCCCAGCACCTCACCCCACAGGTGCCTGCACAGGGCTGCAGGCACCCGTGGGGTGAGGAACCAGGCTGTGCTTCACCCTGCGAGTGCCTGCAGTCCCCTCCCCAAGCGAAATAGCATGTCCGCACTGTGGACATGCTATTTTGCTCCCTTATTTCGAAAACACTTTTTTTTTGTGTTTTGAAATAAGGTGTTTCAAAATAATCCTTTATTTTGAAATGGCTTGTTTTGAAACAAGCACTGTGTGTGTGTGAACATAGCCTATGAATAGTGTAACACGAAGCCAAGAAAGGAGAAACTATTACTTAACGAGCCTGGCAACTACCTACATCAAAGGGATATATGGAAACTACCTAAAACAGAGTATAAAAGATTGTGTCAAAGAGAACTAGCTTGTTGGAGTAAGGAATGATGGAAACTCCCAGTGCTAACTGAGTCTTTAAATTGCATAGAGAACACTTAACATTTTAATTGTACTCTTAAGATGCAGGTTGCTTATCATTGTCATACACAGCAATAAATCTGGATGGGTGCCTATGTTGCTCATTGGATACGTAAGTGTCCTAAACCATTCAAATGTGAGTGCTATCTCAGTTACCTGCACAGAGCTCGAACAACACACACATTAACAAGTACACATTGCAGACTGACACGCATCAGCTCCAAGATCTCACATTCACAGAATGTGAACTGTTTCTCCACTTCAGTAAGGTTCATAATTTATATACTATAGGCTAGGGACCACGTCTTGGGATAATACAACAATATGGACACTGAGTATCATTCTGCAACTGTCATCTTGGAGCATCACATTTATGAGTGACAGAGGCCTGGCTCCTTCCTTGTGCTGAATCTAGTTGGTCACTAGGTCTGACTTAAGCAACACATGAAAGGACTGGTAATTATATCAAACCACGGGGAGAAGTTCTTGGTTGTGTGTGTGTGTGACTGCTGTTTTCTCCCAGCAGTATTGAAGACGGGCAATAGTGTGTGTGCGTGTGTGTGTGTGTGTGTGTAGGGAGTGAGGAGCCATAGCAGAAGTGGGGAAGAGGTATCCAAAGGGGGTCTCTGGGTCATAAATGAGGAGCTCTGGGGGAGCTAGGGTCCACAGGTCTGGAGTAAGAGTGCATGGCAGAGCTGGGGAAAGGGTATCCAAAGGGGGTCCATAAGCAATTTCAGCACTCCACCGACTTGGAAGGCACCTCCTGGTGATGTTTCTGGGGAATTGCACTCAAGTGGTCCCCTCTAAGTGGTCTTTGCTCCACTTCTTGCCATGCTGACTCTTGTGTCGAGTCCAGTTCTGAGACCTTAGCCCTTTGGCTAAGCCCACTAGTCCACCCCTTCCAGGTTTTGGCCATTAAAACAGTCTATGGCCCAGCTCACTCTTGTCTTGGCCACTAAAACAGTCAATGGCCCAAGAAGCTGTGCCACTCCTGGCACCCATGCCACTCCTGGCACCCTGGTGGAGCAGGGAGGTGCCTGGGCCCACCCACTTCTCCAGACCCCAGCCCAGGGACCCTAAGTGCCTCCACTGAGGCCTCCACCTCCCTCCAGTCTCTCCATATTGACCTACATCAACTCCCTGGGCCACTTCCCTACATGCCCAGTTGCATGCATTCTCACCACTGGAGTCCAGACACCATCCACTCCTTGGCTCCTTGTGCCAGACCGCTGCTCCAGCCCCTCCCACAGTCTGCCCCAGCCTACGTCACTTCCAAGTGCCTGCTCCCACTCAGATCTCTCTAAGATGCTGGCTCCCACAGCCAGCCTGCCAGGAAGAATACCTTCCATGGAGATCCCACAGCTTGCCTTGCTGCACTCCTTTTTATACCAGCAGCCCATCCCTGATTGCCTGCAGCCTACACACCCTTTTAACCCCTGGTGTGCCTTAGCAGAGCCACTTCATTGCTACAGGGTGTCTGGGGGAGAACTGAGGCTCCCCTTCACAGCTTGGGAAAGGCAATCCCAGAGGATCTGTGGGTCTTGAGAAGGTGGCTCAGAAACACTGCAGAAGGCCAATCCTAGGGGCTGTTTGGGTTGGGACTGAGGACAGTGGCAGAGCTGGGAAAGGACCATCTCACAGACTGTGTCGTTTGGGAGTGAGGTGCCCTGGCAGAGCTGGGAAGGCAGAGCATGCCCAAGTGGTTTGCAGGTTACGACTGAACAGCCCTGGTAGGGCTGATGAATGGAAATCTTAAGGGATTGTGGATCAGTACTGAAGGGCATTTTTAGTATTCAGGTTTGAAATGTCTAGCCCATGCCAGGTATGTTAGCTGTTGTGTGGCAGAGGGGGCAGTGTCTGGCAAACCTGTCCTGCAGTTGGGCACTCTTGCTGATGGGATGGACCAAGGATGCCACTTTTGTATTTATCACAAGGAGTGGAAGTTGGGAGGGATAGGAAAGGAGGACTACCTTTTAGAGGTCAGAGCATGTAGGGATCAAGCGAGGAAGGCCAAAAGCCAAGCAGAGTTAGACATTGCAAAGGGAATCAAAACCAATAGCAAAAGGTTCTTCAGCCATATAAATAGAAAGAAAACACAGAAGGAGGAGGTTGGACCACTATACACACAGGATGGGGTAGAGATCAAGGATAATCTAGGCACGGCTGAATATCTAAACAAGTACTTTGCCTCTGTCTTTAATGACGGTGATGGTGAGATTGGGGACAGAGGTAGGGAAGCTAATGGGAATGAGAATGTAGAAGTGGAAATTACCATATCAGAGGTGGAAGGCAAGCTTCAGCTGCTTAATGGAACTAAATCAGGGGGTCCAAATAATCTTCATCTGAGAAAATTGAAAGAACTTGCACATGAAATTGCCAGCCCTTTAGCAAGGATTTTTAAAGTATTGGTGAACACAGGGGTTGTACCTTATGACTGAAGAATTGCTAATGTAGTCCCTATTTTCAAGAAAGGAAGTAAAAGTGATCCACATAACTACATGCCTGTTAGTTTGAGCTCTGCAGTATGCAAGGTCTTGGAGAAAATTTTGAAGGAGAAAGTACTTAAGGATATTGAGGAAAATGGTAACTGGGATAAAATACAACACAGCTTTACAAAAGGTAGATCATGCCTGACCAACCTGATCTCCTTTTTTGAGAAGATAGCAGATTTTTTGGATAAAGGGAATGTGGTGGACCTAATTTACTTAGATTTCAGCAAGGCATTTGCTACAGTTACACACAGGGAATTATTAGTTAAATTGGGAAATGGGGGGATTAATATGAAAATAGAAAGGTGGATAAAGAACTGGTTACAGGGGAGACTACAGAGGGTCATAGTGAAAGGTGAACTGTCTAGCTGGAAGGAGGTTACTAGTGGAGTTCCCCAAGGATCGGTCCTGGGACCCATCTTATTCAACCTTTTTGTTACTGACCTTGGCACAAAAGGTGGGAATGTGCTAATTAAGTTTGCAGATGACACCAAGCTGGGAGATATTGCCAATACAGAGGAGGATTGGGATAGCATACAGAATGATTTGGATGACCTTGTAAAGTGGAGCATTAGAAATAGGATGAAATTCAACAATGGCAAGTGCAAGGTCATGCACTTAGGGACAAATGACAGGAATTTTTCTTATAAGTTGGGAATTCATCAAGTGGAAGTGACGGGGGAGGAGAAGGACCTGGGTGTACTGGTTGATCACAGAATGACAATGAGTAGCCAATGTGATGTGGCAGTGAAAAAAGCTAATGTGGTCCTGGGGTGCATCAGAAGGGGTATTTCCAGTAGAGATAGGGAGGTGTTAGTACTGTTATACAAGGTGCTGGTGCGACCTCACTTGGAGTAATGTGTACAGTTCTGGTCACCCATGTTTAAGAAAGATGAAGTCAAACTGGAACAGGTGCAAAGAACGGCTACAAGGATGATTTGTGGAATGGAAAATCTTCCCTATGAGAGATGATTTAAAGAGCTTGGTTTGTTTAGTCGTCTCAAAAGAAGGCTGAGAGGAGATATGATTGCTCTTTATAAATACATTAGAGGGATAAATACAAGGGAGGGAGAGGAATTATTTGAATACAGCGCCACTGTGGACACAAGAACAAATGGATACAAACTGTGCTTCAGAAAATTTAGGCTTGAAATTAGACGCAGATTCCTAATCATCAGAGGAGTAAAGTTCTGGAATAGCCTACCAAGGGAAGTGGTGGGGGCAAAAACCTTAGGTGCCTTCAAAACTGAGCTTGATAAGTTTATGGATGGAATGATATGAAGGACAGTGTAGCTTGGCCATTGTCTGTCTTTTACTACTGGTGATGGGCATGATAGGCACGTGGGCAGGGGCATTTGATCGAGTGGGTTCTGAGTTATTACAGAAAAGTTCTTCTTGACTGGCTGTTGTGGACTTGCCCTCATGCTGAGGGTTTAACTGATCACCATATTTGGGGTTGGGAAGGAATTTTCCCCCAGGGCAGATTGGCTTGGGTGCTGGGTTTTTTTTGCCTTCCTCTGTAGCATTAGGCATGGCTCAATTGCTGGTTGATTTCTGTATTAAAATCTTAAATCATGATTTGAGGACTTTAATAGCTCAGTTATGGGTTTGAGGTTCATTATAGGAGTGGGTGGGTGAGGTTTTGTGGCCTGCACTGTGCAGGAGGTCAGACTAGATGATCATATTGGTCCCTTCTGACCTTAGAGTCTATGAGTCTGTGAGTTTGGTTAAGTAGGCTCCATCAGTGGCTCCAAACTGGCCACATCAGCCAATGAGCCAATGAGCAAATGGGATGGGCCTGGCCAGTGTGACCCAGTGCCCCATCTGGTACTTTTCACAATGTACCAGAAAGCTGTGGGCTGCACTTAATTTGCATATATTTTAGTTGGATGGTCCTAGTATTGGGGGCACTTCCATGCTCACACACTGCCACGAGTTGTTGGATAGTGACAGGATGTGACTCCTTACTGCCCTCCTCAGACCAGGAGGCCAGCATGACCTTGAGGGCCCCCTGTCATTCTGCTGTACAGTGAAGTACCCATAACCCTGACAAGGCTGGTCTGATGTGTGATGCTGTCTGGGTCTAGGAGACTGTTTAGCTTTCAGATTAATGTTTCATATTTGCAATAATCCATATGTGAATTGCCATGTTTGGTACCAATAGACAGGTTGTTATCTTCTATGAATGTTTGTATGATTTATATGTAGCTGTCAAATCTGTATTAGAAATTAGGAATATGTTTGTCCTATTCATGTTCCCAGTTATTTGATTCTAAGGGACACCAGATTGGGCCTCTGCAAAGACATTGACCTCTTAATGGCCCATTAAGGAAGCTCCCAGCTACAGTGATCCTAGGAAGAAACCTGTTTGATAAGTCACCCAGACTGACCATGTTATTCTACTCCATTTTGAATTGCAACAATTCCATGCAGACAAAGAAGGCCAAGGGGATTAAAGACAAGGGCCCTATCTCCATGTTGTCTTGTCTTCAGTCTGCAATCTGCAATCAGCGCATCCTCTGGAACTATTCTGCTGCCATTGAACAAAGGACTGGGACCCACCCAAGTGCTGGATGCATACCAGAGGCATTGAACTAAATTGAAAACTACAGATTCTACAAGGATTTGCTTTCTGTTGACTCTAAATAATTTGCATGACTGTGATTCACTTTGACCCTTTAACATCTCTCATTTTGCTTCTTTTCTTTTTATTTTAAACCTTTAGTTGTAGCTACTAAAGGATTGGCTGGCAGCGTGACATTTTGGGTAAGATTCAAGCCTATATTTTTCTCAGTGATGTGGATGACCCTTTGGGATCAGAAAAACCTATTTCTTTAAGAAACCCAGTGGCTAGGTGGGGACTGAAAGCTCTGATGTGCAATGAAGGTGGCTGTTTCTATTTTTCTAGGCTTGGTGATGAAGTGAGTAGGGAATCAGAAACACATTTTGTTACGGACTAAGAGATTGGTTGAAGTACCACCCATCAGTGGTTTGGGAGTCTAGCCCCCGGTTTTGCAGCTTGCCCTAATTTTGACACATTCAGAAGGTTATCTCAGGAGGCTCAAGTCACACCAGGATCTGTGGAGTGCTCATCTCCAACCTTTCCTTGGTCACTCAGGACAGGGGTGAGGGTGTCCCAACCTGTGATGCTCTCTCTGCACTCATGTTCTTCTGACCCACTGATTACTGATGAAAGCAGATACATCCCATTAAACAGCCACTAATTAAAAATAAAATAAAGAGGAGACAGGCTGGAGGCAAACATTCAGTTGCAGCTCCTGTGGCTCAGGCCTCGCTCCATCTTCAGTAAGACCCAGGCAGCACAAGGAGGATGGGACCCGGGCTACTCCCAACTTCCCCATTGGCATGTCTGCCCTTCCTACCAGGCTGATGTGGTGCATTTGCCTCTCCATATCTGGGTCTTGCTTCCCCATCAAACCTTCCTCTGACCTTTGTTGCTAGGACATGCCAGCCTAATCTGCACTAGGTGGCCTTGAGGGGCTGTAGCCCCACATGGGTCAGGAACATCTGAGCCAAGCACATGCCACAGCTAGTATCCCAGGATCCAAACAAGAAGGTGCACAGTGCCCTGCAGAAGGTTGTATAAGAGGGTCTGATTTCAGTCAGAGACAGCATGGAGAGAAAGAGAGGTGTGGAGTGATGTAGGCTGGGCTCCTCCTTGATGAGGAAGGGTGGGGTGATGTTGCCCAGCAGGGTAGTGAAGTAGACAGAGCAGGCTTTCTTTCACTGGGATGTCGCTGCTCCAGAATGGTTCCAGGTGGCTTTACAGCCTAGAACAGGATCTAATGCACCCATGTCTGCAGCAGAATAAGGCAGCTGCTTAGCACTTTACAGCTTCCCTACAATAAACAGTTAGATGAGGACAGGAAGGAGAAATGCTTTCCAAACAAAGTGTTCATTTTATGTGTCCAGCCCTATGCAGCTTCAGTTCCTGGTGTGAGCCTCTTGGGACAGTTCAATACAAGAAGAACACTTCAGCTAATCAACTCTCCAGGGTGACTACGTTTACCCATGGTGATATTTGAGCTTTGTTTTCTGGATCAAAGAAGAGACTAAAGTCATCGGCAAAAATAAATTTGATGTCTCAAACAGACCTAATTTCTATTTTTTTTTTGAGTTGATGACATATTTTGTGAGTAATGATAGCTGGGGAGATGTTACAGATTTAGATCCTAGCAAGGTGTTTGACCTATAGCTACGTGACATTCTACTTAATAAGCTCACAATAGAAAGAAGTACTGATCCTTTAGGGGCAGCGTTGTGTGTTTGCAAAAAGTGTTCATGTCACTCCTCACTCACCTTTCTCCAGCTCTATCTGTTTGCTAGCTATGCACCCACCCCAGACATTGACAGGGTATGGGACCCTATGGAGACCTAGCCATTATCTCAAATTTTCTTACTAATTAACTATAATATTTTATATACACATGTACACTGATCAGCCAATTTCTCTCTGCCTCAGTGGAGAGCCTATCAGTCCTCCTTTCTTTTTGGAAAGGACACTTAATTACTGTTTATTCTTACATGTGGGTAAAAAAATTAATAAAAGAAAAAATAAAAACACAGATGATGAAAGAGAGACAATGGCTAGTACTGTCCCCTGCAGACAGCCTAGGAATCCAACTGGGATTGCCCAGAGCTATAATATAAAGCTGTTTTCAACTTGCCCTGAGCACTTCCTCTGTGTTGGCTCTCAACGTGAAATGTTGTTACAGATCCTGTTGTGACAGAGGTGTGGGACATGACTTTCTGAGGTGGATTCCCAGGGAATACACATCCGTCTCAGAATTCGCAGGTACTCCTTCACTTGCTGCAGAGCACTCTGCTCGACAAAACCAGTGCTACATTGGCAGGATAGGTTAAAGAACAAGTCGTTGGTCCCTTCCATGGTGCGCAGACCTTAGGTATCCATGGGCCTTTCCCACCCCTCCATGCTATTGCCTACTCTGCTCCCCCCCCACCCCCAGGTGATGCCCCTTGGATCAGGAATTGAGAGTTCAGAAGACAGGTCTGTGTTAATGCACACACTCAGCTCTCCCCTTGTATTGTGGTATTCTGGCTGCTAAGAGGGCCAGAGGGGTGGGGAAGAGGAGTGGAGTGGTGAGGCTGTTACCTCACTCTTATCTTCCTGAAATTTTCAAAAATCATTCAGCCCGAAGCAGACAGCGGGCATGGGAAACTTCAGCCCAATTGATTCAAATTTCACAAAGGTGTGAGTAACTGACAATGATGTCTTGAATGTGGCAGTGTCCGACAGCCAGACCAGGTTGAAATCCCATTTGGCTAGTTCTTTGCTTCAGTAGTATCTGTGGTAAGGTGCTCACAGGTCAGATATGTATTATGAACAAAAATTTCTGTTACCTATTTCAGATTTTAATCTTTTCAATTTATTTGAATGTTCCCTTGTTTGTGTGTTATGAGAAAGCAGAAATGTAAGTGCCAGATCTAACTACTTTAGTGATAGATTCATAGGGTTTAATCCCAGAGGGGATGATTAGATCATTTAGTCTGGCCTCTTGTACAGCTCAGTCTGTTTAATTTGTACCTGTTACCCTTGCATTAGGCCCAGTAACTTATATTTGACCAAGCCCTGGTCTATGCTAGTATTTTACCTGAAGGAATCATAGAAGAAACAAGAAAGGCCATTTAGTCAATTCCTGTAAATGTCCAGTAAAGGAGCTTTCATGACCCCTCAGGACAATTAGTTCCTTTGTCCAACTATTGTTACAGGTGAGAAGTGGTTCATGAGATTTCATCTAAATTTTCTATGCTGTAGTTTGAACCCATTGCCTCTGTTTCTGCCTCTGTGGCATGAGAGAAATGCTTTCCCCCATCTTTCTAATAGCGACCTTTCAAGAATTTAAAGACCGTGACTATGGCCCTACCATATCTTGTCTTATCCAAACAAAATATATGGAGTTCCTTTGTGCATATGGCTTGTATTCCATCCCTCTGAGATTTCTTGTCACTTGCTCTTAAACCTTACCAGTTTCCCTACATTCTTTCCATACATTGGTGACCAAACCAGGAGACAATACTCCAGCTGAGGCCTAAACAATCTCCAGTAAATCAACAGCATCATTTCCCATGACTTACATTCTTTGGCTCTGTTAATGCAGCCCAAAATAGCTTTGATGGTGTCCCCCCCCCCGAGCAAAGAAATCCATACTCTGAGAGATGTAGCTATATGAACCTAACCTCCAGGGTATGCAGGATGAGACTGATGGAAGAATTCTTCAATGTACCTGTCTGCCACATCGCAAGACATGGATTAGCTATGCCAGTGGGAGAGCCCCTCCTGTTGGCATAGGTATTGCCTGAAGTGCTACAGCAGAGCCTCTGTTGTGTTTTAAGTGTAGCAAAACCCTGAAGATATCTTCTTCTAAACTATGCAGTTTTGTTGTGAATTTGTGAAGAACTGGAGACTCCACCACTTCCTTTCAAAGCTTCATCCAACATGTAATCACTTTCAATCTTAAACGTTTGGTCCTTATTTCAAATAGGAATTTGTTTGACTTCAGCTTTCAGCCAAATTGTCTTGCTCTGCCTTTTTCTTCTGCATTAAAGAACCTCTTATTTTCCATGGATTTCTCCTCTTGAATGTACTTATACAATATCAACTAAATTGTCCATTTGATAAATAAATTAATCTCTGTAACTCTCAGTAAGACATTTTTTCTGGCCTTAAATCAGTTTTGTGGCTTTTCTCAGCAGCTTTGTATTTGGCTGCAATAAAAATTCTCTTTGAATAGGCTCAAATTATTAAACAATCCATAAATGTCTTTAAGACCACCCTGTCCTCAGCAGTTTAATTGCTGTGCTAAGCTTTGTGTGGTCCACAATTTTTTTTCCTAGAATTATTTTATACTTACTTCCAGCTCACCAATGAATATGCAGAATAGCATCAGGCCTAGAACTGGTTCCTGGAAAATCCAGCTAGACACCCCCACTTCACTGACATTTTTCCATTTACATATGCTTTACAAGATCTACCCAGTAGTAATTTTTGTCCAAATAACACATTTTCTTCAATGGTATTTATTTATAATCTGATTGTTTTTCCCTATTAAATCAAATACGTCTGAGAACCAAAATTTTCTTGGATCTGTGCAGTTCACTTGATCAACCAAACCTGTACTCCTATTAACAGATGAAATCACCTTTATTTAAAAGACCCATGTTCCATAAACTTTTTTGATTGGCATGCATTATATTCCTAGCTTTTCTTTTTCTTCAATTTATCCTTATAACATTTTTTCAACGTTTTCTTCAAGACTGATGTCAGACTATCCAACCTATTGGTATATTGGCAACCCCTTAGCATTCCATCAGACTTCTGGAATTTCCCCACTACTTCAGGATTTATTAAAAATGTACATAAGGGGGCTGGAGAATCTCCTCAGGCATGACTTTTACTCACTGGTTCAAATTTTTCAGGCTGGTCCATTTAAAAAAAAAATATTTACTCCCTATTAAATGGTTTCTAACATCCTCTTTGATAGCTGTTAGCCTGGAATGTATTTGATAAACTCTTGTGATTTGAATAATTCAGATGCCTTCTTTAAAAAGACAGAACAGAAATATATATTAAACACACCTATTTTTGGCAATATTTAACAAGTCCACCCCCCCAGCAAATGGTCCCTACCTTTCCTGGAATTTCTTTTCTTCTTAATTTGCTTAGTAATCTCCTTTGTTTTTTCAAACCTCAACTTTGTCAAACATGGATTTTACCCTGATGACTTTAACTTCTCATATTATTTTCATCACTTCTTGGTTGCATCACTTGCTATTTATTTGCTATTTATTTTCACTTTCCCCATTTCTTCTATATTGCTTTCCCCATGCTGAAGTGCTGCCTTCACTTTGCATCTGAACTGGGTTTTCAGCCATGTTGTCCATTTTCTTGACTGAAATCATGGTTTTGGGCTCTCCAATAACCTATGCTTAAAAAAGAAAAAAAAAAAACGAAAAAAAAAACCAAACAAACCCTCCAAAGATTACTTTGCATTTTTGTGGCTAAAGCCCTCCCCCCAATCAATTTTGTTGATAACTTTTCTCAGTTGGGGGGAATTAGTCATTTGGAAGTGATAAGTATCTTTCTATATAATATTGGTTGGGAACTGTAATCTCTTTGTCCATTTGCATGTAATCTGCTCCATGCTTTATTGTGTTGTCCTTGATCAAAACCAAGCTTATTTCTCCCTTTTATAAACTAAACATCATCAATTTTTTTTTGCTTTCTCCACATATGGCAGTGAACCCCATCCTCGTTCCAAAGGGGTATCCATGTTAGTCCAGTTCAACAAAATAAATAAGAAGTTCCGTGGCATTTTTAAAGACTAACAAATTTATTCATTGCATGGGATTTTGTGGGGAAAATCACACTTCATCACATGCTTAAGTTCTCCATCTTCAAGTGTCTAATGAAATGAGGTTTTCTCCTACAAAAGTTCATGAGATAAATATTCCCCATTCTCACAGTCTGTCACTGAAATCCCCTTTTTATCTGCTTCAGACATTCCCCTACCACAATCCGGTCTTATACACCCTTATTCCTCCCCAGTCATAAACTCCTGGGCCCCAATTTACCCTGGTTTGGTTGGTGGCCCTCCACACCTGGGTCAGTCCACACCAGCCTCCTGTGTGTAATTAGTCCCAGGTAGTGTAAGTGTCCTCATTAACCACTCAGGAGTTTGTTCCCTGCAAGCGTCTCCAGCCCCCAGATGCCCTACCAGTAACTGCTGTCCTGCGCAGATCAGGACCTTTTCCAGATCACTGCAGACTCAGTTTGCTCTGGTACATCAGTTACCAAACAGATACACAGTCAGCCCTTGCTCAGAGTTAGGCCCATACCCATTCATACTCTGCCTGCAATCCACACAGCTTAAGATAAATCTAACATTAGGTGTTTTTAATAATAATAATAATAATAATAATAATAATAATAATAATAATAATAAT